>VDFB02000007.1:207044215-207094971 GCA_007258455.2 Sequoia sempervirens | reverse complement strand
CCCTCTCTCTCTCTCCTCACTACCTCCCACCATACCTAAAAAAATCTATCTCACTCCAACCCCCTCTCCCACACTCCCTCTATCTCCCCCTTTGGTCTTTTTGTCTCTCTCAGGTATCATCCCTCCCAACCCCTCTCCCATTGTCAAGTATTTCCCCCACCCTAATTGGATAACTCTCTCTCCCTCTCAAGTCTCTCTCTCTTAAGTCTTACTCCAATCCCCCCCTCTCTCTGAGGTCTCACTCCATCCCACACTACCTAGACTACTCTCTCTCACTCCAATCCCCTCTCTCACACTCCCTCTCTCCCAAGTCTCATTCCCTCCACCCTACCTAGAAAAATCTATCTCACTCCAACCCCCCTTCCATACTCCCTCTCTCTCAACTCTAACCATCTTTATCTCTCTTAGCTTTCTCCCTCGAACTCTAATGTTAATTTGACTCAAAGCACATGCATAACATTTCAATGCAACACATTTGGCACTCACCAAATTTGGTGAGCGCCAAATGTGTTTTTTCCTTGGAACAGTAAAATAGGGGTTGACCTAGTGATTCAGGCCCACATGTTTCTACATTTGTTTGGTTCAAAGCTTTATCTGACTTAGAAACACCTTTTTTATGCAATTGACTCCCTATTGTACCAATCTATGATTGATCCATCACCTTTTTACCACCAATTTGCATGCTAGACAATGTAGAAGAAGACAACTTGAAGTTTCTACATCATTTTACATTATCTCAGGTAATATATTCATTTTGGTACTATTGAAATGTTTTTATTTAGTTTATTTTTTTGTTTTTGACAATATAAACCATTCCTTTCATGATTTTATTAATCACAATAGTTTGACATACAATTCAACATTGAATTAGATGGAAGTTGCATAAAAAAGTTTAATTTTTATGAGTTTGAAGAAAAAAAATGAAAAACATGACATAATTTAGATGAATTCATGTTTAAACTTATATAAACGACGCCAAATTAACACAAATTTATTTATGAATTCCATTTGCATTGCTTATAGTAGTCCATATCCATCATGGCTAGTGGAATTCACTCTATTTCATTTTAGGTAGATGTTTATATTGATTTTCTATGTTTTGTTTTAACAATTTATAAACCATTCATTTGATGATTTTATTAATCTTCATTGTTACACATAGAATTCAAAATTTAATTAGATGGATCTTGCATGTAAAAGTTTCATTTTTAGGAGTTTGAAGATAAAAAATGAAAAATATGACATAATAGATTCAAACTCATGTAAAATTATATAAAAGATTTGAAAAATTCCCTCAAGGAAATGCCTCAAAGTGATGTGGTCTCATGGAATGTAAACAACTTATATATCTAAAGGATTTCAAAAATTCATTTATGCTCCTTGATGGACTATAACTTTAACCTCTTCTAATGTAACTGCCACATTACATCTAAATCAAAAGATTTTCATGCCATAAAGACATCACAGTCCTAAAGTATTTTGGAAAGCAGGTTATAGGGTCATTGTCCACTACATTCTTGGGGTGGCTCTCACTTTTTTGTCCATTCTTGTCATACACTACCATTATCATGGCTTGAAACCTTTTTATTTCCCTTGGAATATCTCAGTGCATGCATTCTATGCATTTAATGTCTTCATTATTTAGGGTGTCAGAATCCTAACTAAAGCATGCACAAATAATAAATTAATTGAATCATCACTCAAATAGTTCCCTTCAATTTTCTTCTTGAAACTAGAATATATTTGAAAACATCTATGCATTCATGCCTAAAATCATATTCATCATCATAATTATACTAATATCTTATCTTGTTGAATAACCATTTGCTCATTAATTAAGAACTTGATAGGCAATGGTTGATACCTAGACTTGGTGTGAGGTGTTTTCCCTAGTATGGCGTTAGTCAAAATTTCTATTCGTTGTTGACTTGTGATTTTTAGTGATTGTTTTGGGAAAAAAATTATTTTAAACTAATTTGGAAAACCTAAGAGCTTTCATCAATGTTAATGCAAGTTTCCATTCATTATTTTGTGCCATAAAAAAATCACCTTCATCATGTGCTTAAATAAATTCAAGTGACTTGACATAGTTGTTAATGCAAGTTTCCATTCATTCATACCATTTACCTTTCTAAAAAGTAAAAAATGGGAAAATCTTGTGCAATTGAAAATGCTTATTGTCTTTCTAAGTTACCTCATTGCCAAAGAAATAGTGAATAATCCCAAGATATAACATCACAAACCCTTGTTTTAATTTATTCTTCATGGCTTGGTTGTGTTTGTCATCATTCTCTATGATAAATCAAGGAGCTTTGAAGGACAATCATAATGTGGTTTTGACAACAATAAGCACAAGATTCTCTAGTTTTCAAAGGTGGCAGAAAATTATACCATGGGTTTGACACTTCTTTGCTCCTAAGCACTTGTTTGCAGTACAAATACTCCCCCCAAACCCTTCTTAACATTGATCAACACTTACATGAAACAATTTTGTACAGATCCCTCAAAGTACTAGGTTTTACATAGTATAGTTTCAAAAGGAAACAAACTATCCTCAGTAACTCACACAAAATGATGATTTAGCAACCCTCCTTTTATTAGCACATGCATATAGGCCTACAAAAAATTAGTACCAAGTTTCATAGATTTTCACCAGATGCATAAAAATTTATGGGTTTTTTGAAGCTTGCTAGAAACCCTAGGTTGGGGACAAAAATGTTTGATAAGTTACATTAGTTACATTACATATAGGAATCAAAAGACATGTTTGATAAGCTACATTAGTTATGCAATGTGAAGTAGTGCTTTGAGTTTTAAAGATATGCAATGCAATGTAATTAGTGATATGAATATATTTCATAAAATGCAATGTAATCAGTGGTATGGATATGTTTCAAAAAATGTATTACTTACTTTTATTGTGATATGGAGGTAGACATGTATGAAAAATGTTGTAGCATAGACATGTTTGATAAGATGCTTTGATAGACATGTATGGAAAATGTGGTAGCATAGAAAAAGGCAGTGAGTTGTTTGAAAGAATTCCTCAAAGAAATGTGGTCTCATGGTGATGCACATCACCATGAGACCACATTTCTTTGAGGCATTTTTCCAAAAAAACTCACTGCGTTCTTTCATGAAATGCTTTGGTAGACATTTATGTAAAATATGGTAGCATAGAAAAGGTAGTGAGCTATTTGAAAGAATGCCTCAAAGAAATGTGGTCTCATGGTGATGTCCATCACCATGAGACCACATTTCTTAGAGGCATTTTTCCAAACAATTCATTGCCTTCTTTCATAAAATTCTTTGTTAGACATGTATGAAAAATGTTGTAGCATAGACATGTTTGATAAGATGCTTTGGTAGACATGTATGCAAAATGTGGTGGCATAGAAAAAGGCAGTGAGCTATTTGAAAGAATTCCTCAAAGAAATGTGGTCTCATGGTGATGTCCATCACCATGAGATCACATTTCTTGGAGACATTTTTCCATACAACTCACTGCCTTCTTTCATAAAATGCTTTGGTAGACATGTATGAAAAAGGTTGAGGTAAACATGTATGAAAAATGTTGTAGCATAGACATGTTTGATAAGATGCTTTGGTAGACATGTATGGAAAATGTGGTAGCATAGAAAAAGGTAGTGAGTTTTTTGAAAGAATGCCTTAAAGAAATGTGGTCTCTGTTGAACATTCAAAATACTGAGGGGGGGGGGTGAATCAGTATTCCATAAAATCATAATAAAATCCATTTAATCATTATCACAATTCTTACTGAATTAGAAAGAGAGAACATAAAAACAAGTCAATGCAACCATACACATGAACACCAAGATTTTTATGTAGAAAACCCAAAAAGGGAAAAACCATAGTGAGGGTTAAGTCATAATATATATATCCGGATACAAAATATTACATGGATCACTACCAATACTCACTGTCCTTAAAAGGCTCACTACCTAAGTACAAAAGATGGCTAATTGCCAAGATACAATGATAGTGGTTCACTGCCAAAAGATTGAACTGATAGGTTACACTTTCAATGTGTAGGGTTTAGTTCCATTGAAGCTCAAAATATGAAGTACTACCTCACACAGTAGTCACTCTACAAAACTGCACTGATCACAATTGATAAAACATTTAGGCTCAAAACTTCACACACATTTTCCTCTTCACATTTCACATTCACTCCATATATCCACTTTCACTACTCATGCGTGTCCTTATTTTATTCCTCAAAAAATCTTATATATATACAAGTATATCTTGATCATCAATTAGGTCGGCCTAATTAGATGAACACAAAAATAATCAAAAACTTCTTTGTCGGCATCATATACGATTTAATCATTTTATTCATGTAGTGCATTATACCAAGTTGGTTATCATCCATAAAACATAATTAGTCTTCATAATATATTGCATACGTTGAGTTGGCCAAGACTAGAACACAATTCTCCAAACCAACAAATAATCCTCAAAGAAAACTCCTTTTGGATCTGAGAACACATTAATTTCCCATCATACCATGAGCATAGAGACTATCAAAAAAACCATAACATAAGAATGTTCACCTTAGTAGAATGCAGAGTCTCCCACATAGTATGCCACACATAGAACAATAGTAGAATACAGAGTTGAACTCTGTCAGTGATAACTTTCTACTCACAACAAAAGACATCTCAATATCTAGGATATAGCTATCTGAATGAGTCAAGAAAACATGGTGAAGAGATTAGAGTCACATAAGATCTTTCGGTGAATTCCAGACTCAAATACTGACACATTGATCCATCACAAAAAGGGTATTACCGGTAGAGAACAACTTCCAATAAATGAAGCAAACTTCCCATATAGTTATCACCATGTTGACATCAATGAAAACATAGGAAAAACCAACACAAACCATCCATACTTCATGCTCATGTTGCAAGGCTCCCAACAATCTCCTCCTTTGGAATTGATGGCAACATGCATGACAAAAATATTTTCTAGTAAACAACAATTGAATACTTTGAATACTCCCCCTATCAAGATTGTTCTTCACAAAAATGTTTTTCTTGTCTTTCTATCTCTTCATCTCTTTATCTCTCTCCCTTTGACATCAATGACAAAGGAAGGGGTCTGAAATATATGTATATATGCATCAAAGTGTAACAAAAAAATATATGAACACAGAATTGAATTAACCTAAAGAAGAACCTCTGAGACTCTCCAGGATAGCCTTCCATAATACTCTACCTTCTTCCCATGAACCTTTTTCACTTACAAGATTCTTGTAAAATATCTCAAGCTTAGTTAAGGACTCTACACCCTTTGCTAAAGTATTGGGACTGAGATTAATCTCTGATAATTCACCAATACAACCAAGAGCACTAGAAACTGAGGTATGTCTAAGTTTAATCATGTCTTTGAGTGCCACAAACTTCTTGATAACATCTGTCCTTTGATCCTATAGAGAAAATAACCTGCCCTAAAACTGCACAATGTAGGACCACCTTTGATTATCTTTATCTTCTGCTAACCTATATGTATCTGCCTGAGTGCTCATCTGGGACTCACTCATCCTTATCTTATTTCTTATATCAAGTGTACTGCTAGACCAATCTAGGAAAAAAGAAATTAGTTCATGTGCCTATTCTTCACAACCTTGTACACTCTCTAATTCCTTCATCACTTGACTATGTGCATTCACACATTTTTCCTTGATATCTTCCAAATTTCCTTCACCAAACCTGCTTCTAGCAGACACTTCAAGTACAAAGATGTAGACCTTCAAAGAATCAATCATGCCACAAAGATTCTCCACAATAGAAATAGATGAATCAAAATTAGCACCGGGAATAACCTTCTGAAATTCTTCCAAAGCTCTTTGAGTATTTATTCTTTCATGCTCATGTTCAAGCTCACTTCCTTCAACAACTTCTTGCTTAACAACACTCTTCTTTTTCTTCCTTGTTCAGGTCACGCTACCAGAGGTACCTTCTACATTGAGATTCTTAGAGCTTTCCAAAATAATTTTAGCATCATTATCAACTTCAGCCTTTGACACTTCATAATCCAATTCAGATATCCAAACTAACCTTGATTCAACAACTTCCATGTGACAAAAATCTGTAGACACAAGAAAATTTATGCTTTCGGAGTACCTTTCAACAACACTTTTCTCATCCTCATCTGAAATGTTCCAAAGAATGCAACAAGGGTAGTCTCTTGTGCATCTGAACTACCAAGATTTATCATGAAGTTCTTGATTTGATAGGAAATAGGCTCTGAATTTGACCATTCTATCCTTCCTATTACTGGTAACTCTCTCAAAAATTAAAAGAGCAAAAAAACAACCAAATTTCCATATCAGAATGTATTCTTCTTACTCTTCTTGATTTCCTTTAAATTCTTTAAAAGATGAATACGAAATAGTTCACACAAGTCATAATCCATACCTTTTTTTAACCATATCAACAACTGTATGCATAATAGCCATAGAAACTATAAGGTCATTGTTAGGGATACAAACTTTGTGATTGATGACCATAGCAACATACCTTATTACCGGATCAACAATTGATCTCAAATTAATATCTTTCCCTTCAAAAATTGCACTGGTAACCTAAATTATTTCTTGCTCATCCATAGCTTTCCGTTTGGGAATTGGTCAAGAGGAACACAAAATAATTACATCACTAATAGATTCTCTGGTAATTAAATGTGCCTCATCAATCCACAAAGATTCATCATGAATTTTGCTCAACACTATTCGAATATACTTCTTCTCAAATCCAAACAAGGGAACTTTCCTCCAAACATCCAACTTTTTCTCAACTAATACTCTATAGGCATCATGGTTTTCTTTCAATTCACTCTTCCAAAGCATGCTCAACTGAACCGACAACATCTCTTCTATCTTGCTATAAGAAAATGCATAGACATCTTCTGTAGGAAACACTCTCGGAGGGATGCAAGAGAATGCACCAACAAACTCTTTTGAAACATTCCTCAAATATCTCTTCAACCTAACTTGCACTTTATTTGCACTATTCATAACCTTTGAATTATCCATAGCAATAAAAATGAAAGGTTGTGCAAACAAGAATACCTCTAAAAATTCCAACAATAAATGTATAGATATCCTGCTTCCGGAGCTCACTTCGAATCCCCTTGATTTTCTTCTTCAAACCCTGAAACTCTGAATTGCCTTCTAAACTTCCTTTGCACTCTTCTCCAAAAATACATAAGCCTTTAAAATTATATGAATTTATTCCTTATATTCTGAATGATTTTGCAATAAATGCTTCAACTTGTAGGTAGATTTCCTCAAAAATTATGTACGCCTCCATTCTTTCAAATTCTGCAAACTTCATCCTTCACACATGCGATTGAGAAAATACCTTAATCTTGTTACCACATTAAATATACTTCTTCCATGATATGACACAAGTACCGATGAGGGGGTTTATTATATTTTCTGATGATTGCTCCCCCTTAGCCACCACTTTTACTTAGAAATTGACGGAGTATCTACACCAGAGGTCGACACAGATAATATTGATGATTCCTTTCTCCAAATCCATTTCATTTCCTTTCTTGCTTCTTCTAGATCAATGATTTGATCATTCTTCTTCATTGAATAGACGTTTTTCTTTCTTCTGCTATTATTAACAGGGTGTTCTAGATTGCTGCAGTTACAACAAATAGCATTCTTCTTTCCATTTTCCCTTTTATTCAACATACCAACTTTATATCCATTCTTCTTGCTCTTAGAACACTTGCTAGAGAATGATAAATAATCATTCATTTTACTTTTTTAGTCCTTTTCCTTATGACAAAATTTCTTGCAGGAATAACAAACACCATTGAAATATAAATACCTTTCAGCATCATGTCGTTTGACAAGAGTTTTTCCGGAATTGCTTCTTAGCTCCTTGATTTTCCCATTTTTGTATTGAGTCTTCTTACCAGTGGATTGCTTTGCTTTAGAACTCCATCCTTCCTCATACCCTAAACTACTCTTATCTATTTTTGATCTTTGAGAGGTAATCAATTCATCAAGCATCACCGAGCTTATCTTAAATTTTTCTTCAAAACTTCTTGCCTTTTCCAAATCATATCTCAAGATTTTTGCTTCTTCTTCTAGCTTTATGCATTCATCCATCTTCCTTTGAATTTCAATTTCTTGACATTCTTCAATTCTTTTCTTCTCATCCAATTGTTGTAGCAGGCTAGAGATAATTTATTCTTGCTCAACCAATAGATCACATGCTTCAACACTTTTACTTTTCAACTTTTCAATGTACTTGTTTGCTTTCATCAACCTATCCTTTAGATCTTCCATTTCTTCTGAATATTCGGTAGAGACTACTTCTGAAGGAAAAAATTTCTTATACTCAAATTCTGAGACCCTCCTCAAGTTGTTAGGCTTCTTCTGAGGAACCAAGCTCTGATACCAATTGTTGAACATTCAAAATATTGAGAGGGGGGGTGAATTAGTACTCCATAAAACCATAATAAAATCCATTTAATCATTATCACAATTCTGACTGAATTAGTAAGAGAGAACATAAAAACAAGTCAATGCAACCATACACATGAACACCAATATTTTTACAAGGAAAACCCAAAAAGGGAAAAACCACGGTGAGGGTTAGCTCAAAATATATTATATTTGGATACAAAATATTACGGGGCTCACTGCTAGGACTTACTGTTCTTAAAAGGCTCACTGCTAGGACTCACTGTTCTTAAAAGGCTCATTGCTAGGACTCACTGTTCTTAAAAGGCTCACTGCTTGAGTACAAAAGATGGCATTCCACCAACATACAATGATAGTGGCTCACTACCAAAAGATTGAGATGATAGGATACACCTTCAATGTGTAGGGTTTAGTTCCATTGAAGCTCATAATATGAAGTACTACCTCACATAGTAGTCACTCAACAAAACTACATTGATCACAACTGGTAAAGCATTTAGGCTTAGATCTTCACACACCTTTTCCTCTTCGCATTTCACATTCACTCCATATATCCACTTTCACTACTCATGTGTGTCCTCATTTCATTCTTCAAAACATCTTATATATACAAGTATATCTTGATCATCAATTAGGTCGGCCTAATTAGATGAACACAAAAAAAATCAAAAACTTCTTTATTGGCACCATATATGATTTAATCATTTTATCCACATGGTGCATTATACCAAGTCAACTATCATCCATAAAACATAATTAGTCTTCATAATATATTGCATATGCTGAGCCGACCAAGACTAGAATACAATTCTCCAAACCAATAAACAATCCTCAAAGAAAACACCTTCCAGATCTGAGAAACATTAATTTCCCATCATACCACCAATATAGAGACTATCAAAAAAACTGTAGCACAAGAATGTTCACCATAGTAGAATGCGGAGTCTCCTACACAGTATGACACACATAGAACAACAGTAGAATACAGAGTTGAATTCTGTCAATGATAAATTTCTGCTCACAAAAAAAGACGCCTCAAGATATAGGATATAGTTGTTTGAATGAGTCAAGAAAAGATGGTTAAGAGATTAGAGTCACAACAGATCTTGCGGTGAATTCCAGACTCAAATACTGACACATTGATCCATCACAAAAAGGGTATTACCGGTAGAGAACAAATTCCGGTAAACCAAGCAGACTTCCCATATAGATATCACCATGTTGAAATCAATGACAACATAGGAACAACCAATACAAACAACTTTGATGCAAGAGCATCCTTGGTTCTTGGCAATCTTGCATCAACCAAAAATATTTTCCTTTTAGTTTTGTTCTTTCTCAGTTCATGTTGGTGGATTCATCATCTTTGCTCACTAGACCTTGTGGATCTCTATGTACATTATGGACATGTTCATTTTCATTATTCCAAGCTTTGAGCATGGTTGGATCATTTTCCGCCAAGTTATCAATTTTGGATTTCATGACAGTTTCTTGAACTGACACTGGAATAGTTTTCAAGCCTAATGGCTAATTTGATCATTCGTGGATCATTCTCGTGACTTGCGGATCTTAACGATGTGATTTTAAATGTTCCTTGGAGTGTCCCCGACCTTCATTATAGGTTCACACTTCGTATTATGCACCTGTTGATGGAATAATTCAAATTGAGGCCGACTTGTTCATGTGACTGTTATATTTTCTTTCATTGGAAAATGTAATGATTTTTGGCTGACGCAGATGTTTCCAGAATTGCGGCTATAGTATAAAACTTGTAATCAATCATTAGAATAGGTAGGTAGAGATAGTGAGAATTGAGTTAGTAGTTGATAGATTGTATTTGTAAGAATTCACTCGCATATAGGAGCATACTAGAATGTTCTATTTTGAGCATGTATAATCAAGCCTATGAGCCAAATCTGTAAGCTGGATGTTGCCAGCCAAATGTTATTGAGATTTCTATTAATGAGAATGTGTTAATCTACATTTTCCTCCATATTCTGTATTGCTTTCATTGTGTTACTCTTGTTGCACGATCTGGATTGTTCTCTCTGAGAACCCTCCTACTGTGGCTGCACCAGATTGGTATCAAAGTGAGCTTCGATCCGTGCGAGGTCGACAAAATTTGCAAAGTCCTGTAAAAGATTTGTTGTGGGGTGACGGATTGAGGATCCGACTTGCAGCTACAGAGGACTATTGTAAAGATGGCTGGAAGAAGAAATGTTAGAGGAAATGGAGCGCGTGGAAATGTAGACCAAGCTATAATGGAGATGCTAAGAGGAATTGTTGCCAAATTAGATGCAGTTGAAATGGCTTAGAGAAGAGGTCGACCAGTTGATGATGTGAGTGATGAAGAGGTAGAAGTTCAGGAAGGAGGAAGAGAAGAGAAACCTAGCCTAGATCAGGGAGAAGAAAGGTTCATAAGAGCCCTAACTAGAGCAAATACGAAGCCACATTTCAATCCATCGGATTATACTGGTAAGTTGGATTCAGAAGAATTGCTTGATTGGATAACAGAGATGGAAAAATATTTTGAATTTGAAGGTACCACTGAAGATAAGAAGGTGAAATTTGCTTGTACAAAGTTGAGAGGACATGCATCCCTTTGGTAGGAACATTTGTAGATGGATAAGAAAAGAAGAGGGAAATAGAAGATAAAAATCTTGGGATCGGATGGTGAATAAGTTGAAGAAAAAGTTTATGCCAACAAACTATCAGATTAGTTTGTTCCAAAAGTTACAGAATTTGAAGCAGAAAGATTCAAGTGTGACAAAGTATACTGAGGAATTATAAAAGTTGAATATCAGATATGGACATTCAAAGGAGGAAATTGAGCAAGTAGCCAAATATGTGAATGATTTGCGGTCGTCTATAAAGGATGAAATTAGTTTGATCAAGTTGCAGAGTGTGGAAGAAGTATATCAGTCTACCGTAAAGGAAGAAGATAAGTTGAATCAGAGACATGAGCAGAGATAGAGAGGAAGAGGTGGAAGAAGAACTTTTGTTGGAGGAGGAAGAGGATATTTTCTAGATCAGAACAAAGATAAGGAGATTAGTAAGAATGATAATGCATATTAGAAAAGTGATGGTAACTCATACAAAAGAGGAGGATATAATGGATATTAGAATGAAGGATATAGAAGAGATGACATAGGACAAGAGAAAATGGTATTTAGAGGAACTTGTTATAAATGTGGTGGAGAAGGACATAGAGCATTTCAATGCAATAAGGGAGAGACAAGTAGAAAGACCGAGAACAACAAAAGAACCGCCTTTGTCGAGGAAGATCATGTCGAATCATCTAATAAATCGGAAGAAGGAGAAGTGTTGATAAATAGAAGAGTACTATGTGAGAGTGAGTTGGAGCAGGAACCGTTGCAAAGGAAGAGTTTATTCCAGACAAGATGCAAGGTAGCTGGTAAATGTTGCAAGGTGATAGTTGACAGTGGAAGTTCTGAGAACCTGGTTTCTGAAGAGATGGTGACTAAGTTGAAGTTGGAAATATTGAAGCACCCAAAACCCTATTAGATAGCATGGATACAAGATGAGCATAATATTCTAGTAAGTGAACAATGTTTGGTGAAATTAAAGATATGAAATTACCATGATGAAGTTTTGTGTGATATCATGCCAATGTATATATGTCATATTTTTTCTAATATACACCATTTTTTCTAATGGGATGAAGCAAATTTTGTTGCCATTGGAAGATGTTCCTATAGTCGAGGTTTGTACGAATGCTAGGGTTTGTCTGGTTGATGGAAGAAGATTCCTTGATGGGTTGAGACATGATAATATGTGTTATGCCTTAGTTCCTAAGAAGGTTGAAGACTTGAAGCATGTGGAAGAAAAACCAGAAGAGATAAAGGAGTTGCTTACAAAATATGAGGAGTATTAGTCATTGCATGGATTTGATTCCTGGAGCTAGTTTTCCTAATAAAGTAGCACACTGGATGACACCTATAGAGAATGAAGAGTTGAATAGACAAGTACAAGAATTGTTGAGAAATGGTTTGATCAGAGAAAGCTTAAGTCCTTGTGCAATACCTGCTATGTTGGCACCTAAGAAGGATGGAGAATGGAGAATGTGTATGGATTCAAGAGCCATAAATAAGATCACGGTGAAGTATAGATTCCCTTTACCCTAGATGAATGACATTATGGATTGCTTGAGTGGAGCCAGATACTTTACAAAGATAGATTTGAAGAGTGGATATCATCAGATCAGAATCAAGGAAGGAGATTAGAGGAAGACAACATTTAAGACAAATGAAGGATTGTATGAATGGTTGGTGATGCCTTTTGGATTGACAAATGCACCAAGTACTTTCATGAGATTGATGAATGAGGTATTGAAGAAATTCCTGGGTAAGTTTGTGATTATGTACTTGGATGACATCTTGATTTTTCAGTAAGAGTAGAGAAGAACATTTGTTGCACATAAGACAAGTTTTGTAGAGGTTGAGAGAAGAGTAGTTGTTGATAAACATTAAGAAGTGTAGTTTCATGAAGGAAGAATTGGTATATCTGGGATTTGTGATATTTGTGGATGGATTAAAGATGGATCCTGAGAAGGTTAGAGCAATTTTCGAGTGGCCTACACCTGAAAGTATTGGAGAGGTAAGATCATTTCATGGATTGGCTAGTTTCTACCGAAAGATCATTAGGAATTTTAGTTCTATTTGCAGTCCTATGACAAAAATGATGAGAGGAGATAAGAAGGATTTTAGATGGACATTTGGAGAAGATTGAAGTTTTGAATTGTTGAAGTGGAAGGTGACTGAGCAGCTTGTGTTGGCTTTACTAGATTTCACTAAGGTATTTCAAGTAGACTGTGATGCAAGTGGAAATGCAATTGGAGTATCATTGAATCAAGGGAGACCTGTAGCTTATTTTAGTGATAAATTGAATGATGCTAGGAGAAGATATTTAGTGTATGATCAGGAATTTATGGCATAGTTCAAGCCTTGAAGAAGTGGAGACATTATTTGTTTCCTAGGGAGTTTGTGCTATATATAGATCATCAGGCATTGCAATATTTGAACAATCAGGGTAAGTTGAATCAGAGACACATGAGATGGGTGGAATTCTTGCAGAGCTATACTTTTGGTTTGAAGCGTAGGAGTGGAAAGTCAAATAGAGATGCTGATGCATTGAGTAGGAGAAGGAATTTGTTGACAGAGATGAGAATGGAGGTATTAGGCTTTGATGAGTTGAAGAACTTGTATGAGGAAGACCCCAATTTTGCAGAACCTTGGAAAGCTTGTAAGGAACTAGTTTTGGAGGATAAAAGCCAATGGTTGGATTATTTCATTCAGGAGGATATGTTGTTCAAAGGTAATCAACTGTGTTTACCCCGAAGTTAATGACAGAAAACTTTGTGAAAGAAAAGCATAGTGGAGGATTAGCAAGACAATTTGGAATTGATAAGACATTAGCATTGGTGAGTGAGTATTATTTTTGGCTGTAAATTCATAAGGATGTCAAGAGATTTGTGTAGAGTTCTAGAGTTTGTCAAGTTGTGAAAGGGAGTAGTCAGAATGTTGGGTTGTATAAGCCTTTGATAGTTCCAAAAAGATCTTGGGAGGATATCAGCATGGATTTCATACTTGGATTGCCGAAGAAACAAAGAGGTAATGATTCAGTATTTGTGGTGGTAGAAAGATTTTCTAAGATGGCACATTTCATACCTTGTAGGAAGAAAATAGGTGCAGTGCATGTAGCAGACTTATTTTTCAGGGAAGTGGTCAAATTGCATGGATTACCTAGGAGTATTCTTTTAGATAGAGATGTAAAGTTTGTTGGTTACTTTTGGAGGACACTTTGGAAGAAGTTGAAGAAATATTTGAAGTTCAGTTCTACGTTTCACCCACAGACTGATGGACAGGCAAAGGTAGTGAACATGAGCTTGGGGAATTTGTTGAGATGTTTGGTTGGAGAGAAGATCAGAAGTTGGGACTTAGTCCTGGAACAAGCATAATTTGCATACAATAATTCAGTGAACAAGAGTACAAGAAATACACCTTTTGAGATTGTTATTGGAATTCATCCTAGAGGTATATCAGAGTTAAGAGACATTAGTATGGAAGAAAAAAGGAGTGCAGAAGTAGAGGAATTTGCATAACATATGAAGAAAGTACATACTCAAGTGAAACAACAATTGGAAGATATGAATCAGAGGTATAAGGAGATGACAAATGTAAAGAGGAGACATAAGGAGTTTGAAGTTGGAGATGAAGTGATGGTATATTTGAGGAAGGAAAGATTTCCAATTGGGACATAAAACAAGCCGAAGATGAGAAATTTTGGACCTTGTAGGAACTTGAAGAAGTTTGATTCAGGAAATTCATATGAAGTGGAGTTACCAGATGGTATGGGTAGATCGCCTATATTCAACATTGCAGACCTACATCAGTATTATGAAGAAAAATTTAGTGAGGAAAGCACAGTGGAATTAGAGATTCAGTTTCCTAAACAACAGTTAGATGGGATTGAGGAGATTCTGGATATCAAAGATGGGAGAAAGACTTGTGGAAGACAGTACAAAGAATATCTTGTGAAATGGAGAGGTAGACCAGTGGAGGATTCTTCGTGGATTTATCAGGCTGAGGTAGATCATCTTGGTTTTCCTTTGGCCCCTGCAAAGTGAGAGACTCACTTTTTATTAACCCCGGATGTCTGATGTAGGAGCATCCTTGGTTCTTGGAAATCTTGCATCAACCATAAATATTTTCCTTTCAATTTTGTTCTTTCTCAGTTCATGTTGGTGGATTCATCATCTTTTCTCACTAGACCCTATGGATCTTTACGTACATTATGGACATGTTCATTTTCCTTATTCCAAGCATTGAGCGTGGTTTGATCATTTTTTGACAAGTTATCGATTCTGAATTTCATGATAGTTTCTTGAACTAGCACTGGAATAGTTTTCAAGCCTAACGACTAATCTGATAGTTTGTGGATCATTCCTGTGACTTGCGGATCTTAACGATGTGATTTTAAATGTTCCTTGGAGTTTCCCTGACCTTCATTATAGGTCCACACTTCATCTTATGCACCCGTTGATGTAATAATTCAAATTGAGGTTGACTTGTTCATGTGACTGTTATATTTTCTTTCATTGGAAAATGTAATGATTTTTGGCCAACGCGGATGTTTCCAGAATCACAGATATAGTATAAAACTTGTAATCAATCATTAGAATAGGTAGGTAGAGATAGTGAGAATTGAGTTAGTAGTTGATAGATTGTATTTGTAAGAATTCACTCGCATGTAGGAGCATACTGGAATGTTCTATTTTGAGCATGTATAGGCTTGTGAGCCGAATCTGTACACTGGATGTTGCCGACCGAATGTAACTGAGATTTCTATTAATGAGAATGTGTTAATCTTCATTTGACTCCATATTATGTATTGCTTTAGTTGTGTTACTCTTGATGCATGGTCCAGATTGTTCTCTTTGAGGACCCTCCTACCGTGGCTGCACCAAACTCATTGCTTTCTTTCATAAAATGCTTTGGTAAACATGTTTGAAAAATGTTGTAGCATAGACATGTTTGATAACATGCTTTGGTAGACATGTATGGAAAATGTGGTAGCATAGATAAAGGTAGTGAGTTGTTTGAAAGAATACCTCAAAGAAATGTGGTCTCATGGTGATTTCCATCACCATGAGACCACATTTCTTTGAGGCATTTTTCCAAACAGCTCACTGCCCTCTTTTATAAAATTCTTTGGTAGACATGTATGAAAAAGGTTGAGGTAGACATGTATGAAAAATGTTGTAGCATAGACATGTTTGATAAGATGCTTTGGTAGAAATGTATGGAAAATGTGGTAGCATAGAAAAAGGCAGTGAGCTGTTTGAAAGAATGTCTCAAAGAAATGTGGTCTTATGGTGATGTCCATCACCATGAGACCACATTTATTTGAGGCATTTTTCCAAACACCTCACCGCCTTCTTTCATAAAATGCTTTGGTAGACATGTATGAAAAAGGCTGAGGTAGACATGTATGAAAAATGTTGTAGCATAAACATGTTTGATAAGATGCTTTGGTAGACATGTATGAAAAATGCTTTGGTAGAACTATGTAACATGAAGTAATTCTTTGATTTTGAAAGATCAACTCCATGCAATGTAATCAATGATATGAATATGTTTCATAAAATGCAATGTAATCAACAATATGAATATGTTTCATAAAATGCATTACTTACTTTTGTTCTATGTCTGTTTGTGAACATGTAGCATTCAACGTCATTGTCGAGGGAACAAGCAAAGCCTCTAACGCCAAAAGAACGTGAAGTTAAAAATGCAAGGAGAAGAGAATAAAAAATGCAAACTCATGAAGAAAAGGAATTGCGGCCAATTAAAAGTAAATTACACGTGACAACTATTATTTCCTAAAATTAAACTATAGAATCATACCTGATGAAAAATAAATTAAAAATGAAATTGAAACAACATAATGTAGCTAACTATATATATCTAATGAATGTTGTAAAGAGTATTTAGTTGTTTCAAATAATACAATAATGAATTCAATTTTACAAGTATACTACTTTTATGTAGTCTAGTAACTAAATTTTAGAATGTCTATAAGTAGTTTATGAAGAATATCTGGAAATTTTTTTGTTTGGTGTTTTGCTAACAAGATAGTGGCTTATAAAAGTTAATCCTCTGCATGATTAAGAATAAGAAGATGAAAAGATAATGAGAAAAAAAGAAACAAAATTAGAAATATAATATATAATTTGGAAGGTGCAAAAAAGTTGAAAAATATGTTCTGTTGTCTTAGTTAAATTATAAAAGAGGATTGTGATTAGAGAATGCAACTCTACTATATTTCAACTAAGATAAAAGGTTGTAAAGAATGTATATAAATCAACAACAAAAAATAGGCATACACATTTTTCATAGACAACATGTGTAGTTAAATAATTATTTTATAACTTCTATTATTTTACAACAAACTTAAGTGTTTGTATGCATCCATTGACATTGATTATTAGATGATAATCAATTTACATGAGATAAGGAAAGTAGTGAAATATTTTTTATTTGTATTAGTAATTATAATCATGTGTAAATAAAAACCTCACTTATTTTAGGATAGTAAGTATTAGGAATGATATGTAGGTGGAAATTGATGACATAAAATGTAAAAGAAAAAGCATGACAAAAAAGTATCAATATTTTACATATGTAAAACGCCAAGTGCAAATAAAACATATTCATAGTTAATAGAGGATATAATATCATTAGAATATCGCATATAATTCACATTGTTTTGAAGTATACATGTTGTACATGCTATCAATGTACTTTTGGAATGCAGTTTTAATGCAAGTCACAATGTCTTGTTCATAGTACTAGAAAACTAGCATTTATCATAGGAATTTCAAAAAAATAACACACTATATTCGTAGTTCGTAGATCTCATAATCACATTACAATATTACATGATATATACATATTTGTGAAACTAAAGTTTTTAAACATTGTTCAAGTAGTTCTAAAATGCAAGTTTGATGCATGAGCATCGCCTTGTTTGTAGTGCTCATCAACTTGCATTTCTCGTAAAAAGGTGCAAAAGGAAGCCAACTTGTCACAATTTGTGTGGAAGTTATTTAGTGTTGCTTCCATTGACTAAATTTCAAAACCCTACACACTATGTACGTTTCAAAAAAGTGTCTTTGCTTTCTATAATAGGTCAAATAAATTAATGGTGTTATCACTCAAAAATCTTGAATGACACGTGTAGGAGTTCCATCCCACTTGATTGAGGGAGATGAATCAATTGGAAGATCGGGGGAACTCTTGCTACTCAATATCTCAATGATGTTTGTATGTTGACTAGGATTTTCCATTCTTGAATGAAATAAATTTGAGATTGTACCTTAACTAATATCAATATTTTAAATATCATACTTAAAGAAATTCAATAAATCATCTTTTTTCCATACTACAACAAAGTAGTTTAACAAGACATCAACATTGATAACCTTTTTACAAATTAAAAATCAAATATACCCTATCTTTTATATTTATTTATTTTTAATTACATTGATATTGAACAATGAAGAGAAAACAAAAAAATCATATTATATAACTATAAACATTAAAACTAAAGAATAACTACTATATGCAAAAAATGTAAAATAATAAAAAAATAAATCTTAAATAATTGACAATGAAATAATTGTGAAATACGATTAAATAACCAACACATTGTGAAAATGTAAAATAATTATATAAATCTTAAATAAATGATAATAAGCACATTAAATTTAAAAATATTGTCACAACTATTGAATCATGTAATTAAATTCTAAATATTATCACTTAATGTGAATTTAATCGATCAATTTAACTGTTAAGATTCTTGGATTGTGACCTTATAGTTTCGATTGATACATAAAAAAGGGCTCTAGGAAAATTCATTGCCAACAATTCATCCAAGGAAAATTCACTGCCATTGAAAATTCACCGATGGAAAATTCAACCCCAAGTAAAATTCACCGCTAGCAATTCACCAATAGTTTTTTAATATATATTTCAAAAACCCAGTGAATTGTTAGCGGTGAATTTTACTTGGTGGTGAATTTTCCGTTGATGAATTTTCCATGACGGTGAATATTCCTTCGATGAATTGCCGGCGATGAATTTTCCAGATGCCAAAAAAAAGATGGCTTGATATTTTTTATGCCAACAATTTTATGATTGTGCAATTTGTCAATTGACAATTGATTTTCATATTACAGACAAGTTCTAAGTGTGGGTTAGCAATTCAATCATCCCTACTTCAAGCACAATTTGCTTATGGTTGAGTGTCATTAGCATTCTCACTTTTGTTATCAAGCTGGATAGGGAATAAGTTCAGAAAATATTCTGAGCATAGAAAGAGTAAGTTTATGGGATACATAAATTTCTTAACGAGCAAATAATTTCCAAATCTAATTCATTCAATCATGACACCATACATAGTGAAAAAATTGTTTGTTGACAAACAATGTTACCATTTGAGAATTATCATGGTATGAGCATATGGTGTGATTATAAAAAGGTGTACTGTTTTGAGTGTGAAGCCATAGTAAGAAGATACATTCTTGTTCTATTGAATGTTTATCATAGGTATAAATGACTTGACATCCTTGCATAAAAGTTGTCAAGTAATCAAAGGAGAAAATGGGTTACTTTGAAATGGGCACAAGATGAAGTACTAAATCTAATTATCTTCCCACAAAGCATCTACATATAATTTGTGTCTATTATGTTCCAAAACTATAATAACAAGATCTAGAACATATTATAAGTCTTAGTTCTCCATTGAAAAGTGAGAAGCACAATGATGTCCATATTATATTAAGAATTTGATATCAAAAGAAAGCTTTAAATTGTCTGAAAAAGAAATTAATTTTAACCCTACATGAATTCAATGATGGAGATTAAAAAAGAGAAGTAGCTAAATAAGATATAAAATCCGTAGAGAATTGGATTTGCTGGACTACAAATACAAAGGAAAAGTCTCTAATGGGGTTTCGATATCTATTCAAATTAAGATCTTGGCCAAATAGAGTTTAGTATAGAAATTAAAAAAGTTTAAGAAGATAAAGAAGACAATAGAGTTTCTTTCGTGTCTATAAATCTAAATCCCAAAATCTATTAAAAAAATTATTCGTTTGTTGTGTTTACTTGCATGATTATTTAGTACAAATACAATCTATACTGAATTGGAGATAGTAAGCTCGTCTTTCTAAATACTGTATTTAAAATAACAACAAATAGAATTTTATAAATTATTACTAAAATAGAGAGTAGTTTTCCATTCATTGATAATGTTAGTTATTACCAAAATTAATTAATTGGAAACCATAAAAATGAATAAAATTCTTGCATTTGGTAGGTCCAACAGTTGCATGGGAACAGTTAGACTGGTCACATGCCTTGAATAATTTCAATTTTTTTGCGCCCATGTTGAATATGGAGGATACACCGAAGAGGGGATACAAACTTGGTGTCTTTTGAATAGAAATGGCTATTGCCATTGTTGGGAATTGGAAGAGGCTCACCAAGCTAGCAAATTGGTTCCACGTTTAAGAAAATTAATATACAAGATCCAGTAAGTCCAAGGCAGTGAGATAAAACAAGTGATCAAAATAAAGTGGCATGTAGATGTTGAATCCTGAATCATGTGCTTTGATACTATATATGCCACTACTTTATCCTCTAATACTTTAATCTTCACATAACAAATCTCCAAGGAAGGTAACAACTAATTGTATTTCATCACAATAGATAGAAATATCGATAGACTAATAAACTATCCTTCATCAAGGTACCAGTCATTAAAAGGAGGATATTGAACAAAAAATT
The DNA here is from genome assembly GCA_007258455.2 of Sequoia sempervirens. NCBI lineage: Eukaryota > Viridiplantae > Streptophyta > Pinopsida > Cupressales > Cupressaceae > Sequoia > Sequoia sempervirens. The sequence continues at coordinate 207,074,124 of VDFB02000007.1, read as the reverse complement.
GGTGCTTATGGTGGGAGGAAAATTGAATTGGGGTAGAAAATTTTAGAGGCAACTACAATCCAGGAGGCACAAATTTGCATTTTTTTGTAATGAAACTAAGGTATGTATTCATTGTTATTATTTTTTGTATGAATTTTAAAAATTTATGTATAGAAATAGTAGTAATTGAAGTTATTTAAATTTCATGGTGAATCATTAGGTGTATGGCATGTAAACAGGGTTTAGGAGACTACATTCAATAGAGAATCCCATGAATCAGGCAAAGAACAAAGAAATATCTAACATCTCTCTTTGTCATCCATTTTTACACAAACAGATGCCAAATGAGCCATGTAATGCCTCGTCACGCAAACCCCAAAGGAACAAGTAAAAACACAACACATTTTTTTTTTTAAATAACATAAGGAATGCACTTAAGTATTCCAACATAACAATGTTCTAAGTTGCACAACTAAATCCCTTGGGGTACACGAGGTGACATTACCAAACTAACCCATAACAAAGATAATAGATTAAACATTAAATATTCAATTATGTATCCATTCATTCACTTATCACCATTTAAAAACATCCATTGACGATAACCAAATTAGTAAGGATATTCCATATAAAACCATACATGCAAATTACAATGAATTAATCATGAAGATATTAAGTATATATATTTCCATAGATACAACATAACATTAACAGTATTAATGAATGGTAGTTCAAGAATGATTACATGGTATGATAATACATTACATCAGTTTGATAGTACATCTCAATGAACACATATACAAAATTACATCATAGGTCTTCCCAACGCACGTGGGAGTGATACATCAGTATATAAAATACATCTGGAGTACAAATATACATCTGGTAACATAAGAATCCCGGATCAACTATATCAGCAAAACTCTGCACTGAATGGTACAACCCCATCCAAAGGGGACCCAACGGGGTGCATAGCACATTCCACCCAACCACCCCCATGCTAGGAGTAAACAAGGAAGGATCCCCGACCAAGTACATCAAAATAGTAAACACAATACTAAACTCCAAACAAAGATAACATAATATCAAAAGACCACTCACAAAACTAAACATCGATAAATCACCAAAAATATAACAATAGACCACTTCCAGAGGACTTCAATAAAACAACTCAAATGGAATGCTAGAGGAGAGTGTCATTGCATGGTTTTACATGGATTATCCAGACAACCTATCACAAGGTGCCGCCTCCATCTATGGTTCTCCTGATAGCCTATCTCAAGGCGCCACTCCATAGGGTTACTCATGCGGAATCGTTAACCTCTTGTGAGGACGAGGCAATGATCATGCCAACCATGGCCTTCTCGGCCCACCTTTAGTCTATGATAGTACTAACAGGTGGACGAGGCATCCATATTTATCTTATTAATGTTTAACTACCCAACCCCTAATTAATTACTCAGGTTATCACTTATTACTCTAACTCTACATGGGTTACCTTGACAACCCCTTTGTGCACCAGCCCCCACTTAGAGCCACTCTCCCTAGACACCCAAAACATAAAATATAACACCAAGGGATTGTACCAACAAGAACACTGAACCAAAAAATGGAACATCCGCAAGGTAAAACCATCTCTCCAAAATCATATGAAACAACATCCATAAAATGGTACAATCCATGTGTAAACTCAAATCACAACCATAGCCAAAACATAAGGACAAATGTCAATTTACAAGATCAAATATAAACATCAATGTCCCCACCTTTGGAAGTCCCTAACCAACAACTTAAGTTCCTATTGAAGGATAAACTAACTCACGGGCTTTCCCACATGACATAAATTCCAAATAAGAGAAAACCACAAATGATTCAACGAATAATCTCGAGAGTACACAATTACGAAAAAACAACACCATATAACACATTTCCATGCACACTAATTTCACCAAATAAATAAATCAAATACTCGAGAATATTCTATTTAATTTAACTCACAAATTTTATTTCTAATTTGCACGATTACACCATATCATTGCAACTTTTAAAATTATCTAATTAAATTCATAACCACAACATACATATATCTACCACCATATATATATATATAAATAATATATTTAAATCACATAATAAAAATTACCCAAATATTACATTGTAAATTTACACACACACACATATATATATTATAAATCGAAATTGACAAAAATCTGCATTAAAAGTAATTCGCATGAAATTTAACTTTTAAAAAAAAGTTTAAGTCACAAGGAAAGGCAAACCTGCAACCCGTAGGTACCGTGGTCCCCACTGTGGGGAGGCCGCAACTCCCACAGGGCTGCGTACAACCGCCACAGGGGTCGGGGGTGGTACAGCTTCGACCGACCACTCCCTTCCCAATATATATATATTTATTTATATTAAATTCTCTTCCAAACAAAAAAACACAGGTGCAACATGTTTACATATTATTTTTAAAAACACAGAACACGAATTTCAATAAGAATATATATATATATTAACAAGGATAGAATATGAAATATGTATATGTATATATATCTACCTATATATATTTTCATATATATATATATATTCATATATATATCATATATATATATATATTCATATATATATATATATTTGCCCAAATGATACAAAATAAATAAACAAATAGGATGAAAACCAATCCAATTCATTTTTCTTCAATCAAAGAATAAATATGGGTAAACAATTTAATATCCTAATAAATTGATTTTTTTTTTTTTAAATCACAAATTTCACATCTAAATTTTTTTATTAATGAAATTCTGAAGGTTTCCCTACAATTTTCTACAAAAGATTCAAAGGCTTAGCACAAACAAAATTTTCAATCACAGAACCCTCTTTCAAAAATAGAGAAATTGATTTTCAAATATGGCAGCCAAGATTCTTGTTTACAAAACAATAAATCAAATGAAATAATAAATTTAAAAGAACTTGGAGTCCTTCGTTTGATGTTGAATCCAAACACAACAGCCTTCTTCCTTTTTCGAAAATAAAATCCCTCTGTAGTTTCTTCTCCAATTCCTCCTAGCTATCTTCTGTATCAATTTTCTATTCCTTTCTTACAGGAATTTTTTTAATAAAGAAGCACAAAAACCTATCTTTTTCTTTTTCAGACAAAAACCAAAAACCTTTCTCTGTGTGTGTCCCAAAACTTCCTTCCCTCACAATAAAATAAATGAAAATAAATAAAGCTCTCCTTTCTTTTTTTCTCAAAAATCCAACCCATCCATTGGTTCTTTTTCTTGCTTTTAAAGACTCATACTTATTTCACAGATTTTATTAAAAATTTATTATTTTCACATGACATTATCCTCACAAGATATTCTCTTCTGATTTTCTAATTTTAATATCTTGAAAAAGATAATTTATAATTATCACCAACATTTTTTATTTAAATTAATTACTTACACCATTGAATTAATTAAATAACTTTTTAATTTACAACATTTAACTCCAAAATTACAATTACTCACAATTATCATATCCACAAAATATAATTAATTTATTCCATATAAAATAAATTAACTAACAACTAACCATAATTAAAATAAATAATCAACAATCAAACAATACAAAGACAAGGACAAGGTCAAGACCATGACATTGCAAGACTCACAACGAGGTGATGGACTTGGGACGGGGACACTTCCTTATCAACTCCCTTTTTCAACATCATACCCGTTGGGTTAATTTAACGCTCACCCCATCCTGCCAAAATAGGTGGAATCGGGACTTTATTCCTGCAAATTCATGCATACAAAGAAATTTCAAGTAGCATGTAATTATCCATTGCAGACACACCGTGAAAGGTAATCGTGGGGTAGTAGGGCGCTCAAAAGCGAGTGATGCTACTCCGTCCTTTCACCAAGACTCACTAACAACATGTCAGAAAACATAGCAACATAGAATCATAACATCATCACATATATTATTAAAGAAAACCATAGCATAGGAAAATAATCTAACCACCACATAATGTATCATCAAACATCATAGTAATGTCAAGTGCAGCAACCAAACTATGAATCCACACACAACCAAGTCGGTGAACTAATCACCATCACAAACCAAGTATCATACCAACACATAAGAGTATCAAAAATTATCAAAGAGTATCAACAACATGAGGGGTATTACAAGCCACCAACATATTTAATGTTTCCAAGTGGTCTACAATTCATCCACCCTCTTCCATTCTCAAGGAATACAATTTCTTCCTCGAGAAAATCTTGTTGACTAGAGATTTGGCTTGATATGTCTCATCAAGTTTCTTCTATAGTTTCTTTGCAAAGGTCTCCTCATGGAAATTGATTACAACAATCTTTCAAGCACAATCTAATTAGAACCTTGGATTTATGGTCCATAACATCATATTAAGAAGCCAAAGTAGCATCTTTAGGCCTTAAAACATTCTCATCAACAACATCCCACATATCTTGATCAATTAATAGGTCATCCATCTTCAGTTTCCACATATAACAAAATTGTTAATAGCTCCTTGATGAGCATTCCATTTAAAAATTCCTACAACAAGATCACAAATTATCTTCTATGCAATCTCCCACTCAAACTTGAATTAGCTCAAAAAAATCACAACTGAAACCAAAGGTGATCAAGATCTGAAACCACTTGTAAGGAAGCTAAGGTAGTGAAACAACTTCCTAGACTAATCTTGAGAGGAGAGTTAAGCAAAACAAATTTATAACTTTACAACAATTACAAAAATTAAATAGAAATAGACATAAATATCATTCATATGACAACATAGTGATTTATGTGGGAAAAACCCTTTCAGGAGAAAAGAAAAGCTAACATAATTTCTACCATAAAATATGTAACCTAATGATGAATGATCCAAATTTACAATGTAATATATTAATATATATATATATATATAATGAGGATTTTGGGGGTGCTGCCCTCGAACCCCCTACTAAGGGGATCATCCCCTACGGACCTCGTAAGAGGGGTACCCCACCTTGCAACCCTTTGCACTCAAATTGTAAGTTTGAGACATAATTTTATTAACAACATGCACCAAACCAATTTGATGAATTTCTTCAAAAAAACTAGCCGAGCAATCAAAAACCACATGCTAAAGAATCATGATAATGAAATATTATTAAAGATGACATTATATGAAGAACTTAGAAAAAATACACATAATAGAAACAAAACTAACATGTAAACTAAACATCTAAAATTTCTATATTGGTTACAAGGTCTTATTACAATGCAAAAGAGCATATAACTTAGTAATTGTGGAACCCAACAACATATGACTTAAGGAAAAAATTATTAACATATCCTAAGAAAGGTGAGCCATTGAGTATATCCAATTGAAACTTCATTCCTTGTGCTTGCATGGATCATAAATTATCCCAACCAACACACTTTTAATTTGGTTGGATGCATTTTGAACCTTGAATAAAAAACTAACACTAAATCATTAACATGAAAAAATTAAGCCACATATTCTTATCATGATAGGCCTTTTGGTATTGATTCTAAAATTTTTGAATCCAATGTGCGAGTATTAGTTAATCACCTAGATGAACTATCTTTTCAAGCCTCAACAAAAATATTCTAATTAGAAAACATGTTAAAGTTATAAATTAGGGACAACAATTTCAATAGGAACCATGACCTTGTTGGCAATATGTGTGTAGTGTTGAAAAATGTCATTGGTGACATTTTCACACTTGTTTTGGCCCTCCTTGTTGAGTTGAGCCTAATATTTCCTTGATTTAGTGTTGTAATGTGGTTGACACATTCACATTAGGTCTTGGGCCCTTGTGAACTAATGAATTTAAATGGTACCTTGCTAAAGTGATGTGAAGTGTTGTAACACACTTTCACACTTTTCTAAGGTTTTATTAATTAACTAAACCTAATAAACCTCTTTTTAATCTTAATCTTGCCTTATTTTAAAGTGTTGTAACACACTTTCACACTTTTCTAGGCTTATCATTAATAATTGGGCTTTCTTATGCTTTAATTGGCCTTATTTTGTATCCACAAGCCTCATTTATTGCATCTTTTTAAGGTAATCCTGGTACAAATCATTACCCAATCATAATTCAGGTGTTTCAGGCTTGAATGACCCATATTTAGTGATCTGGGACTCATTCGCCACCTTGGATGAATGAGTCCCAACTATATTTTTTTCATCCTGAGTCTGGTTTCACACCTTTCTAAGCTTTTAAAAAATGGTCCCAAAAATTATGCCTAATGGGACTCATTCGCCACCTTGGATGAATGAGTCCTGTTTGACCCAAAATCAAAATTAATTCAAAATTTTGGTGGGATTTTATTCTCCTAGATTTGATGTTTACTTGTAGTGTTGTAATTTTTGGAATTCTTGCATAATTGAGTATAAATACAAGGTTATTTCATTCATTTTATCCTGACAAGCATTCAAGTATTCATCCTTATAGCAAGTTGAGTTCACAAGTGCATTCAAGTGTTTTTAAGAGCCTTCAAGAGTATATTATCAATATTTTTAGAGCATCATTCAAGAATCAATCATCATGTCAAAGGTTTTATGCATCATGTTTGTTTTGGAGCTAACAATTGTGATGTAGCATTTTGTGATTCAAGCAAGCATTACATTCAAGATCTACATCCATTGGAGCCATCTCATACATGTTTGTAGCCTCTTATTGCTAGGGTTTGGTGCATTGCAACATCATATTTTGTTCATTCATGATTCTCCATTCATATTTCATTCTATTTCAAGGTTTAATTACCAAAACGGGGTTTTACCAAGGCAAACCCCTATCCACTAACCCAACAACATTTTTCCCTCTCCTTTGTGTGTGATTTGTAGGTCTAGGTTGCAAATTTTCTAAGGATCAAGATTGGAGAAAAGTTATCAAATCATTCAAAGTTTTCAAAGTTGTCATCAAGCCTTGAAGAACATCGGAGAACACCTACAAGTTACAAATCAGGGTTTCAAATTTGGAAATCAATCGGGAAGGACAGAGTAGACAGAGAAGAGAAGGATCAAACTTTGAAGCTTTAGAAAAACCTAATTGGACTGATTCACCACTTCTAGCAAATGAGTCCTAGTTTCAGTCAAAATTCAAATTTTTGCAGATTCAGATACCCATTTGGTAGATTCATGTTCCCACACAAAAACCTATATTTTGGACTAATTCATCTAGCTTGGTGAATGAGTTCCAGTCAACACTAAATTCATATTTTCTAGTGTTTTAGACCTCCATTCAACCATCTCCAGGTTTCCAAGTGCACATTTTCCTTTATTTAGTTTTTTGTGTTGTTTCATTTGTATTTATAGGTCATTTTGTAGGTCATTGCATTGAATTAGGGTTTAGTGTTGCATCTTGCATTTAATTTATTTTTCCAAGTTCTTACTTGGTGGTGAACAACCTATTAGTTTACATTCAACCCCTAGAACAACCCTCTTTCAAGATCTCTTTCCCCTCGGCATTGAGATCTCAAGGGTTTGTTCTTGAGTGAAATTTAGTGAAGATTATCCTTCTAGGTCCTAAACCCTAGAAAGAAGCAAACAAATTTCCCACCTTTCATTTTGGTGAACTTGCATTTAGAACATTAAAATTCTGATTTGAAGTGCATCATCATCCTAGATTTTGCTTGCATTAACATTGCATTAGGATTTGCATTAGTTAACTTGAATTCTAGGGTTTCTAATTTTGCATTAGTGAAAGCTCATATAGCTTGCATTTTTGCATCTCATTTTACTGAAAATCAAACAAAATCTACATTTACACTTAGGATTCATATCATAAAACATAAATTGTATAAAATTCAACTATTTTTTTTTGAAAGTTTTGAAAATATTATCATTGGGACTCATTCACCACCTTGGGAAAATCAGTCCCAGTGTAGATTTTGCACTGCATTTTTTGGCATTTGAAGCTTTGTTTTTGAGTTTCTATTTTTTTTATTACCTTTCTATTTTAGTTTCCAAAATTTTTGTTATAAGCATCTCATTGTTCTTGGCTTAATTTGTATTTTCATTCATCTTGCATTTAGTATCCCTTGTATGAGTATTTGGTGTCCTATTGCTAATACTGTAGTGATATGAAGTTCAAGACTCATGTGATCCCACAATAGCATAATCATTGTGGATCTTGGGTTGTCTAGATCTTTCACTCCTAGTATTGACACTAGTACACTAGGTATGGGCAACACCTTTAACAACTCTTAACCTTGAAGTAGTGTGATGCAAGTTAGGATTGATAATGTCCCACAAGAAAACGAAATTCACATTCATGAAGACTTAGAAAACCTACAACATCAAGTGCAACATGACAACATTTCAACTACTACCATCCCTACAATAGACAACATTCATTACATGCTTGAAAGTGAAGATGGACTTGACCTCATGCAAAACATATTTCAAATCTTTGGAAAACACCTCACCTAAACAACTAATTATCCTTTACCTACAAGCAAAGTCACAAGCCAAGGTGGAACTCAAATTCCTCCTCCCCCAACAATTGCTTCAATACCTACCTATACCAACCCTCAATTCACAACAACAATGCAACAAAATAGTAATGTGATTCCTTCCTTGGGTATTTTCGCTAGCATCCCTAGTTATTTTATAGCATTGCATGTCATATCTCCTACTGCCTTACCACCTATAAGCATTCCTTTCACTTGTCCTTCGAACACATACACCCCGCCACCATTTCCACTTCCATCACATAACACAAGTAATGATCCTCTCATAAATCAAAATTTCCAAACCGTTTCATCCCTTCAAAAATAGATTTCCATAATCAACCAAAATCAAAATGGCCCACTTACCTATTATGTCAAAAGCAATCCATTTTCCTTGGGGATATTGTGAACACCGATGCCACAAGGTGTAGAGGTGCCTAGATTTGAGAAATATGGAGGGAAGGGATATCCTTCTAACCATGTTAATGCTAATACTGCCTTATGTAGTGACTTTGTCCCTGATGATAAACTTTTGGCTAAGCATTTTCCTAGGTCCTTGAAAGATACTACCTTGGAATGGTTTTCTTCTTTACTGAATAACTCAATTTGTTCATTCAATGAATTTGTTGAGGCATTTGTAAAACATTTCCAAGTGTAAATGACTCCTAAGATGACCTTGGCTGATTTGATGAGATGTAAGCAAAAAAAAGATGAAAAGATAATTGACTTTATCTCATGCTACCAATCGCTTTATTCCCATATCGATGTCAAGGTTCCCAATCCTCACCTTCAAAAGATGTTCATAGAAAATTTGCAAAGCAAGATTCAAGATAAGCTAACCATGATGAAATTATCATCCTTCATGCACTTGTGAACCACCCTCCGTGATTATCTAAAATCAGTTAGTAGTCGAGATACAAAATCCACTTCTAGCAAAATTTAGAAATCTGAGCCTGCAAACCAAAACAATTCCCAACCTTTTAGAAAATAGAACAAAGGGTTCCTTCAATTTAATCCCCCTCAACAAACAACTCAGAATTTCAATAACCAAGTAGCTGCTATTAAAGCCATGATACCCTTTAGCTGTGGGGACCCGAAAAGAAAATTCACTCCCTTACCTGATACCCTTCATAACATAATGTCCCAAATTTTAGAACAACAAATGATTACCTTGCCTCCTATCAAAAAACCCAATTCTAATAAACCTTTATCCCTGAGCTTTAGATCAAATGCTAATTGCCACTATCACCAAAAAAATGGACATGAGACAAAATATTGTAAGCATCTTAAGCATCTTGTGCAAGATCTCATTGATTTCGGTTGCCTTTCCGTTGGAGGTGTTAGTGATCAGGGAAATAAGTCTATTTACCCTCCTAACCAAAACTTTCAAATCTTTACCAACCCTATGCCAAAACATAGTATTTCATTTGTCAAAGCTAGTGAAACTACTAAGACTGATGTAATGAATTTTGACACGGATGATGAAAACACAAATACAACTCAACAAAGTCCTATGGATACTGATCAACAAGAAAAAAATCCTTTCGATGGTTTGGTTGCATTGATTGAAACTCAACATCATAAGGGATTACCTAAAAATCCTCTTGATATTGCTTTCTCACAAAATGACATACTTAAACACACACCCGATGGTCCTCTTTACATAGCCGGTCATATCTATGATAAGCCCACTAATGGGATATTAATAGATCCCACCTGTGGAGAGAATGTGATCACTGGGGAATTCTTACTTCTACATGAGCTCTATCAAGATATATACAATAAATCAAAAGCATGGATCAAGATGCACAATGGTTTTTCTTGCCCTACGTTGGGATTGATCACCTTACCATTGCAAATATGACTGAAAACATTAGACATCTCATTTTCCATCATCCCACAATTAGACCAATTTCATGTGAAGCTCAGTTATCCATGGCTTGGCTCCATGAATGTAGTCCCTTCAATCATACACAAATGCTTAGACTTTCCCTTTGATAATGAAATATTCACTGTCCACCATAGTGGCTTTAACCCTTTTTCCTCCAAAGGAAACTTTTCCTTGTATTTATTTTAGCTTGAGCCTATAGAATCTATAAAACCACAAGAAGACTTCTTTTTCTCGTCTTATCAAAATTTCAAGGCAAAGAAGATAGCAGAACTATCCCTCTGAAACATGTCCCCACCCACCACCGAGCCTACCATCCTAGAAGAAACCATGATTGAACCTAAAGAAATTCCAAACAACCAAGACCAACCTAAGATGAACCTTCACCTACCTCCTACAAAAGAACAAGAGACAATGAAAACAATCTTGTCACACCTCCTAGAATAAAACAAGTTTACAAAATCAAAGGGAGAGTGGTTGAACAACCTCTCGTGGTTCCTTTTGTTCCTCCACTTGGGGAAGAAAAGAAACCTATAGTTGACCAACCTGCTCCTACACAAACACAACTTGAAAATTAAACTAAAAGAAACAAAGGTGCTAGAGAGCGTAGGTGTAGATGTTGTTCCGTTGCTTGCAGGTTACATGAATAATTGAACAAAGAAAATCAAAATCCAAACTTGACTGAAGTAATGCATGATGACCCTACCCCCTCCCCAAAAGAAAAAAATCCAATACAACAACCACAACAAGAGTTGAAATCTTCCATGGATATTATCATTCGACCTCCTATTGTGATTAACTTGGATGACAATGATGAAATTGCTAAAATTGATGAAGAGGTGCATAATGAATTGAATACATTGTTTTCCTCTTCCATGAGCTTAAATGACAATTCTCCTAAGAAGAGTGTTGAACCTGGTGTTGGTCCTAGTTTGAAACTTGCTATTGCCCCTTTGTCTAGTTTCCTACCTTCGGTATACAATGAACATGATTGGGAGGAAGATGAACTACTCATAGGTTGACTCACATGTGCCTTACTAGTCTTTTGCATTGTTTCTTTTTCATTTTCTTTTGTGTAATTTCATGTGCATGATGTGATCCCTCATGACATTCTATTTATTGTTCTCTTTCTCTTTGTGCATTCTTTTATATGTACCTTCATTCTTCTCTATGTCATAAATCTTTTATCTTTTTCATTTTTCTTGTGTTTTCCTTTTGGGGATGACGCAAGGTATCGAGATATTTATGTCTCTTCCATGTTGACCCAAAATGCTTTTGCAAGGCATCAAGACATTTATGTCTCTTCCATGTTGAACCAAAAGGTTTTTGTTGTCTTCATTCTCTTTGTGTCATTCTTCCAGTTCTATGTGTATTTGGGGAATGATGATAGTTTCGAGCTCTCTAAAAACATTGTAGCAAAAAAATACTGACCCCAAATACCATAGATCCCTTATGTGTTTGGATTTTCATTTTGGGGGCAACCCCTCTCTTTTCTTTTCTTTTACATGACGTAACTTTACTTGGAAACATATGACTTGGCATAGGGATTTCCAAGTAGGCTCTCATGTCCTCTTTTCTGTTTGCATTTTTTATTTGCTACTTTAAAGTAATTACTCATAGCATGGTGTTTAGCAATTTCTTTAAAGTGGGGGCATACATTGGTATTATTCTTTTGCATTTTCTTTTTATGGTTCATGGTGTAGTCTTCCTACTTTATACGATGCAGTTTCACTTTGTGGATGACATTGGCTATGATGTATTTCAAGAGTGTGATCTATCTTAGCATATTACATTCCTCTTAGTGGATTGATGTGACACACTGCATCCCCTAAGTTGTGAATCTTCTATTCTTTGATTGGTCCTCTCTTGGAGACATTAGGCACAATGTTCCCTAAGTTGAATACCTCACATGAACTAAGCAAGACTCCTTTGAACACCCCTTATTGTTGCATTTATATGGCCACCTTGCATAATACAACTTGCATGCCTATAGAGCCATCTTGTTTGTTCATGAGTTCCAAGCATACGAAGTTTTTCTTGCCTAATGAAGCTCAAAGTTCATTTGTTCATGAGCTCCAAGCATACAAATTTTTGCTTGTCTCATGAATCTTGAAAACAATTTTTGTGTGGAACCTTATTAAAGTTATTACGGTGTATAACTTTGGTATAGTTTGATGGGAAGCCCGATCGAAGCATAACTTTCCCTTATCCACTTGCATGTGTGTGTGAGTACATATTGGTCATGTGTGTGTGCCTCACCTCTTGTATCTCTCACCCAATGGACAACCAAGAGTTCTGTTGCCTCAGAGTGAGTGTGTATTTTTTTGACAAACAACCTAGATCTAATCCACATCGCAATGGAAAAATGGTTAAAGCTTGATCTAACTCTTTTATCTTTTTACCTTTTCTCTTTTCCTTCTTTGACAGTGTATGCTTGTGCTTTTTTTTCTCTTTATATCATTCTCATGTGTGTTCTTTTGTGCCTACGTTGGTTTTCCATGGGATCTCAATCTTGAGGGATTGATCACCCCCCTTTATTGTTGTCATCCCATCTTACTAGAATTGGTACACTTGGACCCCTCTTGATGCATGTTTGTCTACTTTAGTGTGAGTTTGAAGCAAGTTCATCCTCTCACTAAAGTGGGGCCTAAATGTAGTGTCAAAAAATATCATCCGTGACATTTTCACACTTGTTTGGGCCCTCCTTGCTAAGTTGAACCTAATGTTTCCTTAATTTAGTGTTGTAATGTGGTTGAAACATTCAAATTAGGTCTTGGGACCTCGTGAACTAATGAATTTAAATGGTACCTTGCTAAAGTGTTGTGAAGTGTTGTAACACACTTTCACACTTTTCTAAGGTTTTATTAATTAAATAAACTTAATAAACCTCTTTTTAATCTTAATCTTGCCTTATTTTAAAGTGTTGTGAAGTGTTGTAACACACTTTCACACTTTTGTAGGATTTCCATTAATAATTGGGATTTATTATGCTTTAATTGGCCTTATTTTGCATCCACAAGCCTCATTTATTACATCTTTTCGAGGATAATCCCGACACAAATCATTACCCAATCATAATTCAGGTGTTTCAAGCTTGAATGGCCTAGATTTAGTGATCTGGGACTCATTTTCCACCTTGGACGAATGAGTCCCACCTAGATTTTTTTGGTCCCAATTCTGGTTTCACACCTTTTTAAGCATTTTTAAAAATGGTCCCAAAAATTATGCCTAATGGGACTCATTTTCCACCTTAGGTGAATGAGCCCTGTTTGGCCCAAAATCAAAATTAATTCAAAATTTTGGCAGGATTTTATTCTCCTAGATCCGATGTCGGCTTGTAGTGTTGTAATTTTTGGAATTCTTGCATAATTGAGTATAAACACAAGGTTATTTCATTCATTTTCTCCTAACAAGCATTCAAGTATTCATCCTTATAGCAAGTTGAGTTCACAAGTGAATTCAAGTGTTTTCAAGAGCCTTCAAGAGCCTTCAAGAGCATATTATCAAGATTTTTAGAGTAGCATTCAAGCATCAATCATGTCAAAATTTTTATGCAGCATGCTTGTTTTGGAGCTAACAATTGTGATGTAGGGTTTTGTGATTCAAGCAAGCATTACATTCAAGATCCATCATATTCAATCAAGATTCAAGATCTAGATCCATTGGAACCATCTCATACATGTTTGCAACCTCTTATTGCTAGGGTTTGGTGAGTTGCAACATCATATTTTGTTCATTCATCATTCTCCATTCATATTTTATTCTATTTCAAGGTTTAATTACCAAAACGAGGTTTGACCAAGGTAAACCCCTATCCATTAACCCAACAATTTTTTTACCTCTCCTTTGTGTGTGATTTGCAGGTCTAGGTTGTAGATTTCTTAAGGAGCAACATTGGAGAAAATTTGTCAAATCATTCAAAGTTGTCAAAGTTGTCATCAAGCCTTGAAGAACATTAGAGAACACCTATAGGTTGAAAATTAGGGTTTCAGATCTGAAAATCAATCAGGAAGGATAGAGTAGACAAAGAAGACCAGGATCAAACTTTGAATCTTCAGAAAACCCTAACTGGATTGATTTACCACTTCTAGCAAATGAGTCCTAGTTTCAGTCAAAATTTAGATTTTGGCGAGTTCAGATAGCCATTGGTAGATTCCTATTCCCGCACAGAAACCCAAATTTTGGACCGATTTTCCCAACTTGGTAAATGATTCCCAGTTAGTATTAAAGTCAAATTTTCCAGTGTCCCAGACCTCCATTCAACCATCTCCAGGTTTCTAGGTGCACATATTCCTTTTTGTAGTTTTCTGTGTTGTTTCATTTGCATTTCTAGGTCATTTTGTAGGTCATTACATTGAATTAGGGTTTAGTGTTTGTGTCACCAAAAAGTGTATACTTTGCTTGATATGGGAATAATTGATGTTTAATTGGAATTAATAAGGCCTTGATTTAGCGTTGTGAGGTGTTTTACACATCCACACTAGGTCTTGGACCCTTGCAAACTGAATAAAATGCATTTAATGATGTCTTGTAAAGGCGTTGTAACACATCTTCACACTTTTCTAAGACCATAATATAATAATTCACCTAAATAACCTTACCAAGACCTATTTCAAAGTGTTGTAAAGTCTTGTAACAAACTTTCATGCACTTTCCTAGGCTTGTCATCAATATTTACACCTTTCTTATGCTTTAAATGACCCCTTTATACACTTACAGGCCTTACTTAAGCGTCTTGTTGAAGAAGAACCTGATAAACATTATTTAAATTATCACAATTCTTGACACCCACTTAAAAATTCCCAAGTGGACTAAGTTGCCATTGGTGGTGACTTAGTCCCATTTGGCTCAAAAATCAAAATAAATTTAAATTTCTTTCAGGTTTTTATTCTTTAAGACCTAAAGTCGACTTGTGATGAGGTATTAGGGCATTATTATCTATAAATATAGGGTTTTCCCTCTCATTTGAACTAACTCTTCTGAAATCATAACTCACCATCATTCATCCATCATTCATCATGTTCTCAAGTCAAGCAAGCTAGGGTTTTATCATTGCAAGTCATCAAGATAGCTTCCAAGGACATTCAAGGATAGATTCTTCATGGTTTGCTACAAAAATTCAAGATCAAACATCATGGAAAGGTATTAACTCCATTGTTGCATGCTTCATTACATTATTTCTTCATTTGGTTTATTTACCTAAAGAGGGGTTTGACCAAGGCAAACCCCCATGCCCTAACATTCGCCATTTCTTTCTCTTTCATTGTGTGTTTGCAGATTTAGACACTTTGAGGGTTTGAAGATCATTGAAGATAAGGTTGAAGACTTATTGAAGACATATCCTTGTTGAAAAATACAAAATATCAACAAATTCACTTCCAGGCTTGAAAATCAGAGTTTCAAAAGTGGACACCTGTCAGGATCCGAAGTACAGATTGAGGGATTCCGTTTCCACTTTTGAATTTTCAAAAATTCAGAAGTGGACTAATTCGCCACTAGTGGTGACTTAGTCCCACTGAACTTGTTTTTAGAAGTTTTTGTAGATTTGGATACCCATTTGGCCAAAACAGTTTTCATAGCAGTTTCCCAGATCTGGGACTAAGTCGCCCAGCTTGGCGTAAGTGTCCCACCAGGCTTAAAAATTAGATTTTCCAGAATTTTAGAGGCATTTATAGTCTTCATTCTATCCTTCATCAGTTTCCAGGTGCATACATTCTGTTTCAAAGCTTTCTATCTAGTTTTATTTACATTTTTAGGTCATTTATCACATGTTTGCATATCACAGTGTGTTTTTCAGCACTTCACATTTCTTAGGTTTGACTCATTAAATAATTTTATTTTCATATCAGTGCATTAATACATCATAATTAGACATATTATAACTAATTTACATTAATATTGAGTGTAGATATTAGCATTTTGGCCCATCTCTCTCTTTTTAGGTGAAAAACCCTAGAAGTGTTAAAGAGCATTAGGGTGCTAAAATCCTTGTCCATAGTGTTGCATCTTTCACTTCATTTATTTTTCCAAGTTCTTACTTGGTGGTGAACCCCTTATTATTTTGCATTCAACCCCTAGAATAACCCTCTTGTAAGATCTCTTTCCCCTTGGCATTGAGATCTCAAGGGTTTGTTCTCGAGTGAAAGTTAGTGAACATTTCCCTTCTAGGTCCTAAACCCTAGAAAGAAGCAAACAATTTTTCCACCTTTCAATGTGTTTTCATTGATGTCAACTCAATATGTGTTGTCTTTGATTCCAAATGTGTATGCTGAAGTATGTATACTCCAGAGATAGTGGAAGTGCAAAGACATCTGTTGATATAGTCAACAATGCAATGGTGATCCACCCGATGTCCAAGTGTGATGTACAAGAAGGTACACATGTTCTAATGTGTTTATAATATGCTTACATTGATATTATTCATTTTTGGTGTACTTCACATGGAGATATGTTGCATAAGTTTTGTTAAGGCATTCACAATGTATACTCTAAGGTAGAGTCATGATATTTTGATTTGCATCCCTTCACAAAGCAAGTTTTTGTCTTGAGGTTTAGAAGACAAGATGGTTGAGATATGAAGGTGTTGTATTTAAGAATTTACGTTATTACACCTTGCATAGTGAAAGTTATAAGTGATAGAGTTTTGGTATGTGCTCTAGCAGAGAAAAGTGTTGATAGATGCCTGATAGAATGCTCTGCATTCCTTCGGTGAGATATATTTAACTATGTGGACTTGATGATACATTCAAAGAGGTATATGGGTTTATCCTTGCATGTATCAAATTTTTTCATGTGCATTGATGCAATATCATATGTGTTGAAGTGTTATAGTCTATTCAAGATGCTTTGTTTCCATCAATTCAATATGTTTCATTTCTTGCGCTAGCACATAATGATCAAATAATTTAGAAGAAGGTTGAAGAGACATCGTGCATAGTATTCATTGATCACATCTTGGTCCGCATAAATTTTTTGGTCTCTCCCTAGTGGTGAAAAGTTGAATAGTTGGTAGTTTTGATGGTATGGTCACTGTTTGGGCCAACAAGCTTGTTTCTTTCATTTGCAGTTGGTCTTGATTAGTTAGTCTTGCTTTGAAGGATGTTTTGAGATGATTTTTGGTCCTATTATATCCTGTTTTGATATGTAACTCATTTTCTCTTCATAATGTATATGTTTTGAGTCAACCTATGTAGTATCAGTGTTGATAATTCCAAAGCTCTTCCTCAAAGTTGGCACCCATAAGTAATCATACTTAATTGAGCATTTAGAAATATCTCAACATGCAAAAGAGGTAAATACAAGAAAGCATCTTGGGTGCCCAAGTTGGCTCCAAGTGATTTCTTGTTAACTGAAACATTTACTCAACACCATTCATGCAAGAATGGTCATCCCCTATTAACTGGAGGTAGTCCCTGTTATCTGTCATACAACTCAAGTTATTAGCCATGCATTCCAAGTTAACTGAAGTCAACTAGCATTCAACTAAAACTAACTGAAGACAACTAAACATAACTGAACTAAACTAAACTGAACTAAACTGAACTAAACTGAACTAAACTAAATTGAACTGAACTAAACTAAATTGATTCTGAACTGAATTGAACTGAACTTCATGCATGAAAACATCAAAACCTAACTCCTTGGATCTTTACATTCATTTAGAAGTGTTATCTCTTACTTCGAATAGTTAACTGAACTTAAGGTGAGTGTCACCTTACCATGTGGTTTCCCCATGTGCCCCTATTATTTAGGAACTCACAATGGATTCCCTCACATGCTCCTAACATTTAGAATTAATTACAAATGTCAATAATCATGATTATTTCATCAAATATTAATCTCACCCTAATCTTAGTGTTGTGTTGGTTATCATTTTTATTGTAGGTTGTGAAGAAGATTGGTGAAGATAGAAGAAGCATTCTCAAGCAAGAATTAGAGTTATTGTATTTCAGAGATTGAATAATAGAATAATTCTTGGTGGAGTTTTTTCTCGAAAGGGTTTCTCCACATTACATCTTGTGTAATCTTTCTAATATCCTATCTAGTTCTTCTATCAACTTCTGTCTACATTCTACAACAGTAAAATGGATTAATCAAGATAATCACCCACAAATAATATATGTAACAAAGAAAAAGCTTATTTAGATCAGTAATAAAGTTTTACAGAGTATTAAGCTAAGAAAACACCTCATTTTTCAACATTTGGTATCAGAGCCGAGGTTGGGTAAAGTATTGGGACGCCTTTCTCTTAAAGTTTGATGGATTTATTGGCTTAGTGGGAGCTTTTATTATTTTAGTAATTCGCTGATTTTGGAATTAAGTTTTTTGTTACAATGAATTCAAGGTTAGATATTGAAAGGTTCAATGGTTCTAACTATGAAATGTGGAAATTAAAAATGGAAGATTTTCTTAAAGAAAGAGATCTGTGGTTAGCGGTTAATAACAAGACAAAGACACCTACAACTATTTCAGATGAAGATTGGGCTAAGTTAGATAAAAAGGCAAGAGAAACAATTAGATTATGTCTTGTTGATGCTGTTATTTTAAATGTTTCAGTGGAAACTAGTGCATATAAATTATGGAAAAGAATAGGAGATATTTATCAAACAAATAGTCCAACAAATAAGTTGTATCTGAAAAGGTAGTTATATTCATTGAAAATGAAAGATGGTGATTTAGTAGCACAACATTTAAATGCTTTCAGTTTAATTCTCAGTCAGTTAGCATCTATAGATGTAAAGCTTGAGGATAAGGATAAATGCACTTTATTTCTTTGCTCTTTACCAAATTCTTGGGAAAATCTAATTGTTGCAATTAGTGGTAATGGTACAGATCCAAAGATGGACAACATCATTCATACTATCCTATTAGAGGAGATCAGGAGGAAGTCTAAAACTGGCTCCCAAGATGCCTTATTTGTAAGAGGTATGTCTAAAGAGAAGTAATCTAAGGCAAACAAGAAAGGAAAGGGTAAGCCTAAAGGATGGTCAAAAACCCCTGGTAAGAGTAAGGTAAAGTGCTAGAATTGTGGAAAAATTGGACATATTAAAAAGGATTGTAAGAGCAAGAAAAAGAGTACTGATGCTTCTACAGACAAATCTGATGACAGTAATGATGCATTAGTCATTTCTTCTAATACTGTTGTTGATAACTCTTGGCTTATTGATTCAGGTTGCTCCTATCATATGACTCCTAGAAAGGATTGGTTCTTTAAGTATACAACATATGATGGAGGATATGTCTTCTTTGGAGACAACAACACAAAAAAGTTTGTTGGTAAAGGAGAGGTAAAATTGTGTTTCAATGATGGTAGTATTAAGATCCTTAATGATGTTTTACATATTCCAGGACTTGCAAGAAATCTACTTTCTGTCTCTAAGTTCAATGATTCTGGAATGCATGTGACATTTGACAAAGGTGGTTGCAGATTGGTGAAAGGGAATATGGTGGTTGCTAAAGGATCTCAGATTGGGACTTTGTTTAAACTGAATACCTCCAATGCAAATATTTTATCAAATGTAACTGAAGCTGAAAATACATGTATGCTATGGCACCATAGATTGGGCCATATAGGTGAAAAAGGTCTTAGGACCATTCTTAATAAAAATTTGGTTGATTGTATTCCTAATTATAATATTGGCAAAAATGACTTTTGTGAGCACAGTGTGTTTGGAAAGCAATCTAGATCTAGATTTCCTAGTGGTACAAATAGAGCTAAAAGATTATTAGAGATTATTCACTCAAATGTAATGGGTCCTATGGATATTGACTCTATTGGAAAATCAAGATACTATGTTACATTTATTGATGACGTCTCAAGATACACTTGGATATATTTTATGCATAAGAAATCTGCTGTGTATAATAAGTTTAAGGAATTTAAGGATTTGGTTGAGAAACAATCAGATCATAAGATAAAAGTGTTGAGATCAGATAATGGTGGTGAGTATTGTTCTAGGGAATTTGATGATTATTGTAAGCATGTAGGAATAGTGAGATAGAAAACTATTCCATATACACCTAAACAAAATGGAGCAGCAGAAAGGATGAACCGAACCTTAATGGAAAGAGCTAGGAGTATGCTAAGTAATGCTAAGATTGAACGGTCTCTATGGGTTGAAGCAGTATGTACTTCTTGTTATTTAATCAATAGATCCCCTAGTTCATCTATTGAAGATAAAACTCCTTATGAGATGTGGTTAGGTAAGAAACCTAGTGTTGCACATTTAAGGATCTTTGGTTGTGAGGATTTTGTTCACGTGCCTCAAGAAAAGTGATCTAAATTGGATCCTAAAGCACATAAATTCATATTCATAGGTTATGGTGAAAATGTAAAAGGGTACAAGCTTTGGAATCCACTAACAAGAAAATTTTCTTTATCTAGAGATGCTATTTTCAGGGAATTTAGAGCTTATTCAGGAGAAGAACAACCAAAGGAGAAGGATACTTCTCAAACAATGCATTTTGAGACAAATACTGAGAAGCAACAAGATGCACATGTTGAAGAACAATTGGATGGATTAGAAGAGGAGAGTTCAGAGAGATCTTTTGAAATAGATGCTTAAGATGAGCATATTGAGGAACAAGTAGAAACCCCTTTGAGGAGATCCACAAGACAATGAAATCCCATTGATAGGTATAGCCCACCTAATTTACGTTGTATTTTTGCTTTAATGAGTAGTAATGATGAACCCAGTTCTTACAGGGAAGCTTTATCCTCAGATGAGAACAAGCTTTGGTCACAAGCTATGCATGAGGAAATGGAATCCTTGGATACTTGTGACACATGGGATCTTGAGAGTTTGCCCAAAGATAGAAAGGCCATTGGTTGTAAATGGATCTTTAAAAAGAATATTGTTATAGATGGTAATCTTGAGAGGTACAAGGCTAGATTAGTAGCCAAGGGCTACTCCCAAAGAGAGGGAGTTGACTTTAATGAAATCTTCTCTCTTGTTGCTAAATTAACTTCTATTACATTATTTTTATCCATTGCTGCTACTTATGATTTTGAAATTGAGCAAATGGATGCGAAAACTGATTTTTTGCATGGGAATCTTGATGAGGAGATTTATATGAAGCAACCTGAAGGTTTTGTTGTAAAAGGAAAAGAAGAATTGGTTTGCAAGTTAAAGAGATCTTTATATGGATTGAAACAGTCACCCAGAATGTGTACTAGAAGTTTGATGCTTTCGCATTGAAAATTGGTTATGTTAGGAGTGAGGAAGATCATTGTGTTTACATAAAATTTATTGATGATCGGCTTTTAATTATTATCTTGTATGTTGATGACATGTTGTTTATTGGTAACAACAAGTTAATGATCACAAAATTGAAAGCACAACTCTCGAGCACATTTGAGATGAAAGATCTAGGGGCTGCAAAATATATCCTTGGTATGGAGATTAGTAGAGATAGAGGTAACAAAAAGCTTTGCTTAAGTCAAAGCAATTATGTTGACACTATTTTGAAAAGGTTTAACATGCAATACAATAAACTAGTTAATATTCCTTTACCAGTTGGCACAAAGTTAAGTTTAGATATGAGTCCTAAATTTGATTTTGATTTAGAAGAAATGTTTGAAATTCTATATCCTAGTGCAATTGGTAGTTTAATGTATGCAATGGTCTATACGAGACCAGATATAGCACAAGCAGTGGGAGTTCTTAGTAGGTTTATGTCTAACCCTAGTAAAGAACATTGGACATATGTTAAGAGGGAGTTTAGATATTTACGAGGGACTTCAGATTACTGTTTAGTTTATCATGGTTCTAATAATATTGATATTATGAATAGATCATTGGACATACAGGGGTTTGTTGATTCAGATTGGGCAGGAGATCTGGACAGTCGGAGGTCGACAAGTGGTTATGTGTACACTTTGTTTGGAGTTGCAATTAGTTAGATGAGTAAGAGGCAGCCCACGGTTGCTTTGTCCACCACAAAAGTAGAGTACATGGCTACCACACATGCCTCTAAAGAGGCAGTTTGGTTATAGAGACTTGGGTCAGGTACATTGGTTTTAATTGCAAGCAAGTTAGGATTGAATGTGATAGTCAGAGTGCTATTTGTTTAGCCAAAAATCCTATGTATCATGCTCGTACTAAACATGTAGATGTTCAGTATCACTTTGTGTGAGAAATGGTTGAGAGTGGGAAAGTATTAATTGAAAAAGTTGACACTTTGATTAATGCTCCAGATCATCTTACGAAGCTAGTTCCTACAAATAAGTTCTTATGGTGCAGGAAGGCTGTTGGCCTTGAGTCCTATACTTGATTTAAATTTATTATTCCTTGTTTAGAATAATTGCAATGTATAATTTCAAGTGGGAGAATGTTAGAAATATGATGCCATTTAATTTCAAATCCTAAACATTAATTATTTCATGTATCTCCTAAGTTCTTGGAATGTGTTCAACAACACTAAGATTAGGATGAGATTAATATTTGATAAAATAATCATGATTATTGACATTTGTAATTAATTCTAAATGTTAGGAGCATGTGAGGGTGTCCATTGTGAGTTCCTAAATAATAGGGGCACATGGGGCACCCACATGGTAAGGTGACACTCACCTTAAGTTCAATTAACTATTCAGAGTAAGAAATAACACTTCTAAATGCATGTAAAGATCCTAGGAGTTAGGGTTTGATGTTTTCATGTATGATGTTCAGTTTAGTTTAGTTCAGATTAGTTCAATTAAGTTCAGAATCTGTTTAGTTTAGTTTAGTTTAGTTCAGTTATGGTTCAGTTGTCTTTAGTTAGTTTTAGTTGAATGCTAGTTGACTTCAGTTAACTTGGAATGCATGGCTAATAACTTGAGTTGTATGACAGATAATAGGGACTACCTATAGTTAACAGGGGATGACCATTCTTGCATGAATGGTGTTGAGTAAATGTTTCAGTTAACAAGAAATCACTTGGAGCCAACTTGGGTGCCCAAGATGCTTTCTTGGATTTACCTCTTTTGCATGTTGAGATATTTTTGAAGGCTCAGTTAAGTAGGATTACTTATGGGTGCCAAATTTGAGGAAGAGCTTTGGAATTATAAATAGAATGAAGGTTGAGTTGTGACTTCAGTTTGGGACACCCAAATGGATGAAGCACATGTTTTAGCATTGTTCTTCGTAGCATAACTCCACTTGCAAGAGATAGATGTACCTTTTAGGGATAGGGCTTGAGCATTGTAATTGTAACTCATGTTGAGTTTACAAAGCTGATTACAACCTATTTATTTCAAGCAAGTTGAAGAGAGTTGGTTATCAATTTTATTGTAGGTTGTGAAGAAGATTGGTGAAGAATATAGAATAAGAATTCTCAAGCAAGAATTTGAGCTATTGTATTTTAGATATTGAATAATAGAATAATTCTTGGTGGAGTTTTTTCTCGAAAGGGTTTCTCCACGTTACATCTTGTGTAATCTTTCTAATATCCTGTCTAGTTCTTCTATCAACTTCTGTCTACATTCTACAATAGTAAAATGGATTAATCAAGATAATCACCCACAAAGAATATATGTAACAAATAATTTAAAGCTTATTTAGATCAGCAATATTAAAGTTTTACAGAGTATTAAGCTAAGAAAATACCTCATTTTTCAACAATCATCCATTTCATCTAAAGGTCATCTTGGAGCCGACCTAATTGAGGTTTTGAGTTGTTGTAGAGTATATTTATAGAAGGAAAAAATCATTTGAAATGTGGTTGGTGAATGGTGAATTGAGATTGTGCAGAATGTTGAAGATGAAGTGTGTGAAGTCTATATGATAGAATAGTTATGCGACAAGGGGATCACAACATCAACATATGTTGGATGCTTCTTTCATAGCAATTCATGGTCATATTTCTCATTATAATCTTCATGTAACCTGCCTTGAGATAGTGAGTCTCAACAGGTCCTTGTATCTTTCCCAAAGGTTGTGTGGGTTAGTCTCCAAGTCCTTAGACAGTGAGCCTTAAACAACATTGTAATTTTGTAAGTAGTGAGCTTCACATATTGTGAGTTAACTCTCACCATGGTTTTTCCCTCATTGGGTTTTCCATGTAAAAAGCCTAGTGTTCTTGTGTGATACATTTTTTCATTTATTCTCTTCTTTCAATTAACGTGATGTGATGTTTAATCTGCAAATGGGAATGATTAATTTTTAATGTGTTGATTCACCCCCCCTCTTAGCACTACAATGTGTTCAATAATTGGTATTAGATCCAAGTGCCTTTGAGGAGCCTAACATCTGGGATAGATCTTGTACTTGAACACATAGTGTCTATAGGAAAGATCAATGATATGTTTATTCTAGAACTATACCTAAAGTCAATGGAGCTTGAAGTTTGGGACATCAATCTAGAAGATTGTGAAGTAGATTTAGGAGAACTCTAGTCTACTCTTGAAGATTTGGATGAAGCAAGAGAACTAAATATGAAACATGAGATCATGTTTGAAAAATCAAAGGAGGAAATTATCAAATTGAAGGCACAAGATAAAGAGTCAAAAGAAGATATTAACAAACTAAAAATTAAAATGGAAGGAGTTAAAGGATGTAAAACTAAACTCGAGGAATAAATTGTGATATTTGACTTGAAAGTAAAGATTTAAAAAGGAAAAATGATTGATGATTGTTTGAGTACCAAGCTCAATGATAGAACTGCTGAATATTCAAGGCTTGAGGAAGAGGTTGTCTCTCTGAGAAAAGAACATGAAAAATCAAAAGAGAAATTTGACAAAGGTATAAAGCTAAGAGGAGGTTCTAAAATTATTAATGAATTGATTAACTCTCAAAAGCCATCAAAAGAGAAATTTGGTCTTGGTTTTGAAGAAGGGAAAAGTACTATGAATGGTGCATCTGTAAGCCTGTATAATAATTTCAAACCAAAAGGAAAGTCTGAAACAAGGGAGGAGAAATACTGCACTAAAAAACCAAAGGAGACATCCTCCGAAGATGCAAAAATAGTTCAAGATAGCAAAAATGAAAGTGGATTTTCTCTTTCTTGGAACAAGAATAAGAACTTTAGAAAGCTTTCTCCTAAAAAAGTTGCTCGCACTAGGTTCAATGGTAATTGCTATGCTTATAACAAGATTGGTCACAAGGATATTGAATACAAAAGCAAGATGAGTTAGAATTCATTTAGATCTCAAAGGTACAATGCTATAAACTCTGAATAATTTCAAGGCCATTGTTTTTCTTGCAATAAATCTGGGCATAAGACTATTGATTGTAGATCTAGAAGAAATGATAGTATTGGTAGAAGATCTTTTGTTTGATTCACTTCATGATCATTTACTCTATAATTATATAATTTTTTTAAAAGTAGTATATATTCTTTTTAAATTACATATAATAATTTAGAAGGAATATAATATTTTTCAATTATACTAATTTGTTACATTTGAATTTGTATTTTTAATTTATATATATATATTCATATATAGTTTATTATTTCTTTGATATATATATATATAAAGTTGATTATTTCTTTGATGTTTTAAATTATTCTTTAGCCTTGGTTCTTTGATTACATTGTTCTCTTTTTGTTTTTCTTTATCTCCTCTCTTTAGTTTCTTGGTTCTTATTTTATTTTATGATCAAGGGGTAAGTTGCTTTAATTCATTTTATTATCTTTTTTCTTCATTGGTCAAATCTTAGCCTATTGTCTTCTAGTCCTCTCTTCTCCTCACCTATTTATCCTTCCAAGTTTGCTATCTCACTCTATTTTTCTCCTCTCTTGTTGCATGCAAATCATCCTAATGATGGATTATGGAATGTGATCTGAAACATTGATTTAAAAAACTCACATAGTTTAAATCTAGAAACTTGAACACTTAATACTAAAATAGCTCACCCTTTATGCTAACTATTGAGTTTATTTAATGACAACGAATACTACACAAATAAAAAAAGGAAATTAAATCGATACAAATATTATAACTTAATACAACATGTTGGGTGGCTATGAGTTTTATATTTAATTCAAAGTTTATGAATTGCATAAATTTTTCTTGTTGATAACATTGATTTTTGTTTTTCTCTTCTTGTCTTTTCCACTTAAACATGGGCTTAATTTTCTATAGCTTCTTTTTAACAAGTTGCTTAAAATAAAATTAGAAACAAATTTTACAAAAATCAATAACCAACTAAAACTAATATTCTTCTTTAATTCCTTCTATTTAACTCAAATAATTACAATCCAATTCTTTTGCATTTTTCAAAGTTTCTTGATTTAATCAACTCAAAATAAGCAACTAACTAAAAACTAACTTGCAAAGAATATAAATTTCCTCACAACATTGCTATGCATATAAACATTTCCTTTCTTATTCCTCTACTTCCACAATAAATCTAAATTAGAATTTAATTTCCTAATAAAATATTTAAAGAGAAGAATTAAGCACTTAAACAAAACTACTTACAACTACCATCTTTTTTTTTTCTAATTTGCAATTTTCCATTCCATTATCTTTTACAGATTACACTTCAATTTTTATATCCCATTTCTCATTTCTACATTCAAATCCACCACTGGTTTCCTCATGAGATTGCAGGCAAGGAGATATCATTTTTCCAAATTTAAATTCATAGATTTCAATATACTTTTAAATAAATATATAAATATACTTAACCTTTGTACAATAACTATTTGGTATGAATGATTTTCAATTTTGCTTTCATTCTAAATTTTATTGTTCAACTATCTAAAATCTAAAATAGATTGCATTGCACATGATTATTTCCCATTCTAAATAATAATCCACATGTTTCCAACACCTTCCAAATTGTATTTGTTTTGTTTGCACTCATAAGATAACAATTCTCTTGATTGAAACCAACCTGTAACTTCTTGATAATCTTTAAATGTTGCAGATTTTTCTTGATGCAATTCCTTTTCATTTTCAGGATAACTTCCAGATTATGATTCAATGTGCCTTTCCCTCTTCTTACTCAGATTATAGAACTTACTGGACGAGTTTTCTTCTTTTACATTTGCAGGTTTATAGACAAAGCAGATTTGATTTTCTTGTATTTCTCCAACTGGTTCAATGAAATTACAGACAACAAAATATAATTACATGTTTACATCTTCACACACGTTTATATTCATATATTTTTATATATGTTCATACTCATATATAGTATGTTGGTTGCAGACTAGAAGTTGAAAATGTTTTCAGCGATAAAAAATTATTGTTATTTAAGATAAATTATATGGAAAGACCCTCCTATGTTAGCGCCCTCCTTCCATGGCAGCCTGTGCTCTACACAGGCCGACCATGGTCTATAGGGTCGACCAAGAACTTATATATTTTATTTTTATTTTTGTCATATATATAAATTAATTGCAATATTAGATTTTTTCATTTTTTTTTCAACTATAATTAATGTAAAATACAGTGATAATAATTATGCAAAAATATGTGTA
The DNA here is from genome assembly GCA_007258455.2 of Sequoia sempervirens. Classification (NCBI taxonomy): domain Eukaryota; kingdom Viridiplantae; phylum Streptophyta; class Pinopsida; order Cupressales; family Cupressaceae; genus Sequoia; species Sequoia sempervirens. The sequence continues at coordinate 207,046,370 of VDFB02000007.1, read as the reverse complement.
TATTATATACATATTTTTATTTTATATATCTATATATAATGATTAATTTAAGTGTACATAAAATTAAAAAAAATCAAGTTTTCAAATCCTCAATTAAAGTTTCATTTTGAAATAAGATAATCTATTTATTTCTTTTATAATGATCATAGATTTTTTTATGTGTTGTTTGCAATTGCACAATTAATTACAAGGTTAGAACACTATCCTTTTAAACCATTTCAAGTTTCCAACCTCCTTGTAAGAAGAGAGTTTTAGTTCGCTAATACATAAGTTATATTTTCTCTCAACCAATTGTAAAAAGTAGCCAATATATTTAGGATAGTTAATTTGTTTGTTTCATCTTTATATGCATCTAAGGACCAACTATGTGAATGAGGAAAATATTTCCTTTTGCAAAATATTATTCATGTATTACCAAAAGAGCCCCTTGAATTTCCAAGAAAAAAAAAACTCTGTACATGATTTTATTTTCTTCTTGCAACCCTACCACATTAAAGTTTGGAAAATTAACTTTTTACATATACTACATGATATGCCTATCCATCTATACAATAATGCATGTTGCACAAGATTCACAAAAAGTTTTGATCCTCTTCCTAGATCCACAAAACCCATAATAATTTTGCTTGGAAGATGAGCCTCCCACTTGGTTTCCAACTACAGTAGGAAAACCTAAAAAGAGAAGTCCACAAAAAAACAATTTGGCCACAAAGTTCTCCTCCCAACCATAGGATTGATATTCAATCCACCCCTTGAGCTGTAGGGTCACATAGCTTTCCCACAAATCACTTTACACAAAAGGGTTCACAACAAAATTGATGAGGGCACGGCCCGAGACACATAAAATAACCCACAAACAAGAGAAATTTTATTATTCAAAAAATGGAGCTTCTTACATGCAGAGGATCTCAATCCCCAAGTTCTACAACACATGCAAGTTACAGAAAGCTATAGAATAACCCTTTCGCAATAAGCGAGCTTGTCCCAAAAAAGCTACCCCAAAAAATTAGAAACCCGCCCATAAATAGAGCTCCCCCTTAGTTTGGAGCCAAAACAACATTAAAATTTGAGTTTAGGCGGTTTCGCGCCGAAAATTACAACTTGAAGTTCAAATTTCAAAAGAACATTTGCAATTGTATCTTCTAGAAAGCGCGCCAACTTCCTGGGGCCATAACTTTTGATTCGGGGCTCTGATTCGTGAACCGTTTGAACAGTTGGAAAGGTCTCGAAGTCAAGAATGCGCTTGAAATCTGTTACACTGATTTCGACAAGTTTCGGGGCCATTCCGGAAGCTCTAAGTGCCTCAAATCCAATTCGGAAGATTTTCAGGTGCAAATCTAGGAAACTAAAACTGCAATATCTTTCAACCCAGGAATAGAAAATAAAAACCATAAATTAGGAATTTCATTATGACGAAAAGGGTATCCAAAAATGTAAAAACATCTAAAAAGAGAAACTTGAAATTTAACTATTTTTGGGTGATGCAAGATTGCCCTTACACTACTGGATGCTCCCGCATCAAACACCTAGGGTAATTTGAGAATTGACCCCGTCACGTCTCGATGGTTGAGGAAAACCCAACCGGTCAACCGCTGCCTTAGATAGCCAGGATGAATCTTCCACAGCCTTCCTCCATTTCACCAGATATTCTTCATACTGCTTGTTTCGTACTCCTTCCCACACCACTATCCAAGATTTCTTCAATCTCCTCCTTTTCTGAAGTAGGTGTTGGAATCCCACACTGTTCCATCATTGGTACTTCCTCTGTGCAACCTTCATGATACTCTGTCAAATCTGAAATGTTGAACACAGGGGAAATGTTGAATCCATCCGACAACTCTACCTCATATGCATTCCCTGAATCATGCCTTTTCAAAATTTTACAGGGACCGAACTTCTTCATCTTCAATTTGTTATATGTTCCCACTGGAAACCTTTCTTTCCTCAAGTGGACCATCACTTCATCACCAATCTGAAACTCCTTATACCTCCTCTTCTGATCTGCCTTAGCCTTATACGACATATTCATCTTGTTAATATGTTCTCTTTACCTTCTCATGTATATCCTTGATGTGTTCTACAAAATCTTCGGCTTCAACACTTATTTTCTTCTCTTGGTCCATCTTCCTCAATTTCGAGCCGCTCCGCTACTTCC
>VDFB02000007.1:206964805-207034921 GCA_007258455.2 Sequoia sempervirens | reverse complement strand
CATCTCTGCCGCCTCGACCACCTCTGGCACCACCACGCCTACCAGGCATCACTCTTGGAGGCATCTTTTTTGACCTCGACCTACAACCACGGTCCTGGTGTGAACTGCCTCACGATCGGCGATCTGTCCACACTCTCAAGAAAACCCGCTCTAATACCACTTGATGAGGGCACGGCCCGAGACACAGAAAATAACCTACAAACAAGAGAAATTTTATTATTCAGAAAATGGAGCTTCTTACATCTAGAGGATCTCAATCCCCAAGTTCTACAACACATGCAAGTTACAGAAAGCTATAGAATAACCCTTTCGTAATATGCGAGCTTGTCCCCAAAAAACTACCCCAAAAAATTAGAAACTCGCCCATAAATAGAGCTCCCCCTTAGTTTGGAGCCAAAACAACATTAAAATTTGAGTTTAGGCAGTTTGGCACCAAAAATTACAACTTGAAGTTCAAATTTCAAAAGAACATTTGCAATTGTATCTTCTAGAAAGTGCGCCAACTTCCCGGGGCCATAACTTTTGATCCGTGGCTCTGATTTGCGAACCGTTTGAACCGTTGGAAAGGTCTCGAAGTCAAGAATGTGCTCAAAATTTGCTATACTGGTTTTGGCAAGTTTCGGGGCCACTCCGGAAGCTCTAAGTGCCTCAAATCCAACTCAGAAGATTTTCAGGTGCAAATATGGGAAACTAAAACTGTAATATCTTTCAACCCAGAAATAGAAAATAAAAACCATAAATTGGGAATTTCATTATGACGAAAAGGGTATCCAAAAATGTAAAAACATCTAAAAACTAAGAAACTTAAAATTTAACTATTTTTGGGTGATGCAAGATTGCCCTTACACCACTGGATGCTCCTGCATAAAAAATGCACCACATAAAACTCACATTACCACCATTCATACCCCCTTATAATTTCTTTACCTAAAACACATAAAGGGTTCTCATGTTCAAATTAGTCAAGGTGGGTGTTCATATCAAGCATAAACTCAAACATAATTCACAATAAAATACATAAAGGTTTCACAACCATTTTAATGTAACTTTTGCAACTATAAGAAAACATCCAAAGCATTCTTTCATACATCAAAACAATGATCAACAAGAGGTTTAGTTTCTACCATAAAAATTGCTTCCAAAGTTGGAGAAGATCTCCCAAATCCTCTCTTCCTTCCTTCATTCTTCACTAAGAGTCCTCCAAAAATATGAAAGCATCCAAAGAACAAGAGTAAAGCAAAAGAAAAAGGAGAGAATCCAAAGCCAAGAGAGTGAATCCAAGCCCAAAAGAGGGATCCCCTTCTTTCAAAAAGAAGGAATATATAGAAGGGAAAAGGGAAACTAACTCCCCAAAACTTCCCAACCACCCAACCATATCCCATTTTCGCCACTTTTAATAAGTGGGACATTAGAGTGGATTTTAAACTTCATTTGAGTGATTTTATAGAATAAAAATACCCCTACTCTATAGACCTACCACCTAGGGCACCTTTTAACCAATTAAAACCACATAAAGACATTATAAAACCTAAAATAAATATTGAAATTTAAAGAGGTGACTCAAGGGTTTGATAATAAACATCTCCTACGTGCACTTGACCCTTACAAAACAAGGTTGAATACATATCCTTGACAATACTAAAATTTTCCAACAATGATATAAGGGAAATAGCTATGTGACCCCTTCATTAATAGTGGCCAATTTTAACTTGTTTACTCAATCATAAAAAGGTGTTAGTATTTCTTGTAATTAATAGTATTTGAAATAGATTGCATATGAAAATACTCCTCTAATGATAATCAACTAAGGAATTAAATCTACATATAATTTAACTCTACCTACTTGCATAATATCTTTTAGAGTCAAGCAATAATTGAGCATGTTATTTAATATCAAAATATTATCACTTATCAATAATCTATTTCACTTATAACAAATACTACTACAACCAAATACTGAATATCAATCATTACCTTTATATTCACTTACACACACTCATAATATAAATCACCTAACATGATGAAATTCATTAATATACATAATGATATTACCAATAACTAAGCCTCTCAATCATTACATACTTACATAGATAGGGAATAGACCTCATTTGGCTATTACATGAAATCACAACAACCACTAGTTAGTTAGTTAACAATCAAAGCATATAATCAACTTGATGTTTAGGAACAATAATTAGTAATGTATATTTCCCAATACAAAAGAACATAAACCATTGATGAATAACAAGATCAACAAGGCCACAAGGGGTGGGTCTTCCAAAAAGTGGTGATAAAGTCCTAATGGAATGCTTCGCATTCCTCTGCTAAGATAGATGTGACTATGTGGACTTGTGGATACATTCAGAGAGGTATATGGGTTCATCCTTGCAATTCTCAAATGTTTTGGTGCACAACAATGCAATATCATATGTGTTGAAGTGTTATAGTCTGTCTACGATACTTTGCTTTCATTAGTTCAATATGTTTCTCTTTTGCACTGAAACATAATGATTAGATGCTTCAGAAGAAGGTTGAAGAGACATTGTGCATAGTCTTCGTTGATCACATCTTGGTCCACATAATTTTTTTTGGTCTCTCCCCAATGGTGAAAATTTGAGTAGTTGGCAGTTTTGATGGTATGGTCATTGTTTGGGCCACCAGGCCTGTTACTTTCATCTATGGAACTAGTCCTAATTAATTAATCTTGCTTTGAAGGATATGTTGAGAAGGTTTTTGGTCCTGTTATTCATTTGTTGATCCATAACCCATTTTCTCTTCATAATGTATGTAGTATCATGTGTTTAATCTAAAGGCCATCCTAGAGCCGACCAAATTGAGCTTTTGAGTTGTTGCAGAGTATATTTATAGAAGATAAAAAATAATTTGAAATGTGGTTGGTGCATGTAAAACTAAGATTGTACAAAACATGTTGAAGATGAAGTGTGTGAAGTCTGTATGATAAAATAGTTGTCTAAAAAAGGTACTACAACATTAGCATATGTTGTAAGCTTCTTTCATAGCAGTTCATGTTTATATTTCTCATTATTATTTTTATATACCCTGCCTTGAGATAGCAAGTCTCAACAGGTCCTTGTATCTTTCCCTAAGGTTGTGCCTTAGTGTGCAAGTCCTTAGGTAGTGAGCCTTAAACAACATTGTAATTTTGTAAGCAGTGAGCTTCATATAAATTGTGAGTTAACTCTCATCGTGGTTTTTCCCTCATTGAATTTTTCACGTAAAAATCCTAGTGTTCTGAACTGTGATGCATGTTTTCATTTCTTCTCTTCTTTCAGTTAATTAGATGTGATGTTTAATCTACAAATGGGAATGGTTAAGTTTTAATATGTGCTAATTCACCCCCCTCAACACTACAGTGTGTTCAACATACCTTTATGGTAGAGACAAGTTGAAAGGAGAAATACTTTGTCAATTTCTTTTAGTGGTTCTATACACCTAAAGAACTAATGAAATGTGCTCATGTCCCAATCATGATAGCTAACATTAAAAATTTTGACAATATTTTCTAGGATTTTATTGGTAGCTTCAATAGTGTTATTCCATTACAAGTGATATAGATAACTCTTGTGATGTTGAACCATGAATTCCTTCACAAAATGAACCATTTATTCTCTAAACTAAGTTATGTGATCATCCGTGAGATTATTATGGAAACCAAGCCAAGCCATCAAATTCTAAAAAATGTAGCATGCAATTTTCTTTATAATGCAATCTTTGGTGGGCATAGCTTCAACCTAGCAGATCAAACAATTTGTTGTAGTAATGATATATCAAGTTCAACTTTTATGAGCAATAGGACTAATCAAACCTACAAAATCAACTGCCCCCTTCTCAAATGGTTCATGTACCAACATAGGAACCAAAGGCATCTCATTTTGAAAAAAATATACTTCCCCTCCCATTAGTAGATATCACAAGAATGCACAAACCATGTTGTGTCCTTACACAAATTAGGATACTATTGATTGACCTTGAGTACCTTTTGTACAATGAATTTTCCTTGGTAATTTCAACCTACCTAACCTTTCTTGCATTTATGTAATAAATTATCTCATTCTACTTCATGCACAAAATGTTGCAATACCTCATCCATCCCCTTTTTATAGAGTTGACTGTCAAAAAATTGATGGAGGGTGCATAGAAGAATAAGTGTCTCTTCTATGCCAAGGTGTGCAAATCAAGCATTGAAGTGTAGGAACAAGTGCACTACTAGAAAAGAATAATGTTGCAACATATTTGGGCCCTTTATTAATAAATTCAACATGGAACAATTATGCACATTTGATAAGGAATCTTCAATATGGATAGTTCCTTGTTCACTAATAGCAATTAAGGAAAGATGGATGACCTTTACTTGGTGCTTCCTAGAGTCCAAAAAAATGTTGAAATCAAATTTCTAAAACAATAATCATTTGAAAATCTATCCATATAGAACCGACTTATCGACTAAGTATTTAAGTGCTCAATGATCAATATAAAGGATAAAGAGTGTAAAAACTATCAAAATTCTAGATTCATAGACACTCGCCAAAGCGTTGCACACAATAACTGTATTGTTGTGTTTTGTATTTGTCAACTTGTGGCTACAAAATAAATGGGATGGTGTATTTTTCCTTCTCCTATTTATGCAAGGATTGAGGTAATTATAGTACTAGATGTGCATTGACATAAAATGATGTGCTCCAATATGGAAATTGGGAAATGAGTGTTTTGGATAATTTATCTTTGAGTAGATCAAACACCTATTAATGCTTCTCTATTCATAAAAACATCTTGTCCTTCTTGAGTAGCTCCTCCAAAGGTGTTGAAATGCATGTGTGCCCCTTAAAATGATTTTTTTTCAATAGCCAATATGACCAAGGAAGGCACACACTTTGTGAGGATCTATAGGCACAAAATATCTATTACCTTGTTAGGTCAACCAACATCCCTTCCTTACAAATGACAAGCCAAAACAATTGTTGAAGGGTATCATGAAGGTACATTTCTTCAAGTTGAGCACAATACTCAATTAATAGAATCACTTAAAATCAAGCCTAAACTATCAACATATTTAGCCATTAGTCCATATATAGTCTAGACATCCAAATAGATTTATAGAAACTCATATATAAGGCCCTTGAAAGAACTAACCATAATTCACAATAATACAAAAAGAACATTTTAAAAACTAAATAACATAACACTATAAGAAAAACAACCCCATTCTATAGCAAAGGTAAGGGCCTTATTTTTGCTGCAATATGCACTTGGTGGTAACCAAGAACCCATTAGTTAGTCTGCATACTTTTCTTCCAACCACACCTTTTAGGATTTTCTCTATGAAAGGGTTAAGAAATGGATATGTGATGCATGCATTTGATTGAGTTACTTATAATCAACTAGTGATTTTTTATTGGCTAATATTTGCCAATTGGCTAATAGTTCGAGCTACAACGCGACTTGAATTGCTAGATTTTTCAAAAAATTACTATTGTCTTATTTAAACCGCCAAATAATTTATTTTATTAAAAAATCTAACTCAAAATTTTTCCACAATATTCGATACATGATTAGATTAGATTCGCTAAAATTTAATAAATTATAGTAGAAATCTATATTAATTCAGTAATAGTATATCATAATTATTAGTTGTTTTAGGACCATATTTCTAATCTTTAGTTTCCACAATTGATTTATAACATAATCTAATGTCCCTTGTTGTACTCCACGAGTTAAAATGTACCCATTATCTATAATGCTCATGGGGACCACAATTTTGAGTCTCATGAGCATTATAGATTGTGGGCAAATTTTACCTTACAAAGTACAACAAGGGTTGTTAGATCAATGATCTAAAATAAATTTTGAGCCCCATGAGAATTACATATCATGGGTACATTTTACCTTGTAGAATACAATGAGGGCCATTATATTATATTTTAAAACAATGATGGAAAGTAAATAAATTATAGTCTACCCCTTCAACCCAAATAATTTCCACCCTCTAGCCCCTACTTTTCCATGAGAATTATTTTTAGATTGGATAGATTAGCCATCATAATTAATGAAATTTCCTATTATTTTTCAAGATTAGCCAAAATTTTCTACAAAATTTAAGTGATGTAAAAAAATTACCTGATAAAATAAATATTTTTTTCGAAAAAAGGCAAGATTCGCCAATAGAAATTAATATTTTTCCTATAAAAATGAAAGATTCGCCAAGATATTATATCTTTTTTTGAGGAGGGTTTCTTAAAGTTATCACTGTAATCAATACATCCTAATGTGCCCATCCTTCCCGATCAAGATAATCATAGGACTAATAGATTCAAATTTGTGTACCACAAATATTATACCAAATTTGAGCATTTGGTCTACCTTCAATTTTAGTTGTGGAAAAAAGTTTAGATTAAACCTATAGAAGTGTTTTTTGGTTATGTTGAGTATAGGCTTTGACTTATATTCATTTTTTCCAAAAATGAGTAGAGCTCCCTTATCTTCTAATATTCATATAGGAACAAATTAGCATACTCATGCAAGAGCTCAACAATGCGCACTAGACCCTCTTCTTTCCAATAATCATCAATAGTGGCCATCTTTGGTGTGTACTTTGTGCCAATATTAACTTGCACCATATTGGGAGGCTAATAATAATATGTCTAGTCTTCTTTAGTGTGGTTTGCAAGTTGCCAATTACTCTGTAAAGCATTTATATTCAAGTGGCATAGGCTATTTTCTTCACCTTTGGAGATGTTATTTGCCTCTATGGACTATAGGTGTTTCTCAAAGATGATCATTTCTCCTTGCCTTTCCAACTAGTTATGTTATTTTTTGGTGACAAATTCTTGAGTTATAAATCACATCATCATCTTGGATCGGTGGCTTTGGATTCATATTTGTTGTAGGTTTGTCATCCCAATATGATCTTCTCCAAAAAAGCATGATATGCAAATGATCAAGTATTGATTGTAAAATGGGCCAAGGATTTTAAAAAATAAACACATATGGAAAGTTTGCTACAAGTAGTTCCCATGAAGTAGCTATCTCCTAGCACAATTACTTGTGTAGATGCCAAGCATGTGCTAATTGATCAATGTGAATGGCAACTAATGCACCCATTGTTAAAAAACAACTCAATAAACCTATACAATAGAAGTACTACATATGCAATCTGATGCAAAAATAGAATAATGGAAATAAAAAACAATCCATATTATTTTTCACCTATAAAAACCATTTCTAGTAAAAATCCAATCATAGTAAAATATTTCACTACTATTAAAACTCATCCATCTTAAAATACAATAATGAATCTCTCTACCTTTACCCTTAAGCATGTGTAGATATAAATAGACACATCAAAAACAATTTTATATATAAACATAATTGCATTAAAGCATGAATGAAAATAAAAAAAATCCAAAAAACCCAATTTATTTTCAGAAAATGGTATTGCGAATAAAAAAATTACTTTACCCAAATACTATTCACAATTTTCCACTCAACTTAGACTACACTATTGATTCCAGCCAAAGCATTAAAGACAAAAAGTATTGGGGTGTTAAATAGATTAACACCCTGGACTACGGGTACTGACCATTATTACTCTTTTTGATAGGTGCCCAAATAGTGATTGCACATGCCCTTGTATAGGCCAAACTATGGCGCAACTCTTTCCAATCAATTCATATTCACCATTCATTCATCTTGTAAAAGGGACTTCTAAATCTACTTTTGAAGTGATGTCCCATTCTAATATACCATCATGAGAAGATTCAATGTAATCCCACCACCTTTTTTTTTACTGAATATCTTCTACATCATTTTCCTCAATGTTGACAGACTCTGGACGAAGGCAGAGACTTGTAAGGCTTTAAAGGGAGAACTGCCCATTTATTAGCATTCTCAAAACTCATGGATTGATGTTTTAAGTAATTGGAAACTGTTTAGTTGGCTTGTTTTTCTGTGTCCTTGAAAAATGAGTTTTCCTTTAGTTTTCCAAAGATTTCTGTTTTGTGGGGGCTCTGATCTTTTTACAGCCCTAGTAGTTAGGATGGATTGGTTGTCTGCTTTGAAAGTTTGACAATGATTTCATGGATCTCAATGTACACTTGAAAATGTGTTAGTTGTCCGTTTCGGAAGTTTGACACAAAGGAAGAGAATTCAAGTTCCTCATTTTGGATTTCAAAAATTTATGGCCTTTGTTGTTCTGTTTCTGGTTAAAGATTGTCATAACTATGAAAATATTGAGCAAAGTTTTTTATATACAAATGGAGATCATAGGTTGTATAAGGAAATTATGAAAAGTATGTGTTAGCTAAATTTGGTGGTTAAGTGACTCTGAGTTGTTTATTCAATAAGGGTTGTTTTGTAAATATTGATAGAATTTGAAGAAATTTTAGCAGTATTTGTCAAGTGCATCCAATATCAAGTAAAATATGAGTACTACTGGTAAATGGGGCTAATTTTTATAAAGATAAGTTAGTTATGTCTCATGTTTAGTGTTGTTATAACTTGTAAATTTTGTTTGAAATTGATGAAGTAGGAGTTGTAATTTTGTTAATAAAGTTGTTAGTGTATGTATTGTTTTATGTTAGAAGATATTGAAGAATGGTTTGAACAAGAATTTATACAATTTGTTTAAGAGTTTTCTTTTTGAGGTTAAAGTGAAGTTTGAAGCATGGATAAAAAGAGAGTTTAACAATCCCTCATATGAAACATTCTTTGGTGAGTTACCCAAATTAACATTTAATTGGTTGTCTACATGTAAAGTTTTTCTCTACAAAGTTTGAATGAAATTATGCATGAATTGAGAAAATATTGTGGAGGTTTGATTTGAGAGACAATATTTGGACTGTAGTCATGGACTTATCATGGAAAGAATTTGTGCAAGGCTACTTGTTAGAATTTGCAATTGAAGAACCTAAATTTCAAGACATAAGGGAAGTATGAGATAAATTTTACATATATCATCCCATTTTGGATCAAGAAGTTAATAAATATGGGAATTGAAGTGTAACTAGATACATTGTATTAATTGAGGCATTAGAAATCTAATATATTTGTGTGTTAATATATCAAATAATATGATCCAACACATGATTATTCCATATTTAGGGTGTATGTTAACCCTCTTCATTCAACCAACCATGGATGTGGTTTTTGGTTGATGGAACCACTAATCAAGATAATAATGCTATCTCTACGAAATTTGGCTCTCATCAATGATGTTGTCTTTAAAATACATTTAATGGATAGGAATCCTTGTGTGTGTGGGTCATTGCATGCTAGTATGTTGATTTCACCTTTGCTTTCAAAATTTAGTTTGGGAGGGTGTTGCAAGTTATATGTATGAAGAGAAATATTTTCTTTACTTTCTTGGAGATCTTTTATTCGAAAAGAATTGATTTTTGGATATTTATAATCATTATGGATCATGATTTGTTTCCTTGAACATGAATTTTAGGATTAAGAGATATTTGTGGGCATTCTTCATTGATGACATGGATATGGTGTTTTGCTTCACCGTGTTTCTTTTTCTTCATACACATTAGTTGACCATGTTATTTGACTTGCAATCATGTTTTAATCTCACAAGTCTAAATGCTACAATTTTTTGAGTTTTATCATTATGTTAGTAGCTTGAAGTGACCAAATTATTGTTTAGATTCACAAGTTACTTCAACATATGTTCATCATTCTTTAGCTCTAGTTGTATTTAAAAGAGGATTTCTTTGCTTGTTTAGAATGCATTTTTCCATTTGAGGACTCTTCGTAAGATGATGATAATTAGGTTTTGGTACATTTAGTTTAGAATGTATTGATGAGTATGATACCCACTATTTCTAATAAGGTTGCACTAACTCATTATACTAATCGAACATGTGATTTTCAATCATTTGGAGGAGATGGTTGGAGAAAGGGGATTGCATCATGATAGTTCCATTGTGAAAATTATTTATTACTCCTATAGGAGTTGGATTCCCATGGTTATCGTGTGAAATATTATAGCTATGGATCATGATGATTTTTTGAAGGTTCGAACATTGCTTACCTTGAGATTTACATAGATAGATATATATTTTTAAAGATTATTAAAGTTGTTCAAGTTGTTGGAACTTATTGTTAGGGGGGGTATTTATTTCTCTCTTTTCTAAAGGATTGGCTAAAATACCATCCTCTTTGCCCCTTTTAATTGAATCTTAGGGGATGTGTTAAAATTCATTTTGTCGAAACACAATGATATATTGATGCTTGAAACAAATCTTTAGGTTATGTGCATATTAATTGGGCTTGTACCTTGTGCACATAGCCTACATGTGTTGGTTAGCTATAAGTGCTAATGGGTCTCCATATTTAAGTTACCTTTACCAATATATTGGACTTAGTGTTTCATTCGATTGAAAAAATCCTTAAGTTATATGTTGGTGTATAAATAGAGGCAATGTCACACTATTTCATCCAATTACATTCCTTATATTACATTTTTTTCTTTTTCTTTTTAGTATCAAATATCTTTGAATATTGGTATTTGTAGAATTTCTATGTATGTTCTACACATACAAAGGTATATGGTTTGACATTTCTTGCCTAGCTTATGTATTTAAAGGATTGTAACTTAATTCATCCATGAGGCTATCCTCATTTATAATTTTACTAATTTTTCGAAGAAAACTAAGCATCTTAGTTTTATTATCACAATTTGAAAATTACTTGCCATAATTTTATAGTTCCATTGCCTTTTCCTTGGCTCGAATATCTAAGGAATTATTAGACTTACAAACTAAGGTCTTAAGGTAGATGAATATATGTATTTATGTATGTATGTATGTGTGTATTGTCATACTATATGTACATTGATGTACAAATGAAGTGATGATCATACTCAATTAGTTGATGTTGCAAATCTTATAGATTTGTTCACCCTAAGATGCTTTCAAATTAGTCTAATAAACCATATTACTAGATAAGAAATTGAAGTAGAAGCCCTTGCATATTTTTGGGGGATTAAGTTGGCTCTTGAGCTTGGTATCCAATGCCTAAATATTAAAAGGATATTCTAACCTAATTATTGATGCTTTAGTTTGGCATGTCACCCCTAACTGGAACATAGTGGCTATTATACGGGATATCAAAGGCCTCATCAATAATCTTCAAAGCTTTGAGATTCTACACACCTACCACGAAGGGAACGTGGTTGTGGATGCTCTTGTCAATTTGGGTTTACAATTGGAGTCTTCACAGTACTGAAGAGATGAAAAGAATATCCCCTCCTCATTATTTCCCTCTCTAAAACATGATCTTTCCAAGATATCAACTTTTCAAAGAAGATAAGCATTTATGTTGGTTGAGCAAGAATTACTATCTTGGATATCTTCTTATAAATGTTTTTCAAACCATGAATATCACAAGAGGTGAATGGACTTATCTGTATGGACACCACCTATAATTTTGTCAAGTTGGCTAGGGGAAAGGACCTAATAGTTGAGCATGTTCCCAATAGTTGTTATAGCATTTGTTGATTTAATGCCCAATATTTTTAACAATATTGAACCAATAGTTGTGACTTTAAAGTTGTTAGTGGTGATGATAACTACCAATAATTGAATAATATGTATTCCTTAGATCTAAAAAGCAAAAAATCATGTGATGCCACATTGACACACCAATTAAACATGATTTAGTGCACAAGTATCGTTCTCACTTTTTTTTTTGGACCTTTTTGAACACCTCAACAAAAAACATGTTGATGTGGTGCTGAAATCTTAGATATAAGCAGGGGCATTGCCAAACAAGCTGCTGTAAAAAAATGAGAATTTTTTGAAATTTCCTCTTAAGATTCTGAGAAGTGTGAAGTTAGGGTACTCAACTATCGGACCTCTCCTATAATACAATGTGACAACACGAAAAATTATCATGTCAACCTTTTCATGGTGTTAAATCTAACAAGACCTCCACTTTGCTGAAATGGAAACTTTGGCGGTGAAGTTGCCATGTGAATAACTACAAAAAATTTCACCCTTGTGTGGCTTTGAATATCCTTCCTTGCTATCGTAGCTCTAGATTTGATGGCGATGTGAGAACTCCCCATGTACAAAATCACACATTTTTATTGTGTGATTCTGAGAGTGGTACCAATTAATTATAGCCGATGGGATTGTGGCCTGGGAGGCAATATATCACCTCCCTTTACACTAAAGACATATTGCACACAAACAACTACTTAAAATTTAGAAATAAATAATCAAACTCACTATGAAAATGGCAAGAACTTATTAAACCCAAAATCTAAACACATAAACATGATAATGACATAGTTAGTAATATTTTATTAACTATGATCATAAATTTCAAGGAGAGATCAGCCCTATGCAGGCTAAATGGTCACTACTATCAGCTTGCCAAAAACAGTTTCTGTGAGGGAAAAACATCTAAGCCTCCCTTCAATATCTTAGTTACATGCTTGAATAGGTGTTGAGCAAGTAAAAGCTCTTGTAGCATGTGGCAAGTCAATAGTTTCACACTCGGAAAGTGGCGTGACAGTCTCAAAAGCCTCTACAAGCAGTTGTACCTTTCTTACTGTGTTTGTGAGAGCATAATCCAACATCCAGTCATGTGCTTCTCTTCTTTCCTCAGTCACCTGATGCCTCAAATCAACCTTTTCAGCTTCTGAACTTATACTGAATTCAAATGGAGATTTGTCTAATGGGCTTCCAACATCTGTAGGAATGTTGAATTGTCTGAGAAAATTTGAGTCACTTTCCCTGCTACTATCATTCTTGCATTCCGCAAACAGGCTTGTGAGATTGTAGTCATCGTCAAATCCATCCAATATGTTTCCTGTAATATCAATGCACTCCTCTTTTATCAATTGCCTGGGGCTCTCACTGGATTCAATAACTGAAATTTTTTGTGGACTGTCAACCTCTTTATTACTGCTGCATTGCACACTAAAAGTGCCAAAATGACAGTTTATGTTGCGCTCTCCAGAGAAAGAGGAATCAACCTCACCACATTTGTTGCTATCAAGATCATCAATTTCATTACCTGATCTGCCATTAGCACCTTGATCATCCTCCCAGCCAACAAACTGTTTTGTATGACCGTCAGTATCGACTTTGGATGTTGTTTCAGCCCTAGCACTTCCTGAAACATGGTCATGTTCTTCTATTGCCTCGTCTTTGGAGCATGAATTTACTGCAGAGAATGGCACATTGGGTAGACCATTAGAATCTGTCTGATTGCTGCAGTCAGTTCCAAGAGCATTGATCAAAATAAAGCATTGTTGTTTGGTATCCTCACTTTGATCGTACACGTCCTGGCAGCTAGTAGACTGCTCTATGAGATCATAAGCATTAACATCAGAAACAGACCCACACTCAGAGCTTCCTAATAGGAACCCATCTTCTTCTTGCACTTCACTTTTAAGGGATGAATTTGCTTCCACAATATCTGTCTCCACACCATGCCCTCTGTCAGCCACAACATCTGTGCCCACACCGGATCCTTCGGGCACTGGTGTGAGGCCAACCCACATGAAGCTCTTCTGAATCCTCAGCAAATGCCTTCTAGAAGCCAAAAACTACTTGACAGAGGGGGCCTTCTCAGTAGTTCTAGACCCCAACAAAGAGCCAAGCTTCACAAACAACAGCCAAACAACAGCCAAGCAAACAACGGCCAAACAAACGACAGCCATCTTTGCCACCAACTTCCACCACTGTCAAGCTTCACAAACAACAGCCGAACACACGACATATACAAAACAGTCCAAAAAGGGATAATATATAGGGAATTTAAACGGACTTTGTTGGCAGAACGTATAATTTACAGCAAAAATCACGTACTTTCTATCTAGTCAGCAGAATGCACGTACATTATGCTGAATAAATACAATCAAAGTACGTGATTTTCGCTTGTCATTTTAAGTAAATTATGGAAGCGTGTGACAAAGTTTCCCATTTTCATATTGTCGATTTTTGAATTATTTTAGGTAGATAGGCATCTTTGTTTTCGTGGACTTCATTTTCAAATAGACAAATTCAAATATATTATTTCACATACTACACATTTATATAGTTTTAGTAGTGAAATTTATATTTTGTATTATTAGTCTATCTTATAATTTGTGTTTTTATGTTGTTATTTTGGATGTTGTTGAGTAAAAAATCAAAAAATAGCATATCTATCTTTACAAAAATTGAATACGACAAATTTATATAGTATTAGCATAGTATAATGGCGAAATTTGTAGATTTATATTATTAGTCGAATAATTTTTATATTGTTATTTTGGATATTATTGAGGAAAAAAAAATAGCATATCTATTTTTATATTGTTATTTTGAAAGAGAGTTTATTGCCATTGTCCATGCCATCAACAAATTTTTCCACTACATCACAAGATATACAAATGATGTTTGTGTTTACATACATGTGTATGTTTATGCAGAATGAGATTTATTTGATGTTTTTTGTTTTTGATATATGATGATGATGAGTTACTATCGTACACTTTGTTATTGTTTTTGTAGTGTGCACACAAGATTGTCAATAGTGAATGAAGAAAAGTTGTTTAGTAATTGTTGTGCCCATAGCACACACGCCCTGTTCGGAACGGGGACCCTCTTTTCTTTTGCCTTGTCGGGTCGATTTGGGGGCCGCCTCATTTTGCGTACCTCTCTTTTTTGATGTTTCGGATGGTCGATGTTGCTCCAAAGTTCCGTCATAAATCGATCATGCCTCCGCTTTTGGTTTTTGTTGCATTTTGGAGCCTCGCGGAATCTTTCTGGCAATTTGACCCTAAAACAGCCCCGGGCCCTGCCGGGCCTGGGCGTCTGGAGTTCCCTAACCGGATTTCCCCACTGGGATTGTCGTCTCCCGCGGCGTCCGCGGGGCATCCTTCCGGACCCCGGGGTCCAATCCACCTCTCGTCGTTTGCAAAAACTTGTTAAAATCTTCAAAACGATGCCCGCCCCTCCGGGCCCCGAGCCACGGAGATCTGTCTCCGGGGTTCCGTCTTGGTTTCGCCATCCGCGACGGCAAACCTCCTACGGCGACCCGCCCCCGGGTCCCACCATCGTCCTCGCCGCCCGCGGTGAGGAGCCTTCCATTGCCTGCCATGGGGTCTTTCGGGCCCGGCGTCCGGAATTCCGTCTCTGGAATTCCGTGACGGTTGCGCCGTCCCTGACGGTGGATCCCTGGCGGAGTCCCGCCCTCCGAGCCCCAAACCGCTCCCCGCCGCCGTCGTTCAACCAACGAGAAATCTTCAAAACGACGGCCGTCACGTCACGTCTCCCCGGCCTCCGGGCCCCGATTTTCCTGCCGCCGTCGCCAACTTCAAATTCACCAACTTTTCTCGCGACCGTACGAGCATTTAATGCAGACATTCATGGTGGTTGGGGTATAAAATGCCCAATCCCGCCAAGTCATTTTCAAAAACAGGATTGGAGCGAATTGGAGAAGCTATCATCTGGAGCCCACCGCCTTCGACAATGTCACGATCGTCGTCCTCAGCATTATTTCGTAGACCCCCGGTGGATCCCATGTCTCGCCACTCCGCGTGTTTGAGGTAGGTATTTTTCATGATTTTCAAAGATTTAAATAAGTGAACAATTGGTAAGGAGAGCATAGACTGATAGAACACTAAATGGTGCACCAAACCCACGTCTTGGAAAATCGACAAACCTTGTGGAGTGCCCTCCCCGCCGATCAGGAGTTTCTCCCTGTCGCGACTGTTCTTCGTGCAGGGAAAATGTTCGCCCCGGGCCCGAAACCTTCCTTCGCCGTCCAATGTTAAACCTTTGAACCCCTGCTGACGGAGATTCTCCTCTTCGGGCCCGGCTGGTCGGGCTTCCTACCTCGGACTTTTGTTTGCCTTTCGCCGTGCCCAAACTGCCAATTCCTCCCCGCCTCCCGGCTGCCGGATCCCAGCACGCGTCTTGCCGACAAACTTTAAACTGAGCATGCGTCCTCTGGGCCTCTCGGGCCCTAGACCCCGGAGTTCCTCCTCGGGGGTTCCTCCTGCGTTTTTCCATCGGCGACGGTGAACATCCTTCGGCGTCCCGCCCTCCGGGCTCCGCCTTCACTTCCGCTTTTGGCCTTTGGCAATTAATTTGTTGCGCCGTTTTCACCTTCGGGCCCCGGACGACGGGTTTCCCTGCTCAAATTTTCGTCGTTCCCACTGCGCAGTTTTCAGCGAAGTCATCAATGCCTTCTGGGCTTCGGGCCCCGCCTTCCGCTCCGCCGTTCTCTGGCGTTTTCGCATTCGCGTCCTTGGGACTTCTCGGGCCCCAGTATTCGGAAGTCCGCCTCTCGTCCGCCGCTCTCCTGCCATCGGGGAGGTTTCACCCCGCCCTTCCGATCTCCGGGCCCCGAACCGCCGTCCGCTATTGAATATCGTTGAATATCTGAGCGTCTGTCTGCTCTCCGGGCCCCGTGTCCCGGGATTCCGGTCCTTGCCCGCCGTTCTAAACGGAGATCCCTGCTCGGCCGTCCGCTCTGCGGGCCCCGGTATTCGGACTTCCGCCCTCAGAAGTCCGCCTCTCGCCCGCCGCTCGAAGCAGAAATTCCCGTTCAGAACTCCGCCCTCCGAGCTCCGGCCTGCTGGGTGCCGTCAGGTTTAGAAACACAAGATATGCTGCCGGACTTCCGTGCGAGGATTGTCGTCCGAAACGGCGAAGGTCGTTCGCCATCCCGGTGTCCCCGGTCTGAGCCTTCGAGGCGAAATGAATTAACATCGGCCGCCCTTTGGCCCTCCGAGCCCTGGACCACAGACTTCCGTCCTCAGATTTTCGTCAGCTCTCTGCCGTCCAAAATGCTATCTCCTGGCGACTTTCTGGCCTGGAACCTCCGAGGCCCCTTAAATCGATCCTAACGAACCCAAATCTGGAATCTAACTTTGACCCATGTCCTAAATTTTGGTCCTCTTCATCATAAGCTTCTTAACATATTAAAATTCGACCAAGGAAGGCCTCCGAGAGCTTTCCGTTGCGTTTTCCCTTCCAGATAGCATTCCTGCCAGGGAAGTCCGGCCCTTCGGGCCCGGATTGCCTAAATGCCCTGAAACAACGATCAATAACGTCTAAAGATAAAATCCATGATATGCTTGATTGATTATTTGAAGTGGATGCTATTTTAGAGATATGGACTAACATGAATGCCTTCGTGACCCACTATGCTAACTTCGCCCTTGCTTGCAGAATATATGGAATCAGGCGCAGGAACTTTAGGGGCATCCGCCGAAAAGGATAAGGGCAAGAAGTTAGGAAGGACCCCTCGGGGAAAGGAAGACAAAGATCAAATGAAGTACCAGTTCCAGGGCGAGCCGCTCCACTCAAAGGTCTCAACGGACTGGAAGGAAATTACGGACACCAATATTGGCCAGGTGAATATAGATGAATTCACTCAGAGGGTCAGGGTCAACCCGACAACGAAAAATGCCAGATTGATAAGGAAAAGTGGAATAGCCAAGGCTGCCGGTTTCCCTCCATCTCTAGTGGCGCCCAAATTAGTCATGGCTTGCCGAGAAGCCTATCAGACAAATACCAGAACAATTGTGGATAAGGATGGAAACATTCTCGCAAACATGTCACCAGAAGGGATTACCAAGACATTCCATATCCCCACGTTCCAACAGATGAAGGTCCCCACGTTAGAAGAATGCCAGGCAGCATGGGATGCTAACCCAACAGGGTGCAAGAAGTCAATAAATCTGCATTGGCTTAAAGAAAAACGGGGCAGCACTGCGAAGGTTCCCCAGGAACTCTTCCGTAGCGATTTCCATGAAGATTATCACGACCTAGTAACCATGTTGAGCAGGGTCATGGGTCTTCCAACGGCCGCCTACTTCCAGGAATGGATGACCTATTACATTGAACAGATCCTGCGGGGAAATGAGGACGTTACAACCAAGGTTGCATTCTACTGAGGAGTGATCATAAGCAACTGCTTCTACGAGCAGTTTGTCAACGTGAAAAAGAGCTCCAAATTCTACATGACCTCCTACCTCGTCTACTCCCTGGCAGATTAGAGACAATACAACGGGTTGTTTGTGGCACTCGATCAAGGGCAAAAGCAAGGACTCAAACCGTTTGACAAGTACCCGTAACTCCAATACCGGAATTTCAAGAAAGAATACTGCAGGGTCAATGACGCCTTCATTGGCCATATCATTAGGTTAATTGCCAAGGACTTCGAGAGAAGAGTCTCCCACAGTGCCAGAGCACTTCTAAAGCAGTACGCCTTCCTCTTCATCCAGTATCCGAAATTCACATACATCCAGGCCCAGGGCTTCTTTGAAAGGCCGAATAGATTGCCTCGGTACCCAAACGATAGAATCATCCTTTTGAAGCTCTCTCGGCAACTCCAACACCTACAGATAATCTTCAGCAACAAGCATATAGCGGGGATCTCTTACCCCATGACCCTTGGCCAGGGCATGTATCGATTGCAGACTTCCCAGTGTGCCAGTAACTCTGAGAAGGAGCTGAAGGAGTACCATTTCGAATGGTACACCGCTCGCCCACGGATGGATCCACATGGCCATATCAGGAAAGCACTGGGGCCAACCTATGCCTATCAATATCACATTAAGGATTTCTAGGCCGACTGCCAGGATGAAAAGGAGGTGCTTGCAAGGCACTACATGCGCATGACAATACTATTCCTGAGGAGAGTGCAACCATTCCCGATGCCGGACCAGGTCGAGGAAGACGAGTCCACAATCATGCACCCAAGGTACCCTGCAGTTGCCAACCTGCCAATACCATCAATCGACTGGGATGAATAGGAGGTCGATGACCTAGACACCATAACCCAGCCAAACATAACTCGTACCAGGGAGTGGATCGATGGGCAGGTGGCACATCTGAAGCGACAAGGGGTGGTCCTGACCTATGAGGGGCTCAAGAGTGAGCCGAGTGCCACAGAGGATGTTGCTGCCACCACGTCAATCGGCGGGACCTCCAAGTCTCCTCCAGTCACTAGGTCCCAAAAAAAGAAAGCAATAGAGACCGCGTAGTCTCCAGATCTCAAGGAACAAGCGAAGAAAGAAGCAGGAGGCTCATCTCCCAAGAGGCTTAAACAAGCAGTGGGTATAACAGAATTGCAGCCCCCATTGGCTCTCCCTGCCTCTCCTGTGGTTGCCGCATCTCCACCGGCAGTGGACATTTCTGTCCATTTTTCCCCTTCACCCTCGGCCGGGTCGGTAGTCGTCATAGATTCCTCTTCTGGCATGACCACTCCCCCTTCCTCTGCTACCATGTCTCCAATTACATTACTCCCTCTGGCAGCAATAACATCGCCTATTCCTGCTGCCACTATGTCCGAGGCTCTCACGAGACACATGCAAAACCTCCCCCCTGAGCTCTCCCAGATCTTGATGGATCCAACTCTCCAGGTAGCCCTCACCCAAGTCCTCACAACGACTCAGCCTTCACAACCACTGATAGGGCTACCAGCTATGGAGGCCACAATGCAAATCTCAAAAGAGTTGGAGGAACGAGAGCAGGAAGCCTCGAAGTCTGTAGAGGAGGAGGCTGATGAGTATCACGAACACCCTGAGTACGAGCACCAAACCATCGACAGGGTGGTCTATGAGGAGGAGGAGACAGGCTCTTCTGAGAGTGGAGATGAGGAGGGTGGCTCAGGTGCTAAGGAAATCATCCAGACATTCGATGAGGACCTTGAAGAAGAAATGGCGCAGCAGCTAAAGGACGTTGGGGCGGAGGCAGAAGGGTCACCACATGGTGAGGAGGGGCAGCCACCGGAAGAGCAACAGATAAAGGACTTAGCCGAGGCCGAGACCCATGTTGCCAAGAGCCCTGAGGCTGAGGCTACTGAGGAGAAGAAAGAAGAAGAAGCAATAAAAGAAGAAACTCCCATCCAACAATTATCCACCAAGCTGCCTGTCAAGCGCCTAGTGTTCGTCCATGACTCTAACGAAGAGGAAGAGGATGATACCAAAGAGAAAGAAGAACCCCATAAGGAGAAAGAGGCGGAGGTCTTGCCTTTGACTGAGAAGGGTGAGGGTAGCCGTGATTCACCCAAGGATAAGTCTGCTATGCCCGAATGGTTGGAGAGGCAACTTGAGAGAACGACCCCAGTGCTGAAGGACCCAAAGGCGAGGTTGGAGGCCATCTTGTCTCGATCTCAGATCACAACGAAGAAGGAGAAGAAGCCCAAGGTCCGATCCAAGATAACAATGGATGCTTCCGGCTCCCGAGTAGCGCAAATTGCAACGCCTATTGTTGGCCAGGCAGGGGTGAGTTACAACATCTCCACCATTGACTTGGGGACCGCAACCAGAGAACAGAAGGTCGAGCACCTTGAGGAGTCGATGGCCACAATGGTGCACCTGATAAAATAGGATAAAATCTCCAAGGACGAGCTCAAGGCGCAGGTTGCAGTGTTAACAGACTATATACAACAATGGTCCTCAGTGGATGACCTGCCCACTACATCCACGGCCGCACCACAGTTGCTCTCCAAGGAGCAAATAGATAAAATGGAAAGAAGGAAGAACTTGGAGAAAACCACCGAGGACTGGTTCCGACAGGTCACATACATCGGAAACATGGGAATCAGCAGGGCTGTGCGGACAACCAACAAGTTCTTAGACTTGATACAATCTCTGGAGAGCACGAAGAGGCTCTGCACCAATTTCCTCGCAACCTACAACTCCACCTTCCCAAGGATCAAAGCTATCCTTCAAATGCCTGAGGCCACGTGGGAGGAGAAGCTAGAGCTTAAAAAAGAAGATCACTGGCTAGTGGATGTGTGGCGCAGAGACTTCGACAACCAGAAGGAGAGATTGGAGAAAATCCTGAGCAGGGTGGATCCAGATATTGAGTGGATCAAGGAAATCTGGGCAGAATGCGCCCAATATCTTAAGCTAATGACGGGTTATGATATGCCCACTGTGCAAATGGATCTAGAGAAGATCAAACCATACTTCCAAGAGAAGATGAAGGACGTGACAGCTGGAGAAATCACAACAGAGTTCCTGAGTTTTGCTGCCCGCTCCTTCGACCAATCAGAGCTGTTCAGAGACCAAGGCTCGAAGTATGATGAAGATTGGAAAAGGCTGGAAGAAAATGCTAAGGAATGGAGCTATCAGGCGTTGCGATGTGAGATCCTCGAGATAGACAAGCTCCAAGCGGTCATCCTCAAATACATAGAACACACAGCTTCTGAGGAGCAGGAGGACAACCCAGCCAAAGATGAAGACCTTCTTAAAGAGTAGCTACAGTAAAAGAAACAACAATTTGCTAAATGACGAAATAGCTACAGTGCCATCAGCTAGAAGACAAAATAGGGAAATGACGAAAATGTAATTTTTAATTGTGATCTATTTGGGGGTAGGTGAAACCCTATTTTATAATGAATCTTGGCAACACAATGAGAATGAATCTTGGCCATGCATTCAACCTTTTGAAAACTATAAATAGGGCACTCCTCTCATTTGCAAAGAGAGAGTTGAGTTGTTGTAAAGGCATGCTGCAGAAATTTATAAGAAAAAAGCATTGACTTGGTGTATTTTCTTGGTTTCTCCCATGTTGTTTGATTCAGTCTCCCATGTTAGATGTTTCATTTAGATCTTATTGCTGTTTAGTTAGCTGTCTTATTTCTTTGGATAAATCTTAGGAATGTTGTTGGGTGATCATGCAAATTCCTTGCCATGTTGATGATTTCTTGGTCCATACTTTTTGCTGTTTGCTGATGGTAGATAGCTGTGCAAAGTTAGCCTAGACTCGATTTTAAAGCTGCTCCAAACATTTATCCTTGATTCATACATGTAGGTGGTGGATGAAGGATGAAATATCTGCAGCCCTTAGAAGATAGCACAATTTCCATGATACTGTGAAATCTCTGGTTAAGTGGGACATTGTTTTGAGAAATTGTCTATTGCAGGAACTCCATTGTCACTATTCATAGCTAGCTTCAGACTTAGGAACTTTTCCTCCCTTTTTCCCTTTTTCCTTTTTTTTAGTAACTGACCTATGCTAAGGTTCATTGCACATTGTAAAGCCAAATCCAACAACTAAATGGAGTCCAAGATTGCTGTTTGAGCCTACAACTAGTGCATAACAACTTCCCATCCTGAGAACTCCATTTCAAGATCCAACTTCCATGCTTTGTGTCCTTGCTTTGTATTTTCTGTAAGACCGCCTTGTGATTCCAGCAAATCACATCAAACTACTGAGGTATCTAAGCACTGTCATGACCTGACATCCGAGAGACCTTGGGATAGTGTTCTACAATTCGATTGTGGGAGATTGTCTTTCAAGAGAGGTAGTGCACCTACACACTACCTATGTTGAGAAGTGCATAAAAACACCATCAACAGAACTGGCGCTAGAAGGAGGGCTACGTTCGCAATACCAGGTTAAGGGATAAAGTGAAGCTGGATCGAATATGATCATTCTCCCCGGAAAGGTTTCAGAGAGTTCTACGGTCAACGCCAAACAAGGGAGAATTTGAAGAATTGCAGCCCCCTACAAGGGCGAAACGAGCTGAAAGAAGTAGCATTGCCTCTTCCTCTTCCTCCATCCCATCTGCCTCCATTCCACCCTCACCTTCATTTGGCTGGCCTTGATCTTCCACCCAACCACCTCAAATTGCATTTGCACCTCCTATCTCCTGCAGCCAGGGGATTGCTCCTCTCCCGGCCCCTCCAGCCCAAGGCACAGTCTAGGCAGCCATAGCTCAGGGGCAGCCTCATATTGCTATTGTGTTGCAAATACAGCCCCAAATTCCCATTTTTCAACAGCAAGCACCACCTCCGCCACCCTCCATGGCTTGGTTGGCGCATAACCCTTCGCCGATACATTTTGCGGTCTACAATGATATGCCAAAGAATCCAGAGGGCTTTTGTTCGAAGTTCCATCCGCGTGACTTATAGAGAACAGCTGAGGAGCATATCAAAATATTCGAGACATCGATCACTGAAATGCAAGTGGACCACGAGGACGTTGCATGTCGCCTTTTTCCGCATTCATTGGGGGAAGAGGCCTTCTATTGGTACATCAATCTGCCGAGGGGATCCATTACCTCATGGAACCTGATGAAGAATGCCTTCCTGCAGAAATACAAGATCCCCATCAACCCCTCGGAGCTTTACCAACAATTCATGTCCGTCAGAAGGGAGGTCAACGAACCTATCGGCTCCTTCAATGACCGTTTCCATCGAGCTTACACAAGGTTTAAGGACCCGTACCTCCATAATGATGCAACAGCTCTCCCGATCTATTACGCGGCGCTGGACAACCTCACGTCAGCCTTGGTGAAAAGGATGCGCCCACCGCTCACTACCCTGGTGACTGCCTATGCGGAGGCCGTTGTTGCCAATGCAGACTTAGGGTAGAATATCTCCGGCCCACTGCCTTCTTTGGGGCCGATAGCTCACCCAATGCAGATTTAGGGGTTTAATCAGGTGTTTTCTCACCAAAGCCCCCTTATGAACCAAGTACCCCAATTACCTATGGTGCCACATCCAGGGCAACCATTGAATTATGCGCCTCCCGTGCCCTCCTATTTGCAACCCCAGCAGCAGTATAACTATTCCCAGCTTGCTCCACAATAGCCGGCGTATTCCCAACAGCCCCAGGCACCATTATATCTATCGGGACCGGATTTTCCTCTAGCCTATCAGAATCAGCCGACAGCCCCGCCTGCTTTTCTCCAAAATCCGGCCCCGTCGTCTAGAAGCGTGACCGAGAAAGACAAGTTAGAAGAGCTGACTGAGATGATAAAGAAAATGTCCACGGAAATGACACACCTAAAGAATCAGAATAATCAGTTGCAGGCTTCCCAGCGCAATTTCCAGGTTAATCTCAATCGGGACAACCAAAACAATAGGAATAGCAGGGACAATCGAGAAGTAGGCACTTCATCCGGGCCGAATTATGATAGGGGGAAAAACGCCAATCAAAATGTAGAGAGGAGACCTTCTCAGAGGCAGAGTCGTACGTGGAATACTAGGCCCAACAATGGTGGTGTCCCTACGCCTTTCGATCAACCGACAAACAATGACAAAACATCCAGCGGTGTATACCTGGCCGAAGCAGCCTTGTCCGGGTGGTGTCGACTTCACAAAACCAGTAGACATTCCGAGTTGGATTGTCCCGAGTTCCAGACAGCTGCTGAAATCTTCCAGGTGGAGGTACAAAACGCAGTCGACAATGCCAACTGCAGGGACATCGTCCCATCCGAGCCCTACGATTCCTCTTGTCTGGTGGTCAATCAAGCACCATTTCCGCGAGGTGATCGCAACGAGCCCGAAGTTGAGCCTACTCCTATTGAGGATGAAGAAGCATAAGAGGTAAATAATGAACAAACCTTGGCTCAACTCTTTGATTTAGTAGATAATGGTCCAGTAGATGAAGAAGAACCATTTGTAGATGAGGTCCACATGTTCCATCAACGGTCGAGTCCCTACTTCCTTAGAAATAGACAAGCGGGCAGACCCTTTACAACTTCTACCCCACCAAACAATTTCGCCACTCCGCCTGATCCCAACGCCAGCAATAACCCTGGGCTCCCTCATATACCTGCTCAATACCTCAACAAAAACGAATCTCAAAACTAGTCACAAAATCAGCCTAAAGGCCAATCCCGAAATCCGTCTGGACAAACGAAGGCCCAATCTCTTAGTTCTGCCATAAGCCAAGCTTTTAGCTCAGAAATTGAGCAAATGGGTGAATATGTAGCAGAAGAGTTCAAGAAGGTAAAAATCAGCTTGTCAGCCTTCGAATTACTCAAAGTTCCTACCGTGAGGCATGCCTTCTTTAGGGTCCTTAATGAGACTCCATCCTCTAGTACAACATAAGAAACCCCAGCTAAGAGGGTAACCTTTGAAGAACCTAAGAAAGAACCTGAGATAGAAGATAATACCAGGAAACAGAAGGATGTTCCCGTGAATCAGTTGGTAGGTAGACAAATTGAAAAGGAGTCGGAAAGGGCTAATATGCAGCTTTCCAAGGACTAGCTGTTTAGGAAAACCAGGGATATGGACAATGACAAGAACAAAGGTCAGATAGCTCATATGGACACGCCTACGGACATCTTCCAAGGGAGACCGGAAACTCCCCCTTTCCTGACCACCATTTGGATCTTTGGGAAGAACCTGCATAACTGCCTGCTCGATTCAGGAGCGTCTGCCAATGTCATGCCCTTGGCTATTTGCAAGGCCCTCGGCATCACCCCCACGCCTTCAAAGAGGAAGGTAACCCAGCTAGAAAAAACAAAGATCAACATCGTGGGTGAAATAAACCATATCTCGATGCAGATTTCCGTAGACTCGCGGATACAACAGGTCATTGATATTCAAGTGGTTGACATTCCTGATGCATATGGAATCATCTTGGGAAGGGAATTCACCAAGGCACTAAACGGATACACCGCCACAGACCTTTCTCACATGTGGCTGCCGTGGAAGGGGTTGCCAAATCAGATCCGTATCGACCGTGAACCCCGTATGAAGTATATGATCACAGAATACAACAATCTCAGTGAGGTGTTGTTTGTCGAGACTGATCTAGGGAATTACCACCCTTTCGCCTACCAAAATGAGGTCAGGCTTCAGGAAGAATGTGCAGACAAAGTGTTACTAGTGTTGTGTAGCCCTTCGACCTGCTCTACACGAACGCCCCCAGACACATAAATATTGATAGAAGCTGATGATGAACCTGATAAAGATGATGACTGGGGACTACTCAATGGCTTCCAGGAATTCATGGAGAAGTGCGCAAGGGATCAACTCAGCCTAGGGGCCCGAATGAATTTACAGGATCTCTTATTGCCAAACTGGTGCGGGGTTCACAATGCTGCACACTCTGAGTTTGACTGTTGCTTGTGTCAAGCAGTAGTGGCACATGTTAGAAAATCAGCTACCCCCCAGATGGAAACGCCAAAGGAGACACCAGCAGAGCCACCTGTTGATCTCTGTATCAGACCAGAAAATTCCCCTAAGGTCACAAGACCAGCCGTCCAGCCAAAAGGGAACGAAAGCTCAATCAAATATGAAGATAAGGAATCCTCCGCGTGCTGGACGCTTCGATTTGATGGATCAAAGTCCAGGCAAGGAGCTGGAGCTGGATTCGAACTCATCAGCCCAACAGGTGAGACATTTCTCCCTGCCCACCGATTGCAGTTCTATTGCACCAATAATGTGGCGGAATACGCGGCCTTAGTTCTTGGCCTTCTCATGGCCTTGAAGAAAAATGTAAAAATGTTGCAAGTTTTCAGGGATTCCGAGCTCGTGGTTAAATAGGTCAGGAAGTTGTATTCCTGCCATGACCGAAGACTCACAAATTATAGGCATCAGGTTTGGGATCTCTTAGAGGGCTTAGATGCATTCAACATACAATTGATCCCTTGTGCTCAGAATCGCACAACTAACGCCTTGGCTCAAGCAGCCAACACTCTACAACCCCTCTTTTTATCTGGGCTCAACAAATTTACTGTTGAGCTAACGTCCATGCCATCGATCCCAGATAATGTTACTCACATGCATGTCTTCAATGATGACAGACATATCCTTCAATTCATCACAAGTTTTGATGTCTTTACAGCTCAAATAATTGATGAAGCTGATCCACAGGAAGCCGAACTGGACATAGAGGGGGTTATTAACCTCAAAACCAACACAATCCCCAGAGGCATGGTTCAGCTGGAACGCATATTTAATTTGAATTAGATCAGAGATCAGGATCAACAAACGAAAAAGGAGGCCATAAGCAACCAGTGCAATGCTCACAACCTTGGAACAGCCGACGAGATCAAGAATATTTTTATCGGCAAGGTGTGCACGCCGGAGGAAAAGAAGGGAATCACGGATGCGTTGCGGAGGTACCATGATGTGGTGGCATGGAGCTATGAAGATTTGAAAACTTACGACACCTCTATCATTACACACACCATCCCTCTCAAGAACGAAGTGAGGCCATTCTGCCAGCAGCAGCGCCCTATCAATGCCTTGCTGGAACCTATCGTTTACAAGGAGGTGCAAAAGTTGCTCTCAACAAGAATTATTTTCCTAGTTAGGCATTCCACATGGGTGGCCAACTTGGTGCCGGTTAGGAAAAAGAGTGGAGAAATTAGATTGTGTATAGATTTTCGCAATCTGAACCGCGCCTCGGAGAAAGACAACTATCCAGTACCTTCATTGGACGAGGTGCTGCAGATCATCAACGACTCCCAGATGATGTCTTTCTTGGATGGGTACTCCGGGTATAACCAGGTAATGGTACAATACAAGGATCACCACAAGACGGCGTTCACCACTAAGTGGGGAACGTTCGCATACAGAAGAATGCCTTTCGGGCTCATCAACGCCGGCGCCACTTTCCAACGTGCCATGGACATTGCCTTCAAGGACCTAATAGGCAAGTGCATAATCATCTACATGGATGATTTGACCGTATTTTCTAAAAAGCGGGGTGATCATGTCTCTGACTTATGCAAGGTATTTCAGAGATGCAGAGAGTTTGGGGTTTCTCTCAATCCCAAGAAGTGCATTTTCGGAGTGACTGAAGGCAGGTTGCTCGGGCATATCATCTCAGAAAAGGGAATCTCCATTGATCATGAGCGCATCGAGTCTTTACTCAAAATTCATCCTCCGGGTAGCAAGAAAGAATTAAAATATTTCTTTGGAAAGATCAACTTCGTCCGGAAATTCATCACAGGTTTCGCAGAGATTGTCAAACCTCTCAATGCCATGCTCAAACAAGACGCCAAAGTTGAATAGACACCCGATGCCAAGCAATCTTTTGAATAAATCAAACGGGCCATAGCTGAGGCACCTGTGTTAGTTAGCCCGGACTATCTGAAGCCATTCTACATCTACTCATTTGCTTCAGAGCATTCATGTGCTAGCATATTAACCCAGAAGGACGATGAAGGAAACGAGCATCCGATCACCTTTATGAGTGCTCCCCTCAAGGATGCTGAATTGTGTTACCACAACATTGAAAAGCAGGTGTACGCTCTCGTCAGAGGAGTGAATAAATTTAGACACTATATCCTACGCAACAAGGTGTTTGCCATTGTCCCCGACCCAGCAGTAAAAATGTTGCTCATGCAAAATGAATTGGGCGAACGAAGGGCTAAGTGGGTCACCCTACTCCAAGAGTATGATATGGAGATCCAACCGATGAAACTGGTGAGAGGACAGGCACTCACTCGCACAATTGCAGAAACAGCAGCATGAGCTGGACCTAAACTCACGGTGCAACAGTACCAGCTTGAGGATGTCTCCCCTAGAGAATGGTACCAGAATGTCGTCTACTATCTCTGAACCATAAGTGTCCGCCGCACCTGCAAGGAGTCCAAAAGAAGGCCTTGAGATTGAAAAGTAATGGCTACATGCTGCAGGGTTCCATTCTCTACAAGAAGAACTATGAAGGCATTTATTTGAGATGCCTTGGCAAGGAAGAAGCAGATCGGGTCCTGAAAGAGTTTTATAATAAATTTGGCACAGGCCATGGTTCTGGTTCCTCTACAGCACATCAAATATTGAGAGTAGGGTATTATTGGCCAACTGTCTTCAAGGATGCCCATTGCCATGTTCGTTCATGTCAC
Organism: Sequoia sempervirens; assembly: GCA_007258455.2. Taxonomy (NCBI): domain Eukaryota; kingdom Viridiplantae; phylum Streptophyta; class Pinopsida; order Cupressales; family Cupressaceae; genus Sequoia; species Sequoia sempervirens. The sequence continues at coordinate 207,006,343 of VDFB02000007.1, read as the reverse complement.
ACATGCCAGACCGCTGCCACCAAGGAGAAGAATGCTACTGTCCCATTGCAACCTGTGCTAGAGGTAAGGCCGTTTGCGCAATGGGGTCTCGACTTCATTGGTCCGGTAAGCCCTTCATCATCTGCGGGACACAGGTACATTTTTACCACTACTGATTATTGTACTAGATGGATGGAAGCAATAGTATGTAAGCAATGCACAACTGAAGTAGTTACTAATTTTCTAGAAAGTTTCATTTTAAATCGCTTTGGTTGTTTGTATGCTTTGGTATGTGATAATGGACCTGCATTTGCTTCATTAAAATTTTCTAGTTGGGCGTTTGACTATGGAATAGCCCTTAAATTCTCGTCCAATTACTACCCTCAGGGCAATGGCCTTGCCGAGTCCACGAATAAAAATATGATTACTGTGATCAAGAAGCTGCTAGATAGGAGTCACAAGGACTAGCATATCCAGCTCCGTTTTTCCCTTTGGGCTGATTGCACTCGCCACAAGGTTGCCCTTGGCGATTCCCCGTTCCACCTTGTCTATGGCCTAGAGCCTATATTCCCCATCCATCTGAAGATTCCTACTCTTCAATTCATCAATGATTTTTATGAGGGAGATCGTAGGGAAGCTCGGTTAGCTGAGCTCTTGCATTTAGAGGAAGTCCAAAACCGTGCAATAGAAAATTTCGCCAAACATCAGGGTGTAGTTAAGAGATGGTTCGACCGCCGAGCCAAGATCAAGGCCTTTAGAATTGCAGATTTGGTCCTGTATTGGGACAAGGCCCATGAAAAGAAAGGGGGACACAACAAATTCGACAAGCTTTGGCTTGGCCCCTTTCAAATAGCTAAAATTTTGGGAGATAATGCCTTCCGCTTAAAGACCCTAACTGGTGAGAACGTCCCGTTGCCAGTCAACGAGCAGCACATGAAGCATTACTTCCAGGCTTGAGCTCCTTCGAGCTCTTCGTTGTGAATACTTGTACATAGGTTAGAGTAGCTGCTTTCTTGCTTGTTTTCATTTTGTTTGCGTCGCTTCTTGTTTTCTCCCTCCCGGCAGTTTTGTTTCGAAAGTTGTTCCCCACTCCTTTGCGGTGGCCGTGCTTGCCTGGCAAGCGGTTCACTTTGCTGTCCGTTCTTTGTGTTCTTTGGCTAAACATTCACTCTTGATTATCGGTCTTTGAAAGCTGTCCGTGAATGATTTCCTTGTTTGAACTCTTCTCAGAACTTGACCCTTAGCTGGATCTCCTTACCCACATCTCGGATCTCGCATAAAGCACATAATAATAATTTCTAAAGGACCGTACTATGGTTGTTATGACACCCTGGTGAGTGAAAAATCTCAAGTCTGCTCCAGTGACCACTACAGTTTCAAACCCATTGTAGGCTTCATGCTTACCCGGTCAAACTAAATGGAAAAAGAGAAGTGAAATATCAAAGCAAAAAAGAGAAAAAAAGAACTCTGAAAAAGGGAAATAAATGACCGTATGGGTGTTCGGATAACTCTACCGGGGCTAGGGATGCCCGGCCAGTAGTAGAGCAATATCCATGAGATTGTAGCGACAACCCCGTCGGGGCTATGGACGTCTGACTGGCAGCGGGGCAATGTCCAGGTTACTTTTGGTGTTAGGCGACTTATGTAGCTCACTTGGTTGAATCGGTAACCCTGGTCACTATCCCAAAGAAAGTAATGAACTTACTACACACACAATTCTGAGATGTCCGGTAAGCTAATCAAATTAAGGATCTCGTCCTCCCAGATTCATCTCTGGAAGCCACTCTTGGTCTGCGAAACCAGAGATTCTGGGTCCTGAATGAATATTTATCCCTAGAACGCTTGGGAGCATTCTCCAGCAGAGTTTCCATTTGTTGTGCCCATAGCATACACGCCCCGTTCAGAATGGGGACCCTCTTTTCTTTCATCTTGTCAGGTTGTTTTGGGGGTCGCCTCATTTTGCGTGCCCCTTTTTTTTGATGTTTCAGATGGTCGATGTTGCTCCAAAGTTCTATCATAAATCGATCATGCCTCCGCTTTTGGTTTTTGCTGCATTCCGGAGCCTCGCGGAATCTCTCTGGCAATTTGGCCCTAAAACGGCCTCGGGCACTGCCGGGCCCGGGCGTCCGGAGTTCCCTAACCGGATTTCCCCGCTGGGATTGCCGTCTCCTGCGGCGTCTGCGGGGCATCCTTCCAGACCCCGGGGTCCGATCCACCTCTCGCCATTTGCAAAAACTTGTTAAAATCTTCAAAACAGCGCCCGCCCCTCCGGGCCCCGAGCCACGGAGATCCGTCTCCGGGGTTCTGTCCTGGTTTCGCCATCCACGACGGAAAACCTCTTGCGGCGACCCGCCCCCCAGGTCCCACCATCGTCCTTGCCACCCGCGGTCAGGAGCCTTCCATTGCCTGTCGTGGGGTCTTTCAGGCCTGAAAGTCCAGAATTTCATCTCCGAAATTCCGTGACGGTTGCGTCGTCCCTGATGGCGGATCCCTGGCGGAGTCCCACCCTCCGGGCCCCGAACCGCTCCCCGCCGCCATCATTCAACCAACGAGAAATCTTCAAAACGGCGGCCATCACGTCACGTCTCCCCGGCCTTCGGGCCCAGGTTTTCCCCCCGCTGTCACTGACTTCAAATTCACCAACTTTTCTTACGACCGTACGAGCATTTAATGTAGGCATTCATGGCGGTTGGGGTATAAAATGCCCAATCCCGCCAAGTCATTTTCACAAACAGGATTGGAGCGAATTGGAGAAGCTATCATCTGGAGCCCACCGCCTTCGACAACGTCACGATTGTCGTCCTCAACATTATTTCGTAGACCCCCGGTGGATCCCACGTCTCGCCACTCCGCGTGTTCAAGGTAGGTCTTTTTCATGATTTTCAAAGATTTAAATAAGTGAACAATTAGTAAGGAGAGCATAGACTGATAGAACACTAAATGGCGCACCAAACCCATGTCTTGGAAAATTGACAAACCTCGTGGAGTGCCCTCCCCGCCGATTCAGAGTTTTTCCCTGCCGCAGCTGTTCTTCGCGTAGGGAAAACGTTCGCCCCGAGCCCGAAACCTTCCTTCGCCCAATGTTAAACCTTTGAACCCCTGCTGATGACGATTCTCCTCTTCGGGCCCGGCTGGTCAGGCTTCCTACCTCGGACTTCCATTTGCCTTTCACCATGCCCAAACTGCCAATTCCTCCCGCCTCCGGCTACCGGATCCCGACATGCGTCTCACCGACAAACTTTAAACTGAGCATGCGTCCTCCGGGCCTCTCGGGCCCCGGACCCCGGAGTTCCTCCTTCGGGGTTCCGTCGGCGACGGCGAACATCCTTTGGCATCCCTCCCTCCGGGCTTCGCCTTCGCTTCCGCTTTTGGCCTTTGGCAATTAATTTGTTGCGCCGTTTTCACCTTCGGGCCCCGGACGACGGGTTTCCCTGCTCAAATTTTCGTCGTTTCCACTGTGCAGTTTTCGGTGAAGTCATCAATGCCTTCTGGGCTTCGGGCCCCGCCTTTTACTCTGCTGTTGTCTGGCGTTTTCGCATCCGTGTCCTTGGGACTTCTCGGGCCCCGGTATCCGGAAGTCCGCCTCTTGTCCGCCGCTCTCCTGCCATCGGGGAGGTTTCACCTCGCCCTTCCGATCTCCGTGCCCCGAACCACCGTCCGCCGTTGAATATCGCCGAATATCTGAGCGTTCGTCTTCTCTCCGGGCCCCGTGTCCCGGGATTCCGGTCCTTGCCCGCCGTTCTAAACGGAGATCCCTACTCGGCCATCCGCTCTGCGGGCCCCGGTATCCGGACTTCTGCCCTCGGAAGTCCGCCTCTCGCTCGCCGCTCGAAGCAGAAATTCCCGTCCGAAACTTCGCCCTCCGGGCTACGGCCTGTCGGGTGCCGTCAGGTTCAGAAACACAAGATATGCTGCCAGACTTCCTTTGCCGAACTTCCGTGTGAGTATTGCCGTCTAAAATGGCAAAGGTCATTCGCCATCCCGGTGTCGCCGGTCCGAGCCTTCGAGGCGAAATGACTTAACATCGGCCGCCCTTTGGCCCTTCGGGCCCCGGACCACAGACTTCCGTCCTCGAATTTCCGTCAGCTCTCTGCCGTCCAAAATGCTATCTCCCGGCGGCTTTTCGGCCTGGAACCTCCGAGGACCCTTAAATCGATCATAACGAACCCAAATCTGGAATCTAACTTCGACCCATGTCCTAAATTTTGGTCATCTTCATCATAAGCTTCTTAACATATTAAAATTCGACCAAGGAAGGCCTTCGGGAGCTTTTCGTTGCGTTTTCCCTTCCAGACAGCATTCCTGACAGGGAAGTTCGGCCCTTCGGGCTCTGATTGCCCAAATGCCCTGAAACAACGATCAATAACGTCTAGAGATAAAATCCATGATATGCTTGATTGATTATTTGAAGTGGATGCTATTTTAGAGATATGGACTAACATGAATGCCTTCGTGACTCACTATACTAACTTCGCCCTTGCTTGCAGAATATATGGAATCAGGCGCAGGAACTTCAGGGGCATCCGCCGAGAAGGATAAGGGCAAGAAGTCAGGAAGGACCCCTCAGGGAAAGGAAGACAAAGATCAAATGAAGTACCAGTTCCAGGGTGAGCCGCTCCACTCAAAGGTCTCAACAGACTAGAAGGAAATTACGGACACCAATATTGGCCAAGTGGATATAGATGAATTCACTCAGAGGGTCAGGGTCAACCCGACAACGAAAAATGCCAGATTGATAAGGCAGAGTGGAATAGCCAAGGCTGCCGGTTTCCCTCCATCTCTAGTGGCACCCGAATTAGTCATGGCTTGCCGAGAAGCCTATCAGACAGATACCAGAACAATTGTGGATAAGGAGAGAAACATCCTCGCAGACATGTCACTAGAAGGGATTACCAAGACATTCCATATCCCCACGTTCCAACAGATGGAGGTCCCCACGTTAGAAGAATGCCAGGCAGCGTGGGATGCTAACCCAACAGGGTGCAAGAAGTTAATAAATCTGCATTGGCTTAAAGAAAAACGGGGCAGCGCTGCGAAGGTTCCCCAGGAACTCTTCTATAGCGATTTCCACGAAGATTACCACGACCTGGTAACCATGTTGAGCAGGGTCATGGGTCTTCCAACGGCCGCCTACTTCTAGGAATGGATGACCTATTACATTGAACAGATCCTGCGGGGAAATGAGGACGTTACAACCAAGGTTTCATTCTACTGGGGAGGGATCATAAGTAACTGCTTCCACGAGTAGTTTGTCAATGTGAAAAAGAGCTCCAAATTCTACATGACCTCCTACCTTGTCTACTCCTTGGTAGATCAGAGACAATACAGCAGGTTGTTTGTGGCACCTGATCAGGGGCAGAAGCGAGGACTCAAACCATTTGATAAGTACCTGCAACTCTAATACCAGAATTTCAAGAAAGAATACTGCAGGGTGAATGACGCCTTCATTGGCCATATCATCAGGTTAATTGCCAGGGACTTCGAGAGGAGAGTCCCCCACAGTCCCAGAGCGCTTCTAAAGTAGTACGCCTTCCTCTTCATTCAGTATCCGAAATTCACATATATTCGGGCCCAGGGCTTCTTTGAAAGGCTGAATAGATTGCCTCAGTACCCAAACGACATAATCATCCTTTTGGAGCTCTTTCGGCAACTCCAACACCTACAGGTAATCTTCAGCAACAAGCATATAGTGGGGATCTCTTACCCCATGACCCTTGGCCAGGGCATGTATCAATGTCAGACTTCCTAGTGTGCCAGTAACTCTGAGAAGGAGCTGAAGGAGTACCATTTCGACTGGTACACCGCTCGCTCACGGATGGATCCACATGGCCATATCAGGAAAGCACTGGGGTCAGCCTATGCCCATCAATATCACATTGAGGATTTCTGGGCCGACTGCTAGGATGACAAGGAGGTGCTCGCAAGGCACTACATGCGCATGACAATACTATTCCTGAGGAGAGTGCAACCATTCCCGGTGCCGGACCAGGTCGAGGAAGACGAGTCCACAATCATGCACCCAAGGTACCCTATGGTTGCCAACCTTCCAATACCATCAATCGACTGGGATGAATAGGAGGTCGATGACCTAGAAACCATAACCCAGCCAATCATAACTCGTACCAGGGAGTGGATCGATGGGCAGGTGGCACATCTGAAGCGACAAGGGGTGGTCCTGACCTATGAGGGGCTCAAGAGCGAGCCGAGTGCCACTGAGGACATTGCTACCACCACATCAACCGGCGGGACCTCCAAGTCTCCTCTAGTCACTAGGTCCCAGAAAAGGAAAGGAACATAGACCGCGCAGTCTCCAGATCCCAAGGAACAAGCGAAGAAAGAAGCGGGAGGCTCATCTCCCAAGAGGCTTAAACAAGTAGTGGGTACGACAGAATTGTAGCCCCCATTGGCTCTCCCTGCCCCTCTTGTGGTTGCTGCATCTCCATCGGCAGTGGACATTTTTGTCCATCTTGCCCCTTCACCCCCAGTCGGGTCGGTAGTCGTCATAGATTCCTCTTCTGGCATGACCACTCCCCCTTCCTCTGCTACCATGTCTCCAATTACATCACTCCCTCTGGCAGCAATAACATCGCCTATTCCTGCTGCCACTATGCCCGAGGCTCTCACGAGACACATGCAAAACCTCCCCCCTGAGCTCTCCTAGATCTTGATGGATCCAACTCTCCAGGCAGCCCTCACCCAAGTCCTCGCAACGGCTCAGCCTTCACAACCGCCGACAGGGCCACCAGCTATGGAGGCCACAATGCAAATCTCAAAAGAGTTGGAGGAACGAGAGCAGGAAGCCTCAAAGTCTGTAGAGGAGGAGGTTGATGAGTATCACGAACACCCTGAGTACGAGCACCAAACCATCGACAGGGTGGTCTATGAGGAGGAGGAGACAGACTCTTCCGAGAGTGGAGATGAGGAGGGTGGCTCAGGTGCTAAGGAAATCATCCAAACATTCGATGAGGACCTTGAAGAAGAAATGGCGCAGCAGCTAAAGGACGTTGGGGCGGAGGCAGAAGGGTCACCACATGGTGAGGAGGGGCAGCCACCGGAAGAGCAACAGATAAAGGACTTAGCCGAGGCCGAGACCCATGTTGCCAAGAGCCCTGAGGCCGAGGCTACTAAGGAGAAGAAAGAAGAAGCAGCAAAAGAAGAAAATCCCATCCAGCAATTATCCACCAAGCTGCATGTCAAGCGCCTAGTGTTCGTCCATGACTCTAACGAAGAGGAAGAGGATGATACCAAAGAGAAAGAAGAACCCCATAAGGAGAAAGAGGCGGAGGTCTTTCCTTTGACTGAGAAGGGCGAGGGTAGTCGTGATTCACCCAAGGATAAGTCTACTATGCCCGAATGGTTGGAGAGGCAACTTGAGAGAACGACCCCAGTGCTGAAGGACCCAAGGGCGAGGTTTGAGGCCATCTTGGCTCGATCTCAGATCACAACGAAGAAGGAGAAGAAGCCCAAGGTCCGATCCAGGATAACAATGGATACTTCCGGCTCCCGAGTAGCGCAAATTGCAACGCCTACTGTTGGCCAGGCAGGGGTGAGTTACAACATCTCCACCATTGACTTGGGGACCGCAACCAGAGAACAGAAGGTCGAGCACCTTGAGGAGTCGGTGGCCACAGTGGTGCACCTGATAAAACATGATAAAATCTCCAAGGACGAGCTCAAGGCGCAGGTTGCAGCGTTAACAGACTATATACAGCAATGGTCCTCAGTGGACGACCTGCCCACTACATCCACGGCCGCACCACAGTTGCTCTCCAAGGAGAAAATAGATAAAATGGAAAGAAGGAAGAACTTGGAGAAAACCACCGAGGACTGGTTCCGACAGGTCACATACGTTGGAAACATGGGAATCAGCAAGGCTGTGCGGACAGCCAACAAGTTCTTAGACTTGATACAATCTCTGGAGAGCACGAAGAGGCTCTGCACCAATTTCTCTGCAACCTACGACTCCACCTTCCCAAGGATCAAAGCTATCCTTCAAATGCATGAGGCCACGTGGGAGGAGAAGCTAGAGCTTAAAAAAGAAGATCACTGGCTAGTGGATGTGTGGCGCAGAGACTTCGACAACCGGAAGGAGAGATTGGAGCAAATCCTGAGCAGGGTGGATCCAAACATTGAGTGGATCAAGGAAATCCGGGCAGAATGCTCCCAATATCTTAAGCTAATGATGGGCTATGATATGCGCACTGTGCAAATGGATCTAGAGAAGATCAAACCATACTTCCAAGAGAAGATGAAGGACGGGACAGCTGGAGAAATCACAACGGAGTTCCTGAGTTTTGCTGCCCACGCCTTCGACCAATCAGAGCTGTTCAGAGACCAAGGGTTGAAGTATGATGAAGATTGGAAAAGGCTAGAAGAAAATGCTAAGGAATGGAGCTATTAGGCGTTGTGATGTGAGATCCTCGAGATAGGCAAGCTCCAAGCGGTCATCCTCAAATACATAGAACACACAGCTTCCGAGGAGCAGGAGGACAGCCCAGCCAAGGATGAAGACCTTCCTGAAGAGTAGCTACAACAAAGGAAACAACAATTTGCTAAATGACGAAAGAGCTACAGTGCCATCAGCTAGAAGACAAAATAGGGAAATGACGAAAATGTAATTTTTAATTGTGATCTATTTGGGGGTAGGTGAAACCCTATTTTATAATGAATCTTGGCAACACAATGAGAATGAATCTTGGCCATGCATTCAACCTTTTGAAAACTATAAATAGGGCACTCCTCTCATTTGCGAAGAGAGAGTTGAGTTGTTGTAAAGGCATGCTGCAGAAATTTATAAGAAAAAAGCATTGACTTGGTGTATTTTCTTGGTTTCTCCCATGTTGTTTGATTCAGTCTCCCATGTTAGATGTTTCATTTAGATCTTATTGCTGTTTAGTTAGCTGTCTTATTTCTTTGGATAAATCTTAGGAATGCTGTTGGGTGATCATGCAAATTCCTTGCCATGTTGATGATTTCTTGGTCCATACTTTTTGCTGTTTGCTGATGGTAGATAGCTGTGCAAAGTTAGCCTAGACTCGATTTTAAAGCTGCTCCAAACATTTATCCCCTATTCATACATGTAGGTGGTGGATGAAGGATGAAATATCTGCAGCCCTTAGAAGATAACACAATTTCCATGATACTGTGAAATCCCTGGTTAAGTGGGACATTGTTTTGAGGAATTGTCCATTGCAAGAACTCTATTGTCACTATTCATAGCTAGCTTCAGACTTAGGAACTTTTCCTCCCCTTTGCCCTTTTTCCTTTTTTTTAGTAATTGACCTATGCTAAGGTTCATTGCACATTGTAAAGCCAAATCCAACAACTAAATGGAGTCCAAGATTGTTGTTTGAGCCTACAGCCAGTGCATAACAACTTCCCATCCTAAGAACTCCATTTCAAGATCCAACTTCCATGCTTTGTGTCCTTGCTTCGTATTTTCTGTAAGACTGCCTTGTGATTCCAGCAAATCACATCAAACTACTGAGGTATCTAAGCACTGTCATGACCTGACATCCGAGAGACCTTGGGATAGTGTTCTGCAATTCGATTGTGGGAGATTGTCTTTCAAGAGAGGTAGTGCACCTATGCACTACATGTGTTGAGAAGTGCATAAAAACACCATCAACAGTAATGATAAGGCTAAATTATGATATTGAGATAGTTTATCCTATTTAGCCTAGTAAGAGCCTATAATTTGATTTATTATTAATTAAGAGCCACCATATATTTGAATGTGTTTTATGTTTAGTGACAAAGCGTCACATAAGCAACGATAAGGGCTTCATACTCAACTATGTTTCTTGTACATGGGAAATATAGATGAAAGGAGAGAGGAAGTGGCTTGCTAAAGGGTGGAATTAGGATCATTCCTGCTCTAGAGCCAATTCTACATCTCAATCCATTGAAATACATATTCCATGTAGTATCTATTAGAATTGTGAAACAAGCACAAAACCACGAGCCACAGGATCAAAGAACAAACAAATACACCTTCCATGCAAGAGATCTGCAAACAAAATATGCAATATTCTTCAACAAGAAAAAGCTACAAAAGAGACTTTCAAGAAGATATGAAAGCGCTAGATATTTCCTGAGAGTAATTACAATGAGGGTTGAATGCTTATTAGAGAAAATCCCTAAATGAGAAAGGGATCAGATCATGACAAGTGTCAACATCACATGAGATGAGACATAATGATCTAATATTTACTCAATTAATATAAAACAATCCTAAGTTTAGTTTAAGTGTGTGAGAATAAATTAAATTAGACTAATAATCAATTAAAGATTAATTAATTATTAGCTATTGTATGATAACTCTAACACCCCCATAAGATGAACTTAGGGAGTAGCTAAAAAACCTAAAAAGAATGCACGATGGGTCCATAAAAATAAGGCCAAATAAGGTACCCATGTACAAACAAAAGATCTCTATAATGTGGAGAGATAGAGTAAACCTCATGGGAAAAAAAATTACTCCAAAAAGAGATGAAAGCCAAGTGAAGGACTAAAGAAGCCTCCAAACAAGACAACGTCCTGAAAAATAGGAAAATGTAGAACACCACAAAAGCATGAAAAAGTTGCAAACACTATCAAAGAATGACTGCTGAAATGCTGAAAGAAGAACCTCCTTTGAAATATATGATGATAAGGATCAAGAAGAGAAGAATCTGTATGAGTGCCCCCAATGACACTACTCGAATCAAATGGAAAACAAAGGAAAACACCTGGAACTCGAAGATATAGATGGCAAAGGTACCAAAAGTCTAAAGAACTGATCATGAGAAAATGGAAGGTCACCTCTAGAGATAGGAATGCAAGAGTGTTTATATGGTAAGTGCTCCATCTCACCAAAATGTATGGGTAACTAGTCACTACATCCGCCTAGTACATAGGAACAAATATTGTATACATAACTCACTCCAACGCGAAACCAAGGAAGCATTAGCACCAACAATAGAAACCCCCCATAATGTTGAAAAGGAAGAGGTGTGATAGGTACAATAAAATTGAATTCCTAAAAGGAGTGCATAAAGAGGAACCAAGAACATCTAAAGGTGCAGTCATGAAATTACAAGGGTGATCCCATAATAGTAGTTTACAATTTTTGGCCAAACTGGACACTGAAATTATTATTTTTAACTAAATCTTCACATTCGGGCACCTATAGCAGCTAAATTGTGAGGAATTTGAAGATGGTTGAAACTAGAGTCTCATCAAATTTTGTCTGCAAATTCTAAAAATATTTTTTTCAAAATTTTTGGAATCAAATTGGACTTCTTTTTCCATCTCCCACGAAAATTAATTTTTTTCAGAAAACAACATTTTTAAAAAGTGACGCACACCGTATGATGCATAACTTTTTTTCCATGAAGGATAAAATTCTAATTCTTTCAAATTTAGATTTGTAACTCTGATATCTAGTGCTTCCACTTGGTTATATAGTTTTTATTGAATATTTTTTCCTTAATCAAGTTTCAAAGTCAAAGCGAATTACAATTGACACAATCCGACCGTATAGCGTAACTTTTTGTATATGTCAAAATTTTATTTTATTTTTTGTTGGATCAAGGACTCATATTTTTCAATTTTTTTTTTTTTTAATAATCTTCTATTTTTCCACATGTGAAGAATAAAGAAATTCATTTTCAATGAAAAACCTATGTTTAATAAAACTTAAAAAACAAATGCATAACAAAACCAAAACATATTAAAATTATATTCATTGGATAGCTTGTTCTGAGGAATACCATAATCATTTGAAATAAATTTTAAATGAATTCATTTGATCCCCCAAAAGCTAAATCAAAAGTGATTTTTATCAGCATTTTGATAGGTGTAAAGGAGATGCATTTATAGGTATGGTTTAAAACTAGCGAGGTTCTATCCAAGGGGTTTGATCTAAGGTGATTTGATCAAACCCTCTTCAATTGGAATCCTTAAAATGGAACTTTTTAAGGCTTAAATCATTATATTTTCTAAAAATATGTGATTTCAGCTAAAATCCGTTCCTCTCAGGAATTGTAAACCACTATTATGATAGCACCCACAAGCAGATATAAAGGATGTGAAAACAAAAGTCACATATGCATGAGAAAGGTATGAAGGAAAAACAAAGGAAAACATCAACCCCCATGGAACTTTATAACATAGTGCGAGTACAATAAGGCACAAAGTGATGTGCAAGATCCCATAATATATGTGCAATACAGAGGCACTTTATCTCAGTGCAATTACAAAATCATAAGTGCTTACAATGGAAGCTCGAAATATCAAAAAAGAAACAAGATTGGAAATACATGAAGAACAACCAAAACTGAAGCATCCCATGCAAACAAGAAGTTCCTAGGAGCTAATATGTCCAAGTAATTCACTAGAGTGTGAAAACACAAAAAATTGAATAAAATGTACCTAGAGTGAAATTTGGAAAATTTGCATGGATGGAACTGAAGAGATCTAAAAGATAGTTCCAACACCGCTGGAATCATGAAAAATGGAGAAACTGGTCAAAAGATATGAGCTCGAGACTGAAAACAACTCCTTTGAATTCAAGAGGCTATAGAATACACCAACAACAAAATAAAGTGATGAGACCCACACCACTAGAAATTTTGAAAAATCAGCTTTTCGACGATATCTCATTTGTTGAGAAACGATATTGTATGCCCAAGTTATGGCCGAAAGAAAAAAAAAAACCCCTTTTAGGGCACAAAGGGGGTCAAAGGGGCCAAGGTACAAGTGTCCGTACCACCGACATCATCATGACGTCAGTAGAATATTCCCTTCGCTTGGACAAAAAATTGGTCCCTTGCAAAAAATGTCGATTGATGAAATATTCTGGCCAAAACGAAATATTTGCTCTAATAAATGAGCCGTCGTTGATTTTGAAGTTGGCCAACGAAATAAAGATAGATTATGTCAGAATCTTGAAAAAGGCCACTGGTGGAAAAATGCCACCAGTTAGCAAATGGAAACTGTCGTTGGCATCTAGGGAGGGGCCTGTAGGCTTGCACAAGCAAGTACCTGCGGCTACCCAAGGAATGAATGTGCCTAGGTACAAAAAAAAGGGTGCCCCTCTTTAAATTTTTTTACATTTGACTAATCCGTCCCCCCATAAAAATTTAAATCCTTTTGCTTTTCAATGATTTTTAAAAAAAAAAAAAGAAATTTAAAAAATCATGCTGACTTGTAAAATATTTTTCTCGGATCGCGTGCTGGGGAGGCCGTACAGCTCCCCTGGCAATTTTTTTGGCCTCAAATGCCAACTGCTTGGATTTTGATGATTTGGTAGTCGATATTAGGGTTTTTGGCCTCTTCGGATGCAACAGTGACATCCGTTTGAGCTCAAAACACCCAAAAAAATCAGGCACCCCCTCAATCTGGCAAAAAAGTCCTTTCTTCAAACCTTCACAGATTTGACAAACAAAATTGAAATCAGGCAAAAAAAAGACATTTGACTTTATCGATAGCTCTGGATCCAACGGTGAGGTCCTTGTCACACAAAAATGAATCAAAAAATGCCCACCTACAAAATTTGCAACGAAAGCAAAGGGGATTAAGATATGAAGCCTGCAACCCTTGTTGAAGAAGAAAACCTCATAAATCGAGAAGGGGTTCACTGAATCCACACTTTGATACCATGTTAGAATTGTGAAACAAGTACAAAACCCAAGCCATAGGATCAAACAACAAACAAATACACCTTCCATGCAAGAGATCTGCAAATAAAATATGCAATATTCTTCAACAAGAAAAAGATACAGAAGTGACTTTCAAGAAGATATGAAAGCTCCATTTATTTCTCAAGAGTAATTAAAATGAGGGTTGAATTCTTATAAGAGAAAAGCCCTAAATGAGAAAGGGATCAGATCATGACAAGTGTCAACATCACATGAGATGAGACATAATGATCGAATATTAACTCAATTAATAAATCAATCCTAAGTTTAGATTAAGTGTGTGAGAATAAATTAGACTAATAATCAATTAAAGATTAATTAATTATTAGCTAATGTATAATAAATCTAAAAATATCATTTTGTGTGTAAATAATGTGTTCATCTGGAAAAGAATAAAGATTAGGAAAAGAATATGGTGAAGGAGCGTTAGCTAACTATTCGGCCTTAACTTGTCCTTTTATTTCTTTTTGAGAGATAAATTTAAAGTCAAACTATTATTAACATAACCCACTTAGCCAATCTTTTTGAAAGATTAGTTGTAGAGGATAAATGTTTAAGAAGAACTTAACAATGACATGAGTTTTGCATCCAAGAGGTAATGTCATCTACAACTCCTCCATTGCAAAGACAAGGGTAAGATATTGTTTCTCCAAAATAGAATGCCTTCTTTCATAATCAAGTAGGTGTTGTCAAACAGATTGCACCCGAACGCTTGAATGATTAAATTAAGCAATCTATTGAAACATTGGATCAAACTCAGGTTGTGGGTGACCTATAATGAGATTGAACCTTTGGATTCTAGGCCGACTTCCTATACGATTCTTAAATTAATAATCGGTAACTTGCTAGAAAAGGGATAGAAATGTATGATGAATGCATGTAAAACTGTAAACTAGTGGTGATGCACCTAATTGACAAAGTTTTGCAATTATGATTCACAATAAACTTCTCATTACTTCAATCTGCACAACCTGATTTGATAATCTAATCACTTGAATGCTTTAAACAGAGGCTTTGATTTAACGCAATCTTGAGGGAAAACACGGTTTTCAAGACTAAGCTGATTAATCAATACATGCACAATGTATAAACAGTGAATTTAAACTAAACTGCATACATATATTTATGAAGGAGACAAAAAAATTAAAGGTTTCCAAACTGAAAACACAATAATCCTTCGATCAAATCCTACACAATAACAATGCCTGAAATCTTGAAGGAAAAAATTTGAAAATGCTGGAAAATAAAGGAATCTTCTGCTAAATAACACAATTTGAACTTGTAAACCTGCTGTTGTATTAATCTAAATATAAAAGTTGAGTTACATGATAATTCATTTTGCAAAGTGCAAAGGTTGAAAAAAAAGAACTAGAGGAAAAAGATAAACTTTTTTCAATATATACAATGAAAGTGCACTCCAAAGTGCATGAAAATGAAACTGAAAGTCAATTTCAGTATGAAAAAGATAACTCCAAGGAAAATCCCGAGCAAATCAAAATATCTCCAAAAGAAGAGCTCAAACTCATGCAAAAATGAGTGAACTCGGTCTCAAACTCGCAGTCACAATATATATAATTGAAAAGTAGCTCGAACTGAACTGGAAATATGCAAATAGTGAGTCAAGCATGGAAAAAGTCACCTCGTTTATGTCAATCTGCCCATGAGAATTGGAACTTCATATCTGTATTGTGCGTGATTAATCTTCAGTTAATAACCTGATGTGAAACTGAAGAAAAGTGCCAAAAATCTTCATAACTCGCATGAACAATTTCATTCTCCAGTTAGCTTTACTTGTATCTTTCATGGATCTATAATGAACTTGACTTCACATGATGTCTTCTTATTTTCATTTTAAAGATGGCTAAATTAATTAAATGACTTATAGTCTATCATTTAATTAATTAGCTTACATTATGGTTCATGCAAATAAAAAAGGAATAATGACAAAATTGGAAGTCTCACTCCCTTCTCACGACTTCATACCATACACTTAGCATATATTTTAAATATGCATTCACCATTAAATAAATACAACCAACCATATCTTGGCACATAAAACATAATGGGAAAAGTCAACCACATCCACATTATTGATGATTATTTTGACTTTAAGCCACGAGCAAAAAATATAGAATGATAATTGATAATGATTTCGACTTAGGGAAAACAAACAAAAGCATGGAACCCTAAAACACATTATCATTCACACTTTGACTTTCGAGAAGAAGCTGGTCGCCAACCTGGTTAGGTTTTATATGAGAATTTGCTTGTTCTAGAGCTCAAAAATCCACCATCTCTTATTGTTTCTGAGCTGAATCTCATTGATTTTCACAGGGTAAGTTCTTCAGTTCCAATTTGGAGGTACCTTGACTCCATTGCATAACATTTTCTGAGGCTCTTAAGTCGCGGCTGTGTCTGTATTATTTAACATACTCTCTTCTCTCTATTATTCTATTGTTCTTCAACTGCTCTGGGCCGCCATTGAGAGCAAGGGTTTCAGCTTGGAGCCTCAGAGCTATGTATTTGAGCTTTTGTAGCTTAATTTCACTTCTAGAAAGAAAGGTAAGTTGGCTCCTGAGCTATCTCATGGCTTCTTTTCATTGTTTTGAGCAATTTCTTGCTTCATTTTGAAAATAAAAAAAACCTCTAAGGCCACGGCCATGCATTCTTTCCTTCTGGCATTTAAACTCCTCCATAACACTATGTTTCACCTCCGTTTCTTTCTTGGATGCTGTGTGAGCTCGACTTATGCATTTCGAAGCTCAAAGAGAACTCAGTCGCGACTTATTGATTCTCCAACAGGCATATAATATGGTGAGTTTTCATTTGTCTTTGTTTCCTTCTTAGAACAAAAGCTTTTGGAAGCTTTTCTCCTGACAAAAATGATTTTTACTTAAAGGAAAAGCAGGCCATACAATAATACACGAGCTCATTGATTCCTCATCTGGTTTTTTTTTTTTTGAAGCTATGAAAGTATTACCTTTAACCATTTCTTGGGTCTGACCCACAACAATATCTATACATTTTTTGAATTTATGATAAAACCCTTATGTCTGTGGACTTGATAAGAAGAAAATCTATAATTTTCTTATTGAAACCCAATTTGGGTGTATGTAAAAAGCTTTCTCTAGGCCACGGGCTTTGCATGCTCAATCTGGTTTTTTTTTAAAAAGGCACTATATTTTTCATTATTGTTGTGTTTAAACTCAAAAAATTCCAGCCATGAAAAATGATGAAACTCAAACTTTTTGTTTATCTGAATGAATACATTTCCATGTCCAATCTACTCTTGCAAGGGACCCTTGGTACTAAAATACGGAGACAATAATGACTATAATATGTAGATGTATTCTCCACCATTGAGACTGTGTATATCTTAATAACTTCCATTGATGCTTAATGCAAACTTGGCCACCATGAAAGCTTCTAAACCTCTTTTGTTCAAAAGATCTCTTTGATTGCAATTCTGTAGCAGCATTGATGCTCTTGCCAGATCTAGCTCCTCCATTCAATTTCACTTTGTATCTACTTTGATCTTTTGCTGCTACTTGTTTATACTGCTATTTTTATATGCTTGTTTTGCTTCAAATATATTGCTGCATACACTTTATTTAATGCAACATTTGCATTTAGACATTAAGTTCCAGTGGGCTCTATGAGTAGATGTTGCTTGAAACCCTTTTTTTCTTTTTTTGAATCAAAACATTGTCACTATGCATATTCTACTGTTTCTTTTATTTTTCTGATATTACGGCTCCTTGTACTATACCATGCATTTGCTATAAAGAATCACTTCTCCACTTTTTCTTTCTCCTATGCATACAGACATTTACTACAACTTCAATCATTGAATGCTCTTGTGTAGAAAACCTCAGCCATCAAAACATTATTTTGAAATTTTCTCTTGCTATGGTTCATGTACACTTGTTCTTTTGTGATAACAGTCCATGAAAGAATGTTCTTTCAGTCTTTTATAGAATGTAGCTTTTATGATCTACTTTACTAGATTGGCACATAGTAATGATGTTTGTCTTGATGCTTTAATGTGACAACGCCTCACTTGCATATATGGTTGTCCTTGATATGAAGCTCTTGCTAAAAGTTATATTTAGTTTGAAACTCATAAGCACACACCTCTTGCACCATGTAATGCATAGGACTGTTTGTTGTGAATGAAACTCTTACAATAGTATAATTGTAGCAGAACTCATGAATGGTTTGAGATTGCATCTTTGTCAGCTATATTCAACATTATTGAGCAAAGGAAGAATGTAGATCTGCTTTATTGAATTTCCGCCATGATATGGCTTGAAATCTACTACCTTAAGTTTTCTTTGAATTTCTTTCATGAAACCAGTCTTATTTCATGACTGTAATTTATATCAATAACCCTCATGTATGAATAAATGAGAGGTATCCGTTTGATATGCCGGGCTCTACCCTTGTGGGAGCCTGTTTTTCTCCACATATCTAATGAAAATAATCACAAACATAATGAACCTATTCCTGCACATTGAAACAAACAAGTTAGCAAAAATAATTGAAGCTGAAAGCTTCCATTGAGTTTCATGTTCCTTGATTATCAGCCTTTGTAACTCAATCATCTGGTGAATGCCTGATTGAATGTAAATTGCATTCCTATTGGTAGCACAGGAATAAAGTAGAATGTAATTCATCAGTGCTTAGAATACATCTCTAACATCATTCCTTTTACAATTTTGCAGGTTCATGGAGCGTGAAATCGAGGCTGCAGCTTGGAGACGTGACAACTGAAGACATCAAGCGAAAGTGATTCATCATCATAGGCAATGATGAATTGCTTCTCTTCTTTGTTTTTACGTTATCTTTAGTAGTGTAGCTTTCATTGAATTTTGTATTCATTATTTGATTATCATAATCAAATTCAGTTATTATCGCGGCTTGTGCAAGATTTCAGTGTTTTTACAAAATAAATAAAAAGAATTATTATGCAAATTTCCAATTTTCTGTTTCAAATACTTGCACAATAAAGCTGTAATTTAGATGTAATATGATCTTTATGATGAACAATGAATACTTTAGCAGCAAAACTAGAAAATTTCTGTACTTATCAATGATGAATTCGATTAAGCTCTACCTATTTGAGCTCGTAGTGAAAAATAGGTAACACTAGGATCCTACTAATATGATATATGGTCCTTTTCTTACCTTCATCATCTTGTTGAGCCAATAAGTTTCTTAAAGCACGAGATGAAGTGGTTGTATAAAGGAGGAAAGGTCAACCTTGTACAACAGGCATCAAAATAGGAGGATTAGCCAAATAAATTTTAATGTAGTCAAAAGCTTTTTGGAAATTCTCATTCCATTGAAATTATATATCTTTCCTAAGAAGGTGCATAAAGGGGAGGGTATGATCAACTGATTAAGAAATAAATCTTCTTATGGCCTGGATCTTCCCTTGAAGACTACGAAGTTGAGATTTTTTTAGGTGGAGGCATGTTTATAATATCTTTTATCTTATTAGTATCAACTTCTATTCCATGGTGAGAGATGATAAACCCCAAAAGTTTACCACTATCAACACCAAAGACATACTTAAGGGGAGTTAATCTCATTTTGAAGATTTGGATTTCTTCAAAGATAATATAGAGATTATTAGCATAATCTTGGTGAGTTATGGTCTTAGCTAAGATATCATTAAAATAATCCTCAAGGATTTGATGGATGAAGTCATTAAAAGACAATCATGGCCCATTAGTAATTTGTACTAGCATTCTTTAATTCAAATGAAATGATTACATAATAAAAGGTACTCTAAGGGGCAATGAAATTTGTCTTAAATTGATCTTTTAGGTTAATAGGGATCTAATTATATCTTGAGAATCCATCAATAAAAGAGATTAATATGTTCAACCAGCTATCAATTTTACAATCATATCAATATTAGGATTAAAAGTCATACTTAAGAGACGCTTTGTTTAAATCACAAAATTTGATGCATACATGAACACAGTCATTGGTTTTGGAAACAAAAACAATATTCAATGTCTAAGGTGAATAGTCAATAAGATAAATAAAGGAAACTTTAAGAATCTTTTTTGTCTCAATATTGACCATTAAGGAAACTTTAGGATGCATCTTACAAATTTTCTTTTTAATAGGATGGGAATTAGGATATAACGCTATGTTATGGACCATAATTTCAAAGGGTCTATAAAAAGCATATCCTGCTATGACCAAGCAAATATATTAAGAAAAAAATGTAAGATAACTCCATGTGATTCATGTTATTTAAGAGAGACATTCCCCATTTTGAATTATTTTTTCTAGAAAGGAAGGATCCATAGGGACATCAATAGTATCTTCCAAAACAAGGGTACTACAATTTGAAGGATCAAGGATTTTAAAATCGTTATCAATATTAGAAAGGGAATTTGATTTATCTAAATTTATGGACTTACCAAAATATTCTTAAGGATTAATTCAATAAGGAAATATATGATCATGATGATAGGAAGGTAAATTAGAATATACCCCTAGAAAATTTTCTAGAACTACTTGTATAGAAAATACATCTAGATGAGGTATAGATGAATCTACATTGTCCATAATAAGTTCAAGATGAATAAGAGGAAGTGAAAGAGAATCTAAAGAAATCATATTTACATTTAACAAAGGTTTTAGTTTAGATCGAGAAGGATAATAGCCAATACTTGCATTAGAGCTATATGGATTGGGCTCTAAGAGGATCTTGATACCTTTCTCCTTAGACCGTAACCATTACCATTATAGCATTTTTAGAAAGAATATTGAATCCTAACCCATAATGTGATTGTAACACAAAAGAAGGGAGATCACCATTAGTGGCATAGTCAATATGATAAGTATAATCACATTTATCATTTTATCATCTCCAAAATTAGATGGCATTGCATCTTCTATAGGAAATGTTAATGATATTTTTGGAATGTCAAAGGGAGTTGGGTTCATTTTATATTCTCCAACAAATGATTGTGTAAATTTTAATAAACTCCATTCATCACTAGGACATGCATTAGAAACATGTGAAGAAACCAAGATAGAACCATCAACAAGGATATGGGTCAATAGTAGTGTAACATGCTTTGGAAATGGTGAAGGAATTAAACTCTTAAGATCAGGAGAAAGATTTGTCAAACAACCAACATCAACCTTTTGACAATATTTAAAGGCATTAGGGTTAGCTTGTATTGTAAATACTTTATTATTAATAATTAATTTGATATATTGATGTAAAGTAGACGAGATTTCACCTATAGCATGTATCCACGGTCATCCTAGAAGAAGATTGTATGATAAATTACCTGGAATGAAATATACTAGGGTAGGTAAGCTAACGAATCCTAGCTACATAGGTAATATTACCATACGTATAGCTTCTTGACCAATATTATCCATTACCTTGCATATGAACCATTTCAAAGCATCGTCGATGACAGTGTATGGATTGATATTCACATTTCTGCTAAATAAGGTGATTGATATTCGTTACAAATCCATGAAAGAGAGTAACAACAAATAGAAGGCCTTTGTAATGGCTGTAAGAGATTCCTTTTGCATGAACCTTTTTATGAAGAGCAGTTACAATTACTTTCTCATCTCCGCACACAAACACAAATTTAAAAGGGAGAGCTTACGGAAAGAACCCAATGAACCGAGTTGAACCTTCTTCTGCAAGAGGAGGATGAATACAAAATGTCATCTGGTTCTCACAATCTATAAAGTAGAATTACAATTTGCAAAGCAATGGAAATGGTTTGATATTGAGGGCCTCAACATCATTGTTGCACCACACAAAGTATGGTCAAGGACAACCAACATGTTCCCTTGCTTGTACAACTGGTCTTGCAATCTCTCTCATTGGTGCCCTTGTTATGCCATAAGCCATAGTGCATTTTTCCATGTAAACAAATTTAATTTTTTTGGCAAGTCCCCAACTGAATACGCAGTTTGTTTGATGGTTAGGCACAATATATTTCTCCATTCAACACCCATTCTATTAAGGAAAATTCCCACTTTTGTTTTAGGAATCAATGTAAGTAGACCTTATGAAGTGAATTCTACAAACAAAGATTTATTGCAACTGAATTAATCACCTATCTGTTTTCTTATAATTACAAATGCAAAACAACATGCAGATATTTATTTATAGAGAGTGCATTTTCTCTATTTTTGGCCTTCCTAATCAATATGACTGTTGTTTCTGTTGTTGGTAGGTAAATTATTTATCCACCAGCACTTACAACATAAACCAACCAAGATGTAGAAAGTTTTGTCGGAACAGATCAGTAGGACACTTCCTCCATTTCCAACTGACCAAGCTACACCGTAGCCGACCAAACTGACCAAGCATTTTATCCACATTGAGTTCTGTTTCAACTGCCCATAGTAAATTTCATAGCTAACTACCATACTACAGTTTTTAATGAATTTAATGCATCTTTATCTATAAATCTGATGGACGAGCCTGATTTATAGCAGAGCTCAAGTTTTATTGAGTTATCTTGTGTCTTATTACAGTCTTTGTTCTGTGTATGTCCTTACTCCTATAAATTGGCATTAGAGTGAGGTTGAAGATCCAAGTTTGGTGACAAGTTTATCATAGCACCTGTTTGAACCATATGATTTTGTTGATCACAGGTTTGAAATTTGTCACTGTTCCAAGAAGAAGCTAGGCATCGATTTAAGGAGTAATCTCGCCACATCAAAGAAGAGATCTATGTGGACTACAGAAGGAAAAATAGAGTTGTAGAGTGTTGGAGAAAGCCACAGTTGTTAAGGCCTGCAAAGGGAGCACCAACCATACAAAGGCAGATCACTGCTCGGAAATGGTATAGATTGCTGAAAAGGAGATAGCCGATGCAAGCCACCCCCAAAGGAATAATCACTATGCCAAATTCAAGCTGCTAAAGGAGTTCGTAGTTCTGTTGGGAGGAGGATTTGAAGGTGACCAAGCATAGAAGCCTTGAACTTGTTTCGTTTTGACTTTTTATTCTATGGTTAGTCTGATCTATTGGCTCATGGTTACCTATTATTCTGAATTGGGATATAGAGATCATGTGATCTGTCATATCGAAGATGCTATGCCAAGCTTATCCGAGCCAGTGAGGAGGATTGCAAAGCCCACAAGTGATCATTGTTTGTTGAGGAAGTCATTCAGGCGCCTAAGATAAGTTTGCTGAGGAATCTAAGCCATTGCTATAGAGGAGACATCATAGTTTTGGAGATTATGGAGCCACAAGTTGCCACGGAAGATAGTTAAGTCACCAACCCACAAAGAGATCGATGAGTGAAGCAAGAATAAAGGAGGCACATATCTTAAGGAGAAAGAAGCTCGCGAGCCAGTCAAATAAGGTGCAGAGACAAAGGTAGATCACTAGTATTAAGAAGTTAAAGTGGAAGTTGTTGGTCAAGAATAAATCGTACTGTTTTGAGTTGTCACACAAATCATCATGGTTTTGGAAAGACTATTCACAAAAGGAGATTAATTTTTGTTTTGCAATCTGCTGAGGAGAAAATATGGCTTGTAACATCAGTCCACATAAAAGGATGTTGGTTTTGTTGTCGCCAAAGTCACAATGATTACGAAAGTACTAGCCATGAAGTGAAGAATATGCATGAAATTCAAAAAGTTGTAGTTTTACGAGGTTTTGTCAAGTCGCCATCTCTAGGAAAGAAAGGTAACTGCTATTTTGTTATAAAAAGATTGATTGTGTGTGTTTGCCTGAATGGTGTTAGAGCAAGAAGACAAAGTGTGTTAGTAATCCGTTTTTTGATAATGTTGTTTAAGAAAGGAGGAAGTTTGCGTAGATAGTTTGTAGATCATATTAGTATTTATTGCTGCCACAAAGATCATAATTCTTCAAAAGTATCCACAACAAGTAAGATGCCACTAGTGCTTAAAGAAGAGAGTCACCATAGCCATATTTGTTATAAGTGTTAACTATTTTATGAAGAAGTAAATTTGTAATTTGAAATGTCTCAAGTAGAGGTAATGTATTTTTTGAAGATTTAGCTTATAGTTTGAAAGATATTTTGAATAAGGAGAAAATCATATTAAAAGGAAGGTAAAGGTCAAGTATATCACAACCAAAGGAGTGTCGGTGTATGAAGTTTCCAAATCAATCATCAAAGGAATAAGGATATACAAGTTATTGTAGTAGAATCATAGTGAAGGTAAAAGTAAGGTGAGTTAAAATCTCTTGTTTCAATGGGAAAAGTTGGTAAACGTGTGAAGAAAGAAAAAAATAATTTGCAAGAAGAATTGATGAATGTTAAGGAATGCAATTCAAAATTGATAACAAAATTAAAGGAGATTGAAAAAAGAGGATATGAATATCTATGTGAAATTGATAATCTTAAAAAAGGAATTAGACAAAGTTCAAGAGAAAAATAAAGAATTAGAAGAAAAATTAAAGTTGTTTGATGAAGTTGAAAAGAATAATGAACATTTGAAAGAAAAGATTAAGATGTTAGATGAGGAAAATACTTTACAGAAGGAAGAAATAATAAAATTGAAAGAAGAGAATGAATGTCAAAATTCAAAGCCATTAGTATGTGATACTTCGTGTGATATTGAAGACTTGTGCAGTCCAACTGATGAATCAATTTATTTGTGTGATATAGCTAAAGATATTTATGATGAAGAATGTAAAGATAAAGATGATAATGTGTTTGCAAATCATGTTAATTGTGATGAAAAGAATGTTGGTTTGAAAATAATGAAAAAAAGGGTTTATAAAGGAAAAGGACTAGGGGAGTATAGACAAGGAATGAAAGAGCCGATAGAACCAGTTCTAAGGCCAAAATATGAAGGTCTTGGATATGTCACAAGTAAAGGAAATGGTTTTATGAGTTCAAGAAAATTCGATAAAGGAATGCAATGTATTCAGTGTTCTCATTGTAATAGAAAAGATCATACAAAATATATATGTTGGGATTTACATCCATGTACAATATGTGGTTTGAGGAATTATTCTGAAAAAATATGTTGGAATAAAAATAAAAAAAGTGAATCTATGATAGGATGTATGCAAATGAATTGTGGATGGAGTTTTGGATCAAATTGGCAAAAAGATTATAGGTATGTTCAAAAGGTTATTCAAGTATAGATGTTCATATGTGAAATATGATAGTAATCAATCAAGGTTTGAAGGTTTAAAATGTTATAATCTTGTAAGACAACAAGGAAAATGGAAAGCTATAGATAGTGAGAGTACTTCTAGTTTGAAGTATTGAATATTTGAAAAGTAAAGGTTTGAAGGATTACTGCAACAGTTGGTGATAGTTGGAAATAGGTCCACAGATCTTGAAGATAGTTTGAATGTTCAATAAAGGTGAGAGATAACTTGATTCAAAGGAAATCATTGTCTTGAAAGACACTACGAAATTTGGAAAATTATAGAACTAATGAGTTTATAGAAAGGGAACATCTATGTTTCAAGTGATTTAATGATCAACTAGAGGTGAAGGTGCATGAAGACACCACATTCAATTGTCATAATCAACAACAAGATGGAATGAAAATTTTTGCAGTAAAAGTGTAACTTAGCATGAGGAAGGTTACTTTCCAAAAATGAAGAAATTGAATTCAAAGATTGTAGATCAGAAGATCGATTGGCAAACAAGTTGATAAAGGAATTTGCAAAGAAGATTTCTCAAAGACAGAATTTGAATATTTTATGTCCATCATTATATTAGTAAATAAATGATTGTACATGGGTACCTAACAAGGCTTTAGGTTGGGACCCATCTTTTCTAGATTATGGGGGGATATCTAAAAATAATTAGCATAATTAATTTATGGGGGGATGTTGGTAGGTAAATTAATTATCCACCGACACTTATTGTTGGCCTTGCCGTTACACCAAATGGTCAACTTGTCAATGCTCAACACAAGTGTCAGTTAAGATCCATAGGAGGCAGTTAGACCATGTCACAAACCCAAGCACTGTGTTGCAAGGAAGACCAAGGGACACACCATCTTACAACAATCCCCTCCAACACAAGCGAGGGGTTTGAACTTGTGACCAACTTTGATACCAATTGTTAAAATGGTGCAGAAAAATTGAGAGGGGGGGTGAATCAGTTGTCACACAAATTCAAATTCAAAACTTCAACACTTTTCAATCCCATAACCACACTATTCTGTTATTAAGTATGAACATGAAATGCAGATAACAAAAAGTAAAATTAACACAATCAACACTAGATTTTTACATGGAAAACTCAATGAGGGAAAAACCACAATGAGGATTAACTCACAATATAAAGAGATTATAAAACTAAATATAGAGGCTCACTGCCAAGAGCTCATTGCCCAAAAGAGGACTCACTGTCCAAATATAAAGGCTCACTACCTAAAAAAAGGACTCACTATCCACATACAAAAGCTCACTACTTACAAGGGAGGCTCATTGCCTACAAAAAGATTCACAAAACAAAAATGGGCTTTACAACCAAAATGAACTGAGAAAATTGCACCTAACAAGTGTTGATGCAGTTCTGGTGATGCTCAATAGTCTGACTTGACACACTTCATCATTTTTTCTCTTCTTCACTTTCACATTTACTATTGCTTCATCAATCACACACACACACACACTTCAAAAACTATTCAATATATATTCGATCTATCCGCAAGCATCAATGAGGTTGGCCTAATTAGATGCATTTCTTTGCTTAACAAAAATACCAACCTGTCGGCTTAAAGTATTCACAAAATCTTCCCAAATGGAAATTCAAATGCTTAATATGCTACATCATGTCAACATAGACCTAAGATAGGTCGCACATATATCCGCATAACAAAATTAATTCACCATATCACAACTAATCCAAGAAGTCGGCCAGAAATAAACTTCATTGCAAAAAATAATTAACAGAATAATGCCAATACGCCATACAAGAACCAAAGCATGAGAAACTTTGAACATGTACATGCCTTCAGCAATCATAAACAATTTCCCAAAATCGCAAGCATCAACTACCAACTGCGGAGGATTGCAGACTAGAATACTGAAGAGTGCAGCTTCAGTACCAGTTCGTACCGGTTCAGATATCATACCAAAATATCAGATCAAGCATTGAATTAGACTTGCATACACAACATGGTGACATCAATGACAACACAAAATGATAGAGATCATCATTCTTCTTCGTTCTTCCAAAAACTGTAGAGAAAAGTTGAATTGTTGTTGAAAGGTTGAATGTTTGAAAGTTTTTGGATGGCTGGAAGAACAAAGAATAATGATTATCTCTATAGTTTTGTGTTGTCATTGATGTCACCATGTTGCGTTTGCAAGTCTAAGTCAGTGCTTGATCCAGTATTTTGGCTCGATATATGAATCGGTACAAATTGGTACTAAAGCTGCACTCTCTGGTATTCTAGTCCGCAATCCTCCACAGTTGGTAGTTGATGCTTATGGTTTTGGGAAACTATTTATGATTGTTGAAGGCATGTATGTTCATAATTTCTTGTGCTCTGATGCTCATATGACATATTGACATTATTCTGTTAATTACTTTTTGCAATGAAGTCTATTTCTGGTTGACTTCTTGGATTAGTTGTGATATGGTGAATTAATTTTGTTATATAGACATATGTGCAACCTATCTTAGGTCTATGACGACATGATGTAGCATATTAAGCGTTTGAATTGCCATTTGGGAAGATTTTGTGAATACTTGGAGTTGATAGGTTGGTATTTTTGGTAAGCAAAGAAATGCATCTAATTAGGCCAACCTAATTGATGCTTGTGGATAGATCAAACAGTTTTTGAAGTGTGTGTGTGTGTGTGATCAATGAAGCAGTAGTAAATGAAAAAGTGAAGAAGAGCAAAAATTATGAAGTGTGTCAAGTTAGTCTATTGAGCATCACCGAAATTGCATTACCACTTGTTAGGTGTACTTTTTCTCAGTTCATTTTGGTTGTGAAGCCCATTTTTGTTTTGTGAATCTTTTTGTAGGCAGTGAGCCTCCCTTGTAAGCATTGAGCTTTTGTATCTAGACAATGAGTCTTTTTTGTAGGCAGTGAGCCTTTGTATTTGGACAATGAGTTATCTTCTGGGCAGTGAGCCTCTATATTCGGTTTTATAATCTCTTTATATTGTGAGTTAATCCTCACCGTGGTTTTTCCCTCATTGGGGTTTCCACATAAAAATATGGTGTTCACTGTGTTGATTTTACTTTCTGTTATCTACATTTCATGTTCATACTTAATAACAGAATAGTGTGGTTGTGGGATTGACAAGTGTTGAAGTTTTGAATTTGAATTTGTGTGACAACTGATTCAACCCCCCTCTCAGTTGTCCTTCGCCTTTTTAACACTTAAGGCACAGACCAGCTAAGATGTAGAAAGTTCTGTTAGCACAGATCAATAGGACACTTTTTCCATCTCTAGCCAACCAAGCTACACTATAGCCAACCAAACCAACCAAGCATTTTATTCACATTGAGTTATGTTTCAACTGCCCATACTAAATTTCATAGCTAACCACCATACTATAGTTTGTAATGAATTTAATGCATCTTTATCTATAAATCTGATGGATGGGCTTGAGTTTCAATAATGTTCAAGTTTTACTAAGTTCTCCTTTGTCTTATTATCTTTGTTCTGTGTATGTCCTTACTTCTACATCTATGAGCAGATTTGTTTGTTTCATGCCAAATAATCTTCTCAAGATGCAGATAAATGTAAGGATATGGATCTCCTTAATGCTTCTTTCCTTTTAAGGGTATATCAACTTGCATTCTCTACACAAAATCTTTAGCGAAACAAAATGCCTTTTTTTTTAAATTTTAGTTTTCTTTGCCCTATTTTTAAATAGAAGAAATTAACCAAAACCAACAATATCTCCTCCAAAATATTTCTAAGATTGAATTTTGAGTGAAATTTTGTTCCACGTTTCAGAATGTATTAGGGAAATGGAGTTTTAAAATATTTGCAGTGGCTTTGCTTGCGTCGGAAAAAAGTTCAACTATCACTCGAACATACACAACTTAGTATGTGATGTAGCTTTGACAATAATAGTAATTAATGATGACCATTGGTGCAGCTAGGAGCAAATCAATTCGAGTAGACAAGTGAAAAGGGAAAGAGAAGCATTCAAAGCTTCTCCAATTGGTATTATTTTTCATTCACCATAACAGTAATGATCTCTCTCACCATCATTATATATATTCAGGATAATATAAGCTAGAGTTGGGGAATGGTTATTTCGTCTGCTTTAATGTTCTCTTTTGAGATCTCCTTCCTCGAAAAAATCTTTATTTCCTTGTCAGACCTGAATAAACCTCCTTCGTGAGCTTTACAAAGGTCATAGTTTCTGCAATAAAAAATGGCATCTACGCTTACCTTCATAGCAAGCTCAGGCTGAGGATTTCTACAACCCTCCGATGAAAGAAGTCCCTGATATTTTCAGATCCACCTTTTGTTTACTATGAATGGATTGAAGTAGCAGGCATAGGAGATTGGTTTGCTTTATTCCGATTTAAAAAAAGTTGGCCTATAAGGGTTTGCAAAATTTTGGCCTGTAAATAAGTTAAAATATTTTTAAAATTATGGAAATTGTTGATTTATTGTGAATAGATCGAAGTAGCAGGCGTAGAGAGATTGGTTTGCATTTGTCTGATTTAAAAAAAATCGCCTGTAAGGGTTTCGGAAATTCTGGCCTGTAAATAAGTTAAAATATTTTTGAAATTATGGAAATTATTAATTTTAAAATTTTTGTTTTGATTTATTTTTTCAATTCATTTCTAAAAGATCTATTAAATTAGTATAATATAGTTGGAAATATTTCATTTATCAAGAATTATTTTAATTTATGGTTATTAAAATTGTTACTTGTGAATTAGTTATTGTTCATTTTGGAAGTAACTCATTTTTATTATTAATTTAAAATAATTTAAATGTGTTTAAAATTATGTAAATTATTAATATTTAAAGTTTTTTTTGATTTGTTTTATCACTTCATTTCTTAAAAATCAATTTAATTAATATAATATAGTTGAAATTCTTTATTTATCAGGGATTGTTTTAATTTATGGTTATCAAAACTAGTACTTGTGAATTAATTATTATTCATCTTGGAAGTAGTTAATTTTTATTTTTAAATTAAAATAAGTTAAAATATTTTCAAAGGGTCTTATCTTAATAAAGTCAACAAATAAATAATAGTATAGATAATACTTGATGCCTTTTATCCAACATAGGTTCAATAGAGACAAATAAAAAGTTAACAAAAGTCTAATCAAAAGACAACTAGAACAAAAAATTCAAATAAAAAGAATATTGAAAAATAACTAAAAGGCATATAAAGAGGCATTAAGACTTTATGTAACATCCCAATATTCTTGTAGAATTTTCTTTTCGATAACTAATATCACAATCAATCAAGAATTTAACAAATTAATCTAATAAGGGAAAGGATCCAATACTTGATCATCTTCCAATAGTTATGATATAATTTTTTTATTTAATGCCCATTATATATATATATATATATATTGGTTGGTAATAATTGTTTATTTTATTAAATTTAAAAAGAGATTATAGCATAATTCCTGGCTCTCCCCAGAATTGAAACAACTGAAGGACACCACACCAATACAACAAACACCACAGAAAATCAAATACAACCAAAAGACTCTGAAACATAAACTTCTAGTGTATCCACAACTTTGCTCCTCCCCTTGGCCTTCTCTTTTTCTAAGACCAGATGACCATTGCAAAGATTTTCCTTTTCAAAAGCTTGTCTTTCCTCCCCTTGACGATTTTCCATCCATCCTCCTTCTGCCAAACCCTTCCCTTCATTGCAAGCCCAACTTTCACCATTTCAACCTCTACCCTCTGCCAATCCTTGGTTGCTTTATGTTGCATCCAAGGTTCTTCCTCCGATGGTTTCCCATTCTGCCCTTCCTCCCCCCTTCCACTTACCCCTTTATCCTTCATCTTCACTAGGCCTGATTTCTCCTTACATTTTGACGTTTTAGCTCCATGTTGATTTTTTGCTACTTTCCTTTGAAAAGCAATTCCTTTATCAACATCTTTCATATTGGGAACTACAATTGGGCCTATCCCCTCCAACGGGTCTACATCCCTATTAGTCTAAGGCAACTCAGGTTTACCCACCATCTTAGAAGTATCCTTAGCCTGTTGTTCCATATTTTCCCTCTTCTTTTCAACTACATAATGCCTACGTGAGACATCCTACCACCAAGTAGCTGGTTTAGTCCATTTGGGTTTTGCACATTGTGCAACAATATGGCCAGTTTGGAAGCATCTCCTGCAGCGAAATGGTACCCCTTCATAGTCTAAGGGTTGTACCCAACATCCTTTAGTGGTTTTAGTTGAGATCTCTTCTGGAAGTGGCTTTAATACATTCATCTCCACCAAAATCTAGGCATAGGTGGAGTGTAAAAGATTAGAAGAACCCTCATCAACCATCAAAAAATCCCCTAAAGAATTTATGATGACCTCTAAGCAAGATTCAAAAGATGGAGAGGTAAGTTTGGGAGTCTTACCCACATAGGGACTTTATCAAAGGTTTTTGATGCAAGGTTAAAAGCTAGATGCCAGGACTTCAAGGACAAAGCATATTTCTCCTCCCAACTCCAAAAGTATTCACACAACTTTATTTCTATCATCCATAGATTCAAACACCGCTGTAAAAAAGCCTCTTGCAGCTGGATAAATGTGGATACAACAATCAACAATGGGTTCCCAATGCTCAAAAATTCATTTATGCAAATCACAAAGCTGGGGCCAAAAAACCCTGAATCATCCTATTAGTCCTAGATGAGAGAAAACAACAACATTGTGCA
Source organism: Sequoia sempervirens (assembly GCA_007258455.2). Taxonomy (NCBI): domain Eukaryota; kingdom Viridiplantae; phylum Streptophyta; class Pinopsida; order Cupressales; family Cupressaceae; genus Sequoia; species Sequoia sempervirens. Next base: position 206,974,841 of record VDFB02000007.1, on the reverse strand, counting down.
AAACCTCCGCCTCAAGATCTTCTTGCAAACAAAACCGTCGGTTTCCTTGCCTTGATATCATCATTTGGTTTCTCGGACTTCTGTTGGGGAGGCTCCAAACAAACTTTCACATCCCTTGCCTGACTTCCCCCTCCATTCAGTTTGGCAATTGGCTCTACAAAGCCCTCACCCTGCTCAAGGTAGTTCTCTACTCACCGCCCTGGAGTTGTTTGCTCGATCTTCCTTCCCTCGCCCCTTCTACTCACGCCGCCATCCTTGTCACCTAATGGCTGCACAAAGTGTGCGAAACAAGCTCCCACCACATAATCACCACTCTGTCATTTGCTATTTGGAGGTCCGGCAAAATTCCCTAGTGTTTCCTTCCCGCCTAGGCTTGGTTCAGGAGGAACCCTAGCCTCAGTGTCCGACTGTTGTCGACCGCTGAGCTCCATTTTAGTTAGGAATTGGACCTCAGGTATATTATAGAACTCCCATAATGAATCCGTTACATCAAGGGATAAAAGATTTATTTATTAATAATATTTTTGTCATGATAAATAAAATATCTCCCACAATTTCTAAGCCCATCAATGTACCCAAAGTGGTGAGCATCGTCAAAAGATACAGTTGAAATGTTCCTCATCAAATTCAATGTGGAATTAAGTACATCTTCATTTCAATCCCTTCATAATCATTTTCTTTCTTATTGCATTTTTTTGACAACTCATGTTGTCATTGTCATATTGTAGGTATTGTGATGCATTGATCGAAATTGAGTAGTTCATCTTGCATTTTTTTGACAACTCATGTTGTCATCGTCATATTGTAGGTATTGTGATGCATTGATTTAAATCGAGTAGAAGTTCAATAGAATTCAATTACAAAATACTTTAAGGTTTATATTAAGCATAATTATATTTAATAGGATTTAAGTAAAACTTTTCACTTCCTAAAACAAACGTATGTGGGCACGATCCACCTAATTTTAGAACCATTTTATAGACAAAAGAAAAAGAAAAAACTATGTATATTATATTGGTTGTTGAAAGAAATAAATTTGTGATTAAATGAAACAATTTAATTTTTTTCATGATTAAAATATAATCATGTTATATTACATAAATAAAATATTAGCATGTAAATTAAATTAACTTGGTTGAATAAATTATATTTTTTTAGACTATTAATACAATATGGAATTGTAGGCTTATTACAAAAATAATTGTAAATAAATTAGTAAAGATTGTTTTGAAAATGTGGTAAAAAAAGTATATTATTGTTATATAGGCTGTAGTATTTTTCCACCTCTCTCTCTCTTTCTATATATTGATATTTTTCTTTGAATATGACAGATACTCATAGATTAACTAAATTATTGTAAGAAAATAATATGGTCTTATGTTATAGATATATAATATTTCCTAGATAACATTTATAATAATTCTTTACAATCTTTTTAGAACCATACAATGAATCATGATGAATAGAAAGGTTGTTAATTTTGTAAGAAAAATATCAATTTGAGAAGATAAACTTCTCATACTTCCTTCAAGGCTCAAGTCTATAACACTATAATATGTAGCCTATTTTTATTATGCTATAATTATGTCATTATGATTGATTTAATCCTACCCCTAACTCTAATTCTAACTTTACCATATATAACCTTAACTTTATTAAAGATATATAACGGTAATAGTAATTATAACACTAACACTAATTCTAACTCTAACCCTAGCTCCTAGAACCATATAAATGTATATAAAATTCTAACAATAACACTAATTCTAACAATACTATTAATTGTTTTAACACTAACATTAATTCTTACAATAACATTGATTTTAACATTAACACTAATTCTAACCCTACCCCTAACTCTAATGCTAACACCAATATTAATAGTAATTATAACACTAACACTAAGGGTTTAGTAAGGGTCAAGGTTAGGATTACGATTAGAGTTAGCTTTTAATAAGGGCTACCTGGTTGAACTAAGGTTCAAGTTTCATTAGGGTTATGGTTAGAGTTAGAATATAGTTAGGGTTAGTGTTCAATTATGGTTAGCATCACAGTTCAATTTGGGTCAGTGTTAAGTAAGGGTTAGGTAACTAGGGCTATGGTAACAAGTCAATTGGTGTTGAAGTTTAAGTAGGGCTATCACTACAATACAATTAGGGTTCTAGGATAAATCTTATGGTTACAATGAGGGTTTAATTAGGGTTAGAGTTATGATTCAGATTGGGTTTATGGTTTAGGATTTAGGGTTTAGGGTCAGGGATAAGGAATAGTTTTGGCAAGGGATTATGGCTTATGGTAGATGAGAGGAAGTTTTACAGAGATAGGAAGTTTGTAACCTGAACTCTTTTCAAGGCTAGAAAGCCTTCTCAAAGGCACTCTTTCAGTCGACAACTTTGCTCTTGTCTTCACCACCGTCTTTTGTCAAGCTTCACAAACAACTAAATAAATGACATATAAAAATATGTTATCAGAAATTGATCAAACTATTGTAACAAATATACCCAAGCCTGGAAATGTAAAAGGGGTAATATATATATATATATATATATATATATATAAATGAAATTGGGAGTCTGAAAAGGCAGTGACTTTTCTTGTAATGGTAGACTTTGTTTTGAATGCATACTTTCCATTCCAAACTTCAAGCTGACCAAAGAATTGAATTCTTGTGCAAACATCACGTCATCATTACAAGAAATATTCAAAAAGAAATATTTTGTTGGCCGTTCACTCCAAATTTAACTTGACTTGACGGGAAGAAAACCGGGGAAACTACACATAATTTACAAAAAAAATCACGTACTTTGATTGCAAAAATCATGTATTGTCTATCTAGCAAACACATTTGACTACAATAGTCAAATGTACATTTTGCTGAATAAATATAGTCAATGTACGTGATTTTTTCTAGTCATTTTGAGTAAATTATGGAAGCCCATGACAAAGTATCCCTAATCCTTCTCGCACTCAATATTTAGAAAGGAAGAAAAATGCGAGATTTTGTTGGCTGTGGGTGATTTTTGCTTCAATACAGTCAAAATTGTCAAGAAAATCTCGCATTTTTCTCCTTTCTAAATATTGAGTGTGGGAAGGATTAGAAGTCTGTATAAAAAGTTTCCACTATACTTTGTTCCACTCTATTTTCACATTGTCGATTTTTGTGTCTTTTAATGAATTATTTTAGGTAGATAGGAATATTTTTTTTCATGGAATTCATTTTCAATTAGACAAATCCAAATATATTATTTCACATACTACAAATTTATATAGTTTTAATAGTGAAATTTATATTTTTTATTATTAGTCTATCTTATAATTTGTGTTTTTATGTTGTTTTTGATTATAGGTAAAACATGTTTTGAAGCGACCTGAGACCCTTTACAAAACGAAACACTACTTCAACAAATGATCAAAAATAGAGAAAGCATCCAAAAAGAAGCAAAACAACAGCTAGAAAGAGGCACAAAAAACATGTGACTAGAGGTTTTTCGGGATGTCCACCTCTTCCAAATCAGCCTCGATGATCTTTTGATGAACATTCATAATTTCAACAACCTCTTCAACAGGAATTCCAGCATTAGCATTCATCTTGGTTTTATTACGAGTTCTAGTAGAAGGACCTGTCTCACCCGCCACTTTATGTTGGGCTCTAGGAAGATCACCAACTCCAACCATAACATTTTTCATACCGGAGTCATCCCCCAGCCACTTCTTGGCTCTCTTGTTCAAAAGACACAAACCTTCAGCTTCATTACACATTGCATGCTTGCACACCTCACTAACCTTCTCCAACGTTTGATAAACACAATCCAATTTCTCTACGAGAGCAACAATTCTTGGCTCATAAGAATTTTTCATATTCATCATCTCATCAACAATCATTTTCAGAGTCTCAATCTTGAAGATGATTTACCTCGGTCTGGACCTTGTTAACCTGAGCCTGAACATTTGGAACCATTGAGGTAGAAGGCTCATTAGAATTGTTAACCATCACTCTAACCTTGACATTGGTAAAATTCATTTCATGGAAGACCGACTTAAAGAGTTTGAAAAGGGTTAAGGAATCCTCTTTCGCCATGTCAAGAAAATTAGGCATATCTTCCCTCCTACGGTTGAAACCATCCCTGGGCGGGTGCATGAAGTTGGGTAGCAATTTCATGGCCAATTTATAAAAAAAGTTTCAAAATGCTATAATGCAAGCACGTTATAACACGCTCGCGTTATAGCACGTTAAAAGCAAAAAAAAAGAGTGAAATTCTTCATTTTCACTTCAGTTGTTTTCTTCTTTTGTCCACGACCAAAACCCCCAACTTTCGCGCTTGCGTTCTAGGAGGAGATATTGAGCATGTTTCTAAATCTAATAATAATAATTGTAACCATAACCCTAACCCTTACTCTATCTCTAACTCTAACTCTAACCCTAACCTTAACCCTAACGCTAACCCTGTCCCTAAATCTAACCCTAACACTAATGCTAAATCTTTTTGTAACCCTAATTCTAACAGCAACCCTTTCCCTAATTATAAAACTAACACTAATTCTAATTGTAACCCTAACTTTTATCCTAACCTTCAACCTAAACACAATCCTAAACCTATTAAACCTAACCATAATTCTATATCTAAATGTAAACAATAACCTTAACCCTTAGCCTAAGCCTAACCTTTATTTTATCTCAACTCAAAACCCAAACCCTAATCATAATCATAACCCTAACCCTAACCCTTTTTTATCTCTAATCCTACCCTTAATCATAACCGTAACCTTAAACCTAACTATAATCCTAATCCTAATCCTCATAACAACCCTAACTCTATCTCTAACCCTAACCCTACTCCTAATCCTAACCCTAATCATAATTCTATCTCTAACCTTAACCCTGATCCTAATTGTATCTCTAATATTAATCCTCATTCTATCTCTAACCCTAACCATAAACCTAATCCTGATCCTAATTGCAATCCTCACCATAACCCTAATTCTATCTCTAACCCTAAGCCTACTCTTGATCCTAATTATATCTCCAATCCTTATTCTATCTCTAATCATTAAGTCTACCTTTCATCCTAATTCTATTTCTAATCCTAACCTTAACCCTAATCGTGATGCAAACTCCAACACTAATTGTAAAAGTAACTAATATAGTAATACTAAAACTAACTCCAACCCTAATCATAATTATGTATTTAACCCTAACCATAACCCTAATCTCGATTCTAATCCTAATCCTAACCATAAACCTAATTCTATCTCTAACCCTAACCCTACCCTTCATCCTAACTCTATATCTAATCCTAACCTTAACCTTAATCTTGATGCTAACCTTCACCCTAACTGTAATCATAACCCTAATCCTAATGCTAACCCCAACACCAATCCTAATTCTATCTCTAACCTTAACCCTAACCCTACCCCAATTATAGCCCTAATTAATTTTGTCTTTCATGTTGTGCTGCTAATGCTACTAGAATATATATATTTATTAATAATATATATTAAAAACATTGAGAGATATCCTTCTCAAGGCGCTTATTGCATTTCTATTATGTGAAGAATTGATTATTTAATAGGTGCCTTAAGAAGGATATCTCTCGTCGTTTTTTATATATATTATTAATAAATATATATATGCTAGTAATTATTAACTACCAAATTATCAAGCCTAGAAAATATGTCTAAAATATATATCTAAATTAATTATGGTGGTAAGTGTTCTTTCAGACAAAGATACCATATCAAAATGATGATAACATTGACTTCTTTTCCTTTTAGACTAAAACCTTTTACTTTGTTGTGCACTAAATGTGTCATCTTAAATCTTCATAAACATCCTACTCCTGTCCTTCTTCTCTTCAAAAGATTCTACCTTGAATTTCTCATCAATATTGGAATCTATCTTTTTCCTTGTCCTCTAAACTCTTTATAAGATTCTTTCAAATATTGCAGAAATCAGTGATTCACAACTTAAGGATGAAAGTTTTAAAGAAAGATTGTGGAATCTTACACAAAAGTGCATTGAAGAATTTTAAAATGCTTTTACAGCCTGCCTCCTAAACTTGTCACACATATTTATCAATTCTAAAAGAAATTATCCTCTTAGATATGTTTACGAAAATTAATGGAGTAAAAAGCCAAAGGTGTTAAAAAGCATGCAGCCATTAAATAGAATTTGACGTCTCAACTTCTCTGAGTATACAACGACATTTTGAAAACATCATCAACAAACCATGAAAATATTATAAAATAAACACAAAACAAAATACATGAACATATATTACATAATATTCCTATTAAAGTATAACATTTCTATATATTAGAAAGGCCTCGACTCCAGTTACATTAGACATGTTTATCTTCATTTTATTTATTGTTTTTTTGATAGAGCAACACTAGAAAACAAAGCGGTTATAGATATCTTTTGTCATCCTCCCTTTACACTAAAGACATATTGCACACAAACAACTACTTCATATTTAGAAATAAATAATCAACTAGCACTATGAAAATGGCAAGAACTTATTACTCAATATGAAAATAGCAACCCAAAATCTAAACACATCAACATATTTACATAGTTATTAATATTTTATTAATTATGATCATAAACTTCAGGGAGAGATCAGCCCTCAGCAGGCTAAATGGTCACTACTATCAGCTTGTCAAAAACAGTTTCTGTGAGGGAAAAACATCTAAGCCTCCCTTCAATATCTTAGTTAATTGCTTGAATAGGTCTTGAGCAAGTAAAATCTCTTGTATCATGTGGCAAGTCATTAGTTTCACACATGGAAAGTGACGTGACAGTCTCCAAAAGCCTCTACAAGCAGTTGTACCTTTCTTTGCCTGAAAGGAGAGAATTTTTTTACTATGTTTGTGAGAGCATAATCCAACATCCACTCATGTGCTTCTCTTCTTTCCTCAGTCATCTGATGCCTCAAATCAACCTTTTCAGCTTCTGAACTTATACTGTACTCAAATGGAGATTTGTCTAATGGGCTTTCAACATCTGTAGGAATGTTGAATTGTCTGGGAAAATTTGAGTCACTTTCCCTGCTACTATCATCCTTGCATTCCGCAAACAGGCTTGTGAGATTGTAGTCATCGTCAAATCCATCCAATATGTTTCCTGTAATATCAATGCACTCCTCTTTTATCACTTGCCTGGGGCCCTCACTGGATTCAATAACTGAAATTTTTTGTGCACTGTCAACCTCTGTATTACTGCTGAATTGCACACTAAAAGTGCCAATATGACAGTTTATGTTGCCATCTCCAGAGCAAGAGGAATCAACCTCACCACATTTGTTGCTATCAAGATCAGAAATTTCATTACCTGATCTGCCATTAGCACCTTGATCATCCTCCCAGCTAACAAACCGTTTTGTATGACCATCAGTATTGACTTTGGATGCTGTTTCAGCCCTAGCACTTCCTGAAACATGGTCATGTTCTTCTATTGCCTCATCTTTGGAGCATGAATTTAGTTCAGAGAATGGCACATTGGGTAGACCATTAGAATCTGTCTGACTGCTGCAGTGAGTTCCAAGAGCATTTATCAAAATAAAGCATTGTTGTTTGGTATCCTCACTTTGATCGTACACGTCCTGGCAGCTAGCAGACTGCTCTATGAGATCATAAGCACTAACATCAGAAACAGACCCACATTCAGAGCTTCCTGATAGGCACCCATCTTCTTCTTGCACTTCACTTTTAAGGGATGAATTTGCTTCCACAATATCTGTTTCCACACCATGCCCTCTGTCAGCCACACCATCTGTGCCCACACCGGATCCTTCGGGCACTGGTGTGAGGCCAGCCCACATGAAGCTCTTCTGAGTCCTCAGCAAACGCCTTCTAGAAGCCAAAAACTGCTTGACAGAGGGGGCCTTCTCAGTAGTTCTAGACCCCAAACAAACGACAGCCTTCTTCACCACCATCTTCCACCACTGTCAAGCTTCACAAACAACAGCCAAACAAACGACATATACAAAACAGTCCGAAAAGGGGTAATATATAGGAAATTTAAACGGAAAATTGCGGACTTTGTTGGCAGAACGTATAATTTACAGCAAAAATCACGTACTTTCTATCTAGTCAGCAGAATGCACGTTTGTACGTACATTGTGCTGAATAAATACGTGATTTTTGCTGGTCGTTTTGAGTAAATTATGGGAGCGTGTGACAAAGTTTCCCATTTTCATATTGTCGATTTTTGAATTATTTTAGGTAGATAGGCATCTTTGTTTTCGTGGACTTCATTTTCAAATAGACAAATCCAAATATATTATTTAGCATACTACAAATTTATATAATTTTAGCAGTGAAATTTATATTTTGTATTCTTAGTCTATCTTATAATTTGTGTTTTTATGTTGTTATTTTTGATGTTGTTGAGTAAAAAATAAAATATATCTATCTTTACAAAAATGAATACGACAAATTTATATAGTATTAGTACAGTATAATGGTGAAATTTGCAGATTTATATTATTAATTGGATAATTTTTATATTGTTATTTTTGATATTACTGAAGGAAAAAAAAACTAGCATATCTATCTTTACAAAAAATTATCTAAAATATATGAGAAGATAATTTTCTTGAGACATCTATTTTTTAATCAATTTGTTATATATAAATGAAATAGTGTCTTGAGAAATATATTTCTTGACATATTTTAGATTGATTTTTGTAAAGATATATATATGCTAGTTAAAAATTATTTATATTAAAAAAATAAGTTGTTATATAAAACTCATGATAATATTCAAGCATGTAACTAAGATATTGAAGGGAGGCTTATATGTTTTTCCCTCATAGAAACTGGTTTTGGAAAGCTGATAGCAGTGAGCATTTGGCCTGCACTAATCTCTCCCTAAGTTTATGCTCATAGTTAATAAAATATTAATAACTATGTCAATATGTTGATGTGTTTAAATTTTGGGTTGCTATATTCATATGGAGGAATAAGTTCCTGACATTTTCATAGTGAATTGATTATTTATTTCTAAATCTTAAGTAGTTGTTTGTGTGCAATATGTCTTTAGTATAGCGAAATACATAGAGAATTAGGATGGCGGTCAAAATAAAATGATATAAAATAAATAAATTTAATTTAATAACATATTTACAAAACTATTAGCTAAGGGCCGCTAAATAAAATGGTCTTTATAAAAATGGTTGGAAAATTAGTCATATATGGAAACCTTTAATCCACGATTTTAATTAGATTAATTTCTCATATTCGCTCAAATTTATAATCAATGATAAACATTAATAGAGTTCATTTGGGAGACCGTTTTTCTATGGAGACCAACATCTACGAGTTAGAGATTGAAGGTTAAACAACTAAGCAAGAAATTTATGGGCTTGAAAGTTAAAGTGAGAAAAATGGAACTAGATATATAACCTCTCTTAAAAGGCAAAGTGGATAAGATCATCAATTTGAACATTACGATTGTCAACAATTGTGTTATTAATTTTTGAAAATTTCAAGACAATAAAAAAAAGGTATGGACCCTATTAGTATCTAAGCCTCTAAAATGATGTATTTGGAAGTGTGAAACAATTTATTTATTTATCATTAATTCATATATCCCTCAAGAGAGGTCTAGAAGCTACTTCCAAAGTATTAGAAGGAAAAGGCCTAAACACACGTATTTAGAAAATACGACTTGAATTGTTATTATGTGGAATTTCTCAAAGCATTAATCTATGTTTTAAGTTTTGTATCTCAAGTGGTGATGTCTTGTCTTGCTTTGGATCTAGGTTTGTGAGCCAAATCAATTCGTAGTTGACTCTTTTTTCTTTGCCATTGATATAATACTCTTCAAAAACCTAATCAACTCATGCATCAATCACTTTTAACTTCATTAGTTCATACACATAAATTTAGGAAGAATGATTCTTAAATGTTATAAAAGATTATCATATAGCCTTAAGAGATAATAACTTACAATAAGGTAATTAAGTATCTTGTTTTGGGTATTCTTTTAAAAGAAAAATTAGATAATTATAAAAATATCTTTGAAAAAATATCT
>VDFB02000007.1:206792648-206964705 GCA_007258455.2 Sequoia sempervirens | reverse complement strand
AAGATTATACCCTTTGCTACACATTTTTCTGACACTCAAGAGATTATGTCTTAAGCCATTAACATAGTAAAAATTTTCAGTATTATGCTTTCCATCAAAACTAATTGAACCTATTCCACAAATATTCGCTCTTGAATCATCTCCAAATTTGACTAGTACTCCATCATACTTTTCAAGTTTAACAAACTTACTTTTGTCTCCAGTTATATGATTAGAGAAACCACTTTCAACAACTCAATAATTCTTATATTCTTTGACATGAAAAGTAGGTACCAAAGTACCTTCAACCTTATCCTTCATCTCCATAACACTTTCCTTCACACAACTTTCAGAGTTAGTAGAACCAAATCCTTCTTTTATAACCAAAAATAGACATTCATTATCATCAAAATATCCATAATCAGATTCATCATCAAAAATACCAACATCTTCTTTCACATAGTAGGATTTCTTAATCATCTTTCCTTTATTTTCCTTTTTCTTATTGTTTAGAGCTCTTTTTGGACATCTAGAAGCATAATGACCTATACCACCACAACTAAAACATTTGAAAGGTAATTTACCTTGATACTTATTGGTGCCCTTTTTCATCCTTCTCACAAAGTTAGCTTCCAAATCATCAAGATCTTCATCACCTGAATCTTCAACCTCCTCCGATTTACCAACCTTGAAAGTAGTCTATACTTTTGTACTTTTCTTTAGTTTTCTCATCCCAAATGCAATCAGAGTGCCAATCAACTGATCTCTGGAATAATTATCAAAATCAACTATTTCCTCAATAGAAGATACCTTTTCACTGTAACAATCTGGAAGAAATCTGATAACTTTCTTCACCACTTTAGATTCTTTAACTGTTGCACCAGGACCTCTCATGTTACTTACCAATTCATCAAATCTTTAAATGTATCCTTTTATTGTTTCATCTTCATACATATGCATCATTTCAAACTGTGCCTTCAAGTTCTGCAACTTTTCTTGCTTGACCTTCAAATCTCCTTCATAAATGCTTTCTAACTTATCCAAAACTTCTTTAGCACTCTTCAAACTCATAACTTTAACTAATTCAGTATTTGAAAGACTATTCACAATAATGTAGCTTGCTCTAGCATTGATCTCATGCGCCTTGATTTTTGCACTTGTACTCAGACCATTCAGAGGTGGAGTGTATGTATTCTGATAAGCTTTCTCAATCTCATATCCCTGAGCACACAAATATCCTTCCATCTTTGTTTTCCAGAATGCATAATCTAAGCCATCAAATCTAGGATATTCCAAATGAATCTTGTTCACCATCTTGTATCTACCTCATGCGGTTAATCTCTTCTTCAAGAAACCTTTCTCTAATACCAATTATTTAAATGAACAAGACAACTGAGAGGGGGGGTGAATCAATTGTATAAAATTAAACCTTCAAAAACCCTCAACAGTAATCAAATCCACAAGCATTCATGAAGCCCTTATTCTGTTAGAATGATTAAATATGTAATGCAAATAAAAAAAATAGAAATCACAACACCATACACATGAGAACACCAGATTTACATGGAAAACCCAACGAGGGAAAAAACCACGGTGAGGATTAGCTCACAATATAAGTAATAGCAAAATTGGTACAAAGGGGCTCACTGCTAGAATAAGACACATTGTCCAAAAAAGGCTCACAACCAAGGCTCACTAACACAAAAATAATACAAGAAGATAGAAGAAGAATGTTACATAGAGAAAAAACTTCTCAATGCAATAAGGAGTGCACCACAATTGCTCGCATTATCGAATGCCTTCAGCTCACTGCCTTTAGGGACCCTAACATGAAGTTTGTATTACTCTGCTCAATTTCACATCACACACGTCTCTTGCAACAATATTGCATCTATCTTGCTTCTTACTCTTTCCACACCCTATTGCATCAACACCATACATATTTATATCAAGCTTTATCTCAAAAACTTTCTCCAATGTTGGCCACTAGCCATTATACATTCAAATTCAAAATAAGTTGACACCTAAACATTCCCATGATATATAGGAACGAAAGGAGATCTACACAAATCCTTAATTAGGACCCACATAGATCCCAATACACTTCTACACACTTGCACAAGCCTCACATGAAGTGTTAAACACAAGTTCGACCAACACCCATGCAAAATACTATAGAAATTAAATACACGCTTCCTTAGATCAAGACGAAAGTTTTGGACAACATAATTCACTTGAAATCAATCCAGAATAATCCACAAAATACATAATATTCATCAAACACTTCATTCAAGCTCGCATCAACAAATACTTTAACTCAAGACAACTGGTAACCCTTAATTGCATACGGATAAATAAAACTCTCATTGTACTGCATCAAATCAAGTAAACACTTGAACATAGAAATATAAAAGCATTATAATCATCTTCTCAAATTTGCACAACCTGAATCCAAACAACGAAAAAACACAAAGAAAATACATTTCTCCTAGACCATAGAAAACATCACTGAACAACTGGTTCACACACTGGTCAAAATATCTCGCACTTTACAACAATACAGAAACCCAAATTTTGAATACAACAACCTCTATCAGCCTTAAATAACCTGTAAGATGCACACAGACATAGAATCAACATAGAAAGAATGCAAAGCATAATACCGAAGCACACTATGAACATTTGCACAAAACAATTTACTTTATTTATTAAATTCTCTCAAAAGCACTTGGAAACCAAGTTCCAGATTCATCATCTCAGCTCATTACTTCATTCCAACTCATCTTCATACTCTACAATAAAATAATAGCTCTATGTACTCACAACACTTCCTCAAGGTCTCAACTACACATGCACAAGATTTTTTCCTCTTTTCCATAATTTTCTCGATTTCCTCAACATTTTCATCCCATAGTTGACATCAATGAAAACACTAGTCAAAAAACTTCATGTTGACATCAATGACAATACCATCATTCTTGCAACAATATCTAGGTGTTACTATTGTGACACCCAGGGATCTTCTCATTCCTAAAGATGTCACCAAGGGAGCATCTGACATAGGTATCTCAATATTGAAACTTTTAAAAGCCATAAAATTCTCTTATAGACTCAATAGTATGTGTCATTTTTTTGAAATTTCATGGAACTTTTGAGATGAATCCAAAATCATCCAAGAGGTATCACTTTCATGATGGCTCATATCACTTGTCCATAACATTTAGAGTTTAAACCCTCCAAAGTGTAATCTTGGAAACAATGTAAAGAAATTTTTTAGCACCAACTTGACTCTCCACCCTCTAAGATATCATAGGGGCAATGGCTTGAGACATTATTAGAGAAATTATTTTCCTTCTCATATGAAGCATTGTGAGGGCAATAGCTTAAGTCCTAACAAATTCTGGTCTCCTTGTTTTCCAATATATCACTATAGTGATAGCTTGAGCCATCTAGAAGCATGGAGCAAACACATCCACCACAAATTTTACTAGTATCAAGTTTTAATAGGGCCCCATACCAAACCCACTTTACCAACACCAAATTTCCTCTCACCAATTTGTAGTCTTCTTTGGAGAAACCAATTTTCATTCGCACATAATTCATCTTTCTTACAACTAACATGTTCCTTGGGATTTTTAACACTTCAAAGAGAGTCTTGTCTCCTCCATCTCCAAGCATGAGCTTGATTTTTACATAACCAATAATTTTGTGAAATATATTATCACTTAGGAATACTTTTCCACTATCATAGTTCTTATACACAAAAACCACTCCCCATGAGGAGTCACATGAATGACTCTAAAATCAATTAGATATGCATCATCACTTACATGCATAACAAAAGATGCAAGAAATGCACCTCTGATTCTTCATTTTAGGCCTTCAAATCTTAACCACTATCAAATTCATTCTTAGCCTTCTTCTTGTTACAATTTTTCTTTATATGGCCAATTTTACCATAATTATTATAATTTACCTTTGCCTTGACCTAAGACTTAGATCTACCCTTGTAGTTAGATCTCATTTTCTCCCTTCTTTCTCCCACCCTTCTCCTTCACATAGTATTTGACAATTATAAAATATTTAATAGACTATATGGATTTCCACCTCATTTATTAGATAACAAGGCTCCAACCACACTATCAAATTTCAACGAAGTGGTGTTGATGATTGCCATCACAAGGTTATCCCACAAATTCAGTAGTGAACAAATAAAATTAATGCATCATTCTTCCACATTGGTCTTGAAAACAATTGATGCTAACTAACTAATAATGGTATTATACACATTCAAGTACTTTGCCACTAAATCTCCATTAGCCATATTCAAAGAACACAACTTTTTTCCACAAGAAAATTTTACTTACCAAAGACTTAGTTTCATATAAATCCCAATATATTATCCAATAATTATTTAGTTATATTCTCTCTAAAATCATTTAAATTACCCAAATGATTTGTATATCTTATTTTTGTATTTAATTTACTCGTCATCTTGACCCATACCTTGAGGAATAAAGCTTGGGATCACTATAATTGTAATACATTGATAACACTCCACCAACATGTCTTCCACTTTGAGTTTCCATAGCTCAAAATCTATGTCATTGATTTTTTTAATCTTTATTTTAATAAAAGTGTTTGTCATTTCGCTAATTGAAAAAGATTCACCCTATGCAAAATACTCTCATTGACCAAGCTTAATACAAGGCCAATTTTTCCCTTCCTCCACAAATCAACCAAGCTAAAAGTAACTTTGATATCAAATTTAATAAATTCAACATAAGCATCAAACCTTCAACAACTTACCATTAATACTAATTATAGGAAATCATATTAATCTAATAGAATAATACTTGCAATGTAAAATAAAATCAAAGCATTCTAGTAGAGAAATGAAAACATTAACACAAAATTTACCATAGGAAACCCTTTTAGGAAAAAATATAGGAACCAATAACACCACTCTTTATGTATTTATAATAACAAAAGGATTATAATGCAATGAGATAATTTTCTTGTACTATCAAGGATATTTTTAACTCACAACCAAGAGTTATTTTGACCCTATGCATCTATCTTCTAGTAGTCTCTAATATCACATCTAAAGCACTTTATTTATAAACAAAGGTAAACTTACTAAGTTTGATTCTAAATCCAAGCCATTACAAAGTCCAATTCAAAAATCATATGACCCTTAATTTAATTCTTGTGCTCAAGTTGACATGTCTTAATATAACCCCCAAATACATTAAATACATTTCTAATGTTACACACAACAATTTTCTTTAAAAAATTGTTTTACCTAAAGTGTGGTGTTCCACTGTTTAACAAAATATTAAATATTTTATGTTGAGTAAAAAAAAAATTTCCCAACATATCTATCCCCTAAATTTATAAAATTGAAATTGAAATTTATCTCTCTTTCCCATTCCACTAATTATTATTAGTGAACTAAACACATATTTTCATTACTTATTGCTATGTCATGATATTTGAAAGAATTCATTTTCATTCACTTCACATCTTCTCAGGTCTAAATATCCTCTCTCCTTATAGGAAGCAATAATTATAAGAACATTTGGAATTGGTAATACTAAAAAGAATCAAAATCTACAAATTCATCCCTATAAGAATCATTCATGTAGTTATAACTTGTTTTTGTCTATCATTGGCACAATCATTAAACCAGTCCCTTTTTGAAGATTTACCTAGGAAAACTCATCCCCTAGTGAACCATTAACCCTCTTACAATATTTATAAATATTTTTTGAAATTTAAATAGCAACATAAACAAAGGTGAATTCAATGAATTAGAGAGCAAGATACAAAATCACAAAGATCATTTATGTGTGGTAGAAGGATATATTTGTAAATATAATAATAAAATAAACTTGTGGACTCAAACCCACACAAAATTAAAGTCTTGTATATAATCCAAGGAGACATTTAAACAAAGAGGTGCAATTCCCAAACCAAAGACAAAGGTACAAAGTTATTCATTCTTTGATCAACAAGCTAAGTATCCTCATCTATTTTACATTTTCTTTCCTATAATAACATATGATTCAAAGTTACATATACCCACAAATCACCATTTAATAGTATATATTAATATATTCTTATGTGTATGCAACTTACTAGATTAGCCTATAATAAGATTAGGAAAACATTATTTTCTTTTATATTTTTGGTGAAGCCCTATCATCTTACATGACCTAGTTTTCCCCTAGTATTTCCTATCACTATTAAGGTTTTCAAATCTACATTTTTTTTAATTTTATATCATATTTTTAATATATTTATTTATTTCTCATCATTTTATTCATTGATACATCCTCATTTTAGGGCTCAATGCTTATTTACCTATTATATCTTCTACCTCCGCTACCCGGCCTTATATTTTCCTTAAAGTTTAAATTTCATAGTTATTTTAAATAAGATATTTTTATTTTCTTATTTTTATAATATAAGATTGATTATCCCTTGTCATATTGTATTTTATGCCATGAACTATATTGGCACTCTCCCAAAATTTTCATGGTATGCCTGTAATGTTGGCCAATGTCCTTATTTTTGGGCCATCACAAATTATCAATCTAAGAACTTATTAATTGGCCACCTTGGCCAATTCATGCTCAATGGTGTGTTTTAAACCCATCTAAATCTTTGTCTAATAGTCACATGTTGAAAAAATGTTTTGGGAGGTTTTGCTCATGTTTCTATGTTTTAGCAAAGATATGGAATTTCCATGAATGTTTGCCACTTTTGTGAGCTACATCACAACCTATAATTCCTACTTCCTTCATTATTTGTGTAACATTATACCACACATACATGTTTGCAACTCTTGCAAACTTGATTGCCTACTCCCCTATTCTACTTTTCCAATTCTTTCATTTCTTATAGAACTCTAGACCCTATGTGTATGTTTGTGAATTTCTATCCTCTCTTCCCTAATCCATTATTCCAAATTTCATCTTCCTTCCTCCTTTGTTGTTTGCATAAATTCAAACCACACATATTATTGTAAACTTGATTTTCTACTATGCCATTCCATATTATGCTTCCCTCCTCTTGCCTTGCTTGTGAAACTTTGGACCATGTGTGCATGTCTATAATTTTTGAAAAATTGCTTCCATGCTTTGTCATTTTTGATGTATGATTCTCTCCTCCTTCCCCTCTTGTGTAATTTTAGATCCCATGTGCATGTCAAAAACTCTTGCAATTTTTCTTCTCTACTTTGTCATTATGTCATTACACTTTCCTATTCCTTTGTTATGTGAAGAAATTTGGACATTCCATGCAAATTTATAATTATTTAAAGTTGCATCTTGACATCTTCTTTATGTCTCCTTTGTTCCCTATGAAACTTTCCAATTCTTGAAAATTGTATCCTAGGTTCTACTTTCCAACAATTTTATTATGTAGAGTGTTGGTTCCCAAAATCAATGCTCATACTTCTAGAGAGGTAAACCCATTTCAAGGCTACAAATATATTTCATTCCTAAAGGTGGATAGAACAAATCATCAAAAAATAGTGAGTGATGGTAGGCTAATTTCTAAGAGTGAATAATATCTCCTTCACTTTATGCTCATCTAGACTCAGGAGGGTGTCCTTAGAGGTAACCTTTAACAAGAATCAATCACAACTAAATATATACAAGATAAACAAATTGTAGTAGTAACTAGATGTACACTTAAACCATAATTTTTTTCACGAGATTAAAAAATAACCTATTACTATAACCTCTATTAAGTTGATATGGATATGCAAAATATGGTCCTCTACGGATAAAATGTTACCACTTGCTTCAAGTGTTTTCCCGAGCTATGAAGCCAGATCATGCTATGCATTTAAACTAATTTCCTACTTCATTGCTAGTTAATGGTTTTTTCATTTTCAAGGTGCATGGAGGATCAAATGCTTATAGGATTGTTTCCTTATAGTTGGTTACAAATTTACAGTCACCCATAAGACACAACACATATAAATGACAAAAGATATATGATATTATCAACAGGACATGCTAATAATCCCTCTCCAAACTTACAAAAATACAAATTCAAAGAAAATCACAATTATAAATAATATTTTTAATGTGTTATAGTGATGTATTCACATCAACAAATATGGTGAGAGAAAACCCTAAGCTAAAAATAACCTGTCCCACTTCTTCACTTTTAAATCTTCCTAAGGATCCATAACTAGCTAAGGAGACATCCAGTTACAAATATCTACTATAGGATAGCTACCCATTCATTTTTTTCAAGATGAGTTTCTCTAATGGAAATTGGATGTGCAAGGATTGAAACCCTTGATATTTTTGGTTTTTAAGTCATGTGAAAATGAAAGAATGGTCAACTGTTTGAATGGAAAGTGAACTAGTATTTATAGTATTTGAGTTGGGTTCTTAATTTCTTGCAAAAAATTGATGGAGAACCAAATGTCTTGAGTTTGGCATGTAATGCAAGTGTGATATCATGAAATCCATAAGATGAAAAATTTAGATCAAACATGAATACCATCAAAATGTGAGCTTCAACAACTACATTAATGGTGACATAGTCACCCTCATCCTCCCCAAATAAATAATCTATTTTGGGTGGAAAATTCCTAAGTGGGTAGTTAAAGGGGTCAAAATTGACATTAATGGTGTCTTGGGAGGTTCAAGGAAGAAATTGGGGGTGAATAGGAAGGAATGAAAAAGTTGGAAGTAGGACAAGATGGGAGAAATGGATATGTAGGGTTTTAGGTCAAGATTGGATGGAGAATGGAAGTCCCAAAGCATAAGGAAACTCTATAAAGGGGTAAAAATAAATGAAGGAATCCCTATGGAGGAATGCAAGATTGGACATTAGGATGGGATGCCCAAGTGGAGGAGTGGATGTCCAAAAATTACGTGGATCTCCACATAAGAACATATATAAGGCAAAAGGATATTGGAGCTCATATGTGATTTAGATTGAAAATTGGAAATCCATGTGTAGGAACAAGAAAGGGAAATATCCTAAAGGACCTCAAAAGTATACAAAAGAAGAGAATGGAAGAATGCAAAGAAACGATATAAAAAACCGAATAGTGATGTAGATGACAAATTAGGAAATGGAATAAACATCTAGATCCACATCAAGATCTCAAAAAGGGAGGAAGTGAAGGAAAAATGGAAGAATGAATGGATTCATTAGGATTCAAGGATCAAAATTCCAAGAAATAATACCACAAGCATGCAAGCATGAGGATGACCAAAACTCTAGCTTTGAAAGATAACACAATGAAAAGTTTTTGAGTGTGGGGATCAAAATAAAGGCATTCCAAGATGGGAAATTCTAATATCTATATGATGACAAAGAAAAATTTGGGGTTCAAATGAAATGCATTCCAATAAGGGAAACTCTAAAACTCCATAGAAACATGTGGAAATGACCAAAACATATCTAGACTTAAAATACTTCTAGATTTTGCAACTTCCAACAACTATTTAAAAGGGGACTTAGACCAAGCAAATTGGACACTACAAAATTTGGTGCCAACATGGATTTTTCACCCCTTCCTACAAATTACATCCTTTATTTCCAACTCTATTTATCTTGTTTTATATCATTCAAATTTTTGGCCCTTCCATTTAAGTTACAAATTTCATGTTAAGCCATAATTCCTATTAGTTTTATATTGTAGACCTTTCAACCTCCCATACAATTTGCAAACCCTAGGTGTTATTTGCATCTTGGTTCCACCATTTAAAATGCATATTAGCTACTTCCTACATATCTTGACATTATATCAAATCTCTCAAATGAAAGTCATGAATACTTAGCAATGTCCAAATCAATACTGGATATTGTTGGAATCCTTAAGGGATCATATTCAAATGCAAAGGACATGTGTTATTAATAAAATTATTATGCTTAAAATTAATGTGATTAAAGAACACCCATATTTACAAGCCTATAAATTAGTACTTGTAAACCTATATATAGGAATGAAATGGATGTTTTACATGAATTAATAAACCTATTAGTAGATACAAGGGATATTTCTTCTATATATGGTTATACTAGCATGATTAGATACATCGATTGTAAGAGACCCTTGTGATCCCACTCAAGGAACATAATGCATCATAAATGAAATGTTATATATACAATAATGTGAGATGTCACAAGGTTTGGTCAATCAACTATCTTGCTAAATGTATGTATCTCAAGTTGTTTTAGGGTATTAATTACCTATAAGGGGAAATAAAACACCTTATAAATTATAGGAAGGGTATTAAATTGAAGTTTGGCATGTAAGTAAATATATCCATGGAATATTGTAACAATTCAATGGGATCTTTGAACCTAGTTTACTATTTCCTCTTTTCACATTTGTTGGTATGATTGTAATAGAAGCTAGATGAATGTGTGACAACATTATAATGCATTACAAGTATTTAGTAATGGTGTTATCTTATTTCATATAATTTGTTGTATCCCTAAGATGGATCATTAAGCATGTTTAGTTACTGAAAGATTTTATCTTTGAATTGTGTCCATATGAAATTCTTGATCCATTTATGATTTGCAAGTTCTCTCTCTTCTTCCTCATTACCCATTGTACTAGGCACCCATCTAGGAGGTGAAAGACCAAAAATATTTCATTCAATCCACTTTTTCCTTAGTATTTTGGGAGTAGATTAAGTCTCGCATGCTTGTATGGTTTAGTGATATAACTTAGGGAATATTCTTAGTGATTTAAAACTAAAATATTGGTTGAGAATCATGTTAATCATGCTTCAACCTTACAAATGTATATGAAAGGTTAAATGGATTAATTTGAGGTGGTATGGAAATATTGTCATCTTAGAATGCATATGAAAGGATGTTAGTATCAACTCGATGAGAGATTTGGAAAGCAACTAGTGTGTCATAGATTTAGTGATAAGTCTTGGTGTATATAATATATTGGGTGTGGTTGTTGATTGGTTTAGTCTTGTTACATCAGTTCTCTTTAATTTTCACATTAAGGATACCTTTGGGAGCACCCTCCTAGGTTAGGTTAGTTCCAAAGTGAAGAAAATATTACCTACTAGACCAAGGACTGACCTCTATATTTTCATGTTCTATTCATGAGTCTTTGTAATTTCCTTTAGATAAAAGATCCTTAGCCTTGAGGATAGGTTCATATTCTAGGAATAAGGATCCATAGCTTTTGGTCACCAAAAAAATGGTGTCATTAGTAAGGTTTTAGAGTCTAAATTTTTAATTTTGGAAGGTTATCATTTGAGTTCTTTGAAGTTGTAGATTGGATAACTAGTCATTACTAGTGTTCTAAACCTTTTTTTGATACTTCATGCACTATTCAAGAGGTTTTTAGTTATGTTACTTTGGTTTGTATGATTCCTACTAGATTTGTTTTCTCTTATTTAGTGAAGAGTTGTGGCTCTATCATCTAAACTTAGTGGGAGAAAAAAGAAACAAATTTGATTATAGAAAGAAGGAGACATTCAAGAGATCCCTGAGACCAAGAAGAAACATTTGTGCAAGAAATAAATAAATAAAACACATGTAGATAAAATAAATAGGTAATTTTACTCATCCCTCTTCGCAAATGCAAGAAATTAGTACTTCTAGTTAACAAAAAAAAATTATGGGTCACTTAAGGGATCAATATATGCACACTTCTTTTGATTTTATTGATAATATGTTAAGAACTACTAGAATGCCTCATAGACTAAATTATTATGCTAGAAGACATATGCATAGAGGGAGGTCTCATGATAGACATGATCAAGATATTAGTATGCCTAGTGCACATATAAGAACCCAACATATTGGATGACTGCATGCTTCCATTCATGCCTCACAACAACATGATATTGATTTCCACAATGCTAATGAACAAAATCATTTAGAAGGAAATGATAGAGAAATAAATATTGATGAAGTGATTAACTAACTTGGCCACCTTATAGAAATAGCATATACACTCCAAGCATAATTTCAAATGAATAAGGCTAGGTTTTCTAGATGACTTTAAATACAAGCTCAATTAGATTAGTTTTATTAATAAAAAATGTAAAATTGGATCAATATGCTCATAATCAACCAATGCATGAGAAAAAAAACATAATCCATGATTCAACTACCACCCTAATGTGACAGATTCATTTAGAATACAAGCTCAAAGGTCCCTAGTAGAAATACAACCCTTAGGATTAGATAGGTATAAGTAACTAGACTTCTTTGGAATTCCAAACTATCCTAATCAAATCCTAATAAAATATGAGGGAAATTTCCTAAGTTCCAAGGAAATAATGTGATATTGAGAGAGGAACACCTTAGATAATTTATTAATATCATTAGTGAGAATGAGATTGACCATTAGGATGTCATAATAAAAATTATTATGTATTCATTGAAGGACAATACATTGGAATGGTATAAAATTATACCTGATGATAAAATTAAGTAATAGGAATAATTTATGAGGGTCCCTAGGTTGCAATATGGAAAAGGGATAGATCCAAAAAAAATACATACATGAGTTGACAACCATAAGAAAGGTGATCAATGAGATAGTTGTGGATTTTAATAGTAGATCTATTATGACTATGAGGAATTTGCCACCTAATTTAAGGCTTAATGAGTCAATACATCTAGTGTTTTACTATAGTGCTTTCAATGCAAAGTTAAGGTATTCTCTCAAGAACAAGAATCCTTAAATTGCAAGAGAGGACTATCATATATTCATCAACATTGAAAGAAACATGAGGGCATCTAATAAGCATATTAAAAATGAGATAATATTAGGGTTTTCCAACTAGATAA
This sequence comes from Sequoia sempervirens, assembly GCA_007258455.2. Lineage (NCBI taxonomy): Eukaryota > Viridiplantae > Streptophyta > Pinopsida > Cupressales > Cupressaceae > Sequoia > Sequoia sempervirens. Next base: position 206,951,913 of record VDFB02000007.1, on the reverse strand, counting down.
AGGTTCCCTAGGAAAACCTCTTATAATTGATGATAATATTGATAAGATTGTGGGTGCAATGAAAGATCTATCTTATCATGCTATAAGGAATGAAAAAGTGACACCTCCAAATAATAGTACTACTCATTACAATGAATTTCACATACTACATAATAGGTCAAGTACCATGCATATTGGTCTAAAAGGCCAAGATAGAATGGTATACAAGTGGTTATTAGGAAAGGGAATTAAAGAGTAAAGATAATGAAACTCCTAACTCCTTGAGGAATTATCATGTGAATAATCAAGAGGATTCATCATGGTGTGAGGAAATTTATTTGCATCATGATCTCATAAATTGTGTTGTTGTGATTGCTATCATGAAAGAGGAAGAATTCCCAAATAAAAAAGGAAATTATAAATATTGTGAAGATTGTGATATATATCAATTTGACACATATTAATATGATCATATGGAGAGAGAAATAGATTATGCAATTTTTTCAAATGATGATGAATTTTTGAAATATGATCAAGATAACACTTTAGGAAAATATGAATTACCAACTCACGATTTAAAATATCTCAAAGAGATCGAGCAAAAGAGGTACAAAATGGAAAGGCCTTCAAGTGAGGATATCAAGGCTCTTACTAACATAGTTGACATGATGCAAGGTGGGTATCACTAAGGAATAAACAAGTTTCTACTCAAAATGAGGTTGTTGTTGTTGTCAAAGAAAATGTGTCTATCCCACAAGTAGGTAGTGAAAAAAGGCATAAATTAAGTTTAGGAATAGTGGTGTACCAAAAATGATAGTTGAGAAGAGTAAACCTCATGTGTAATGTTTAAAATATCAAAAGGGGTATTTCCCAAATATAAAATGGATTGATATATAAATAAGTAGTGTTGAGGTCCCCAAAGTCGAATATGCAAATGCCAAGATAAGTGAACCTAAGCAAATAGCACAACAAAGAAAATATACCATCCAAAGGGGTGGTAACATCACCAATATTAGGAATATGAACACTTATAATAGTATCTTACCATTCATTCCATGCACCAATGTTATAAAAATACTTTATTCTACCCCTTTACCCAATCATGTTCCCTTTAATGTTGCTCATGCCATGAGTTGGGTAAGAATTTCATAACAAGATTCTTAGGATCCTTGAATATAAAGAATTATCCTACTTTACTACCCTAAATAAATTTTATTAGATTAATAACCCTCCCATTAACACTAATGATAATTCAAAATCTTGATATACTCTTGAAGTTTACCTTGGCACATCACTCATGAGTAGCTAGTTGAATGTGAACCCATTTGATACCTAATTAGTAATAATTTGATGATTGGCACATAAGTATATGTTAGATTTAGGGAATTAAAGTATTACCATGCAACTTGAATTCATGAATGAGTTGATCTTGAAGGTTTCCATGTCTTATAACAAATTCTATGTGATGGATTCAAGAGAAACTAATTGACACCTTTACACTACTCTATAATGACACATTTTACAAGATTGCATTAATTGTTGACAAGTTCAAATGTCTAGAGTTGAAATAAATTGAGATAGGGTACTATAGAGGGACCCAAAATCCACCTCTAGGTACAAATGAGACATTTGTAGGTGCCATGGATTGAGATAATATGCAAGCAAACATTTTCCAAGTTTTTTACTCTTTAGGCCCTATTAAGAGACTACCTCGATATAATGTAGCTTGGAAGGATTAGGAGATGTAAGAAATGAACTAAGGCTTCTAGTATCATTCAATCACCCATCATGACATGTTGGCATAGCTAGTTTAGTCCCATGATGTGTGAAAGAAAAAAAGTGTATCAACACCTTTACACTACTCTCAAATGACACATTTTGCAAGAATGTATTTATTAATGGCATGGTCAAATGGTCTCAAGTTGATTAAATATGAGATAGAGCACTATAGAGGGGCCCAACATCCACTTATAGGTCTAGATAGAACATTCATAGGTTCCATGAACTTTGAGAACTACTCTATTATAATTTGGTAGCTTTTTACTCTCATGACTCTTAAGAGACTGGCCCATAATAATGTAGTTTACAAAGACCAGGATACTTTGGGAATGAACCGAGTCCTCTAGTACCATTCACTTTCCCACCTTGACATGTTGGCATAGCCAATTTGTCCCCACAAGACACACTTATAAAATATACTTGTTGGCATTTTTACACTACTCTCAAATGATATTTTTTGCAAGAATGCATTCATTGTTGGCATGGTCAAATGGTCTAGATTTGACCATAACCAAGAGAGGGTATTGTAAAGGGACTCAATTGAACCAATTTTAGTCTACACGGAAAATTTGTAAATGCCAAAAGCTATGAGAACTACTCCATCATAGTTTGGCTATTTTTTTGCTCTCAGGGCTCTTAAGAGACTACCCTAGAATAATGTAGCCTACAAGGATTGAGAGACCTAGGGAATGAATCAATACCTCCATTATCATTCACCCAACCATCTTGACATATTGGGATAACCATTTTAATACCATAGTGTACAAAACATAAAATATTCTTTTTGGCACATTTGCATTGCTCTTAAATGACACTTTTTGCAAGAATTCGTTCATTCTTGGCACAATCAAATGATGAAGAGTTGACCAAAAATAAGAGAGGATATTATGGAGGGACCCTATATCATCTATAGTTCTAGATGGAACATTCATAACTTCCATGAACTTTGAGAAATACTCCATCATAGTTTGGAAATGTTTTGCTCTCAGGGCTCTTAAGAGGCTACATAAAAACAATGTAGCTTGCAAGGATAGAGAGACTTGGGAAATGAATCAAGGCCTCTAGTAGAATTCACCTACACACCCCAATGTTTTGGCATAGTCAATTTGGCCCCATGATGCATAGAATACAAAATACGCTAGTTGACATGTTTACATTGCTCTCAAATGATGCTTTTAACAAAAATGCATTTATTCTTGGAATGGTCAAAAAAATTGAGTTGACCAAAACTAAGAGAGGTTATTGTGGAGGAACACAACATCCACCTATAGGCCCATATGAAACATTATTACATCCCATGAACTTTGATAACTATCTTGTCATGGTTAGGTAGTTTTTTTTCTCTTAGGGATCTTGAGAGACTACCATGGAATAATGTTGCTTGCAAAGATTAAGAGACTTGAGGAACAAATCAAGGACTTCATGTAACAACCCTAGTATTTTGCTAGTAAAATTTTCCAAGTTTTCACCTCAAGTGAGTAACCCATGTTGCCAAAACATAGCAATACAAATTTTTCTTTCCATAATGTAAATTGCATGCACATTTGAAACAACACTGCTTCAAAACTTCCATTGCATTCCATTGTAATTTCACAAATCTTTCCATAACATAGATTTCATATTGAATAAACTCAAGTTTATCATTCAAGATTACATCCTTTCATATAAATAGGTACATGATACATACATAGCTCTTCTGAGCTTCATTTGGCAATAGATATACAAACTGGTCCTGATATTGTCACGATGGTGCATGCATTATGGATATCCCTGCTTCTTGGTGCATACACTCCAGTTGTCCCCAATGTTGGTGCAAACATCCACAAACCTCTTCCACCATCTGATGAGGAGAAGCATCACTCAAGCGCTTTTCCGCCAACCATGGACTCAAATGCAGTCCCCCGCACATCTATCACATATGACAAGATGGACCTACCCTTCGACGAAGAGATTGGTTGGTAAACCCCATAATAATAGCCTATCTGAGCTTAGTGTTTTGTCTTACATGATTAGAACTTGTAAACCATACAATCGTGGACTAGCATGCATAAAAGGAACACAGTGAATTGATAGTGTAACCAGTGGCAACTTACACTACTTTGGCCAAAGTATTCTCACCTAGTACTTGGAGTGACAATCTTCCTATTCACATACACTTCTATAGCTCGGTTTGGATTATGATTGTTCATATACTATGCTTAAGTAATTTCCTTCCATAGGTAATCCCTAACCTTAGAAAACCTATTCCCCTTTTTCCAAAACACTATGGTATCTCTACCAATAAAGCCTAAGCATAAGTTACCCCTTCAATGGATATTCCTATCCCAGGTATAACATATGAGCTTTTCTAGTTTACAAATTAACTTTGCATAAACAAGCTATTCTCTTCAAAAGACAACTTATTATCAATTATAACTTTATAAGCTAAAGTATAGCTACATAAGCTTCATCTAATTGTAGATTAAATACTCATAAATAACTGACCCCAATTAGTAATATATCACATTAATAAGTGATTCTCATCAAGAATATATCCTCATCAACGAATGACCTCAATCAAAGAATAATCATATCAATAGATGATTCCATTTGAGGGTGTAATCTCCTTAATTAAAAGAGTTAAACAAAGAATCTAATCTTGTCATTACTATGACTTCATATCAAGAGTGTAAAGCAACTAATCAAGTAGCAACTCTAACTCAATAGGTAATCCCACCTATGTCCCCAACATATAGTATCTCATAAAATCAAGTGATCTACTTAACCACATAGGTGATTCTCAACCATAGTATACCCTAATCTCGGATATAATCTTTAATCAACAATCAGTTGGATTGTGTAGGTTAATCTAAACATATGTGCCTTAAACAGGCTCAACTAAATAACCTATCCAAGTAGGTTATTCCCAACCTATAGGTTTCAATGAGTAGTTAAGAATATTTCCCAACCTAGTAGATAATTTCCAACCTCGAGTTTCAATAGTTTTCTTGACCCAAATAGGCTACTCTCAACCTAGGGTTTCATTCAGTAATAAAGTCATGATCAAGTGATCATAAATATAGAATAGTAATATGACGTCTCATCCTATCATAGCTCATACTATCTCTTGTTGATGTTCTGCTAAACCTTATTATTCCTAAGGTCTCCTAGCATCATAAACTAATAGCGTCAAGTCACTTCATGACATTGACACATTTCACATTATACATGTAGTATTGCTACCTATGTATAGAAATAACATCTGAGTCCCCATATAGGGTATACAAGAGTATTAACCACTCCCTTAATCTATTCATGTTTTCACCACATATAGTATATTAAATACTTTTGATAATTAATCACTCCTTTCTATGGAGTATATACAAACAAAATTATAAAACTTCTTTTCTTTTCCATAATTAAATTCTATGATTTAGTTAAGCAAGCATTTCTCAAGTAATTCCAATCAAGACTCATTCTTTCATAGTAAAAGACAAAATAAAGAAGATTAGATCCTCATGCCTGTAATACACTTAACCCAATTGACAGACTTAACGCACAACCTTCCAACAACAGCTTACTAGCTTACTTTACCAACTCACAACAATTCTTCACTATAGCCTCTAATTCAAGAAAACACTATACTCTCACAAAATAACACTATATTCTCACAAGATAACTCTAGCTCTCACAAAATAACTCTCAAAATATTTTCAGCAAAATAGATTTACAGAAATGTGCATGTCCCAAATGAGAGAACTTGCCCCTCTATTTATGTAGAAAATTGAGACATTGCAGCCTATAGAAAACGCATGCCAGTCGACAGCTCTGATGCATGCAGGTCAACTCACGACATACAGCTAAAAGGTGGCAAAAATCTGAGTGTAAACTTAACATAATATACTATACATCGACCCTTTTAGTTGACAACAACTAAAGACTAATTCAAATGTGCACATACCCAAACGATGATAATCGACTTGCAACCAAAATAGACTTCTATAGAATATAGAGTTTTCATATGTTGGCACCATGTATCTACCAACTTCCCTATCTCTTGGCACAATTTTTCTCACTAAAACAATCTTCTATTTGCAAGCAACACCTATACCAAGTCGAGTTGGTCATAGTTTCATTGAGCAATAGCGAAAAGATGAGTCGCTCCACAATAATGGTATTTAAATGGTGCTTTGACCAGTTCATGACTTGTTGTTTGCTTTTCCTATTATCATGCATTCAAAATACTTTATGAAGCAGGCTTTAATATTTCATCGCTTTATATCTTGGATAAAAGCATTCTAAGTTTGGAGTAATTCACTGCTATAAAAATAGTGATGCATTCAAATAGTATCAACTATGGTTTACTTCCCATATCAACCTTTATTGCTGCACATTACTTTGCACATAAATCGACCTTTAATACTTGATGTGGCATTTCCAAAGTATTTATTTAATGCGTTGAAACCTACATTTATCTACTTTCTTCCTTAACATCACGTGCAACACATTTATTCTTTATGCTATATTCGCTAAACCCTTAAATAGCTCATGGTTATCATTTGGAAAGCTTTTGAAGCTTTCAAACTTTTATGCGCGGATTTTAAAGGATATCAATGTGTTTATTAGTCGGCCTATAGCATATATTCAAATCGGCCTCATTTGATACCATATATATATAAATATATATATTCCATGACAATCAAATACGTATACATTTGATATTCAAATGAATATGATCAAGTTAGAATTCATATAATAATCATATCGACTGTATGTATGTATGCATATATATATATATATATATATATATATATATTCCTCTATGTACATATATACGTATGTATACATGTATTGATATATCCATATGGACATTTCCATTTTTCACTCATACTATATATCGTCACATGTATACATATGTATGTATCTTATATCTATTTATTCATCTGATTACACAATCAAACACACATACAATTACCATCGTAGGAAATATACGTGTGATGCATATATACATATATAATTACATGTCACATTATCCCTTTCATAAAACCATGCTCATAAGCAACCCACTCATAAGTTTGCATAAGTATGTCTACCTATGTACTCTCATGTACGTGCTCCTCCATGCGTATGGTCTATCATCGACATGTATATTCATACATATATACATTCAACATATGTTCACCCCATCAATCAGGAATAGTATAACATAAGGAAGAACTCATAAGCTTCAAACACATAAACATCATCCAAGAATGCACTCAATAGTAATCAAGGCCCTTACTAATGCAAACACACCATACTTAAGGATGACTTACCAATTCCCGATATTATGACTTGACTCAACCATTCTATTGTGAGTGTGTGTGTGTGAGCTCAGATAGGTATCATTAAGGGTTATCCGACCAATCACTTCTCTTGAGTGATACTTCCCCTCCTGTTCGAAGGATTTGAACTTGTCCCTACAACCAGCTTAGCACATTTGCAAAGGTAGTTAGACGTTCATAATAAATCCATATGCATCATAAAACTTTAGAATATTCAAATAGAAATGTATGTTCTTCATCAATGTAAACATAGTTACTCTTTCAAAGCATTTATCAACACTTTCACATAATTACTATTTCAGTATTCCATTCTTTTAGCAAGCATATCCAAATCATGATTGCATGTATCATCCTTTTTACCCATGAAGGTAAATGCAAATCAGTAACAACAAGACGGTGTGACACTTCACTAGAGTTCACCCAACCATGCTAACATTTTTACGTAGTAAAATCAGCTCCACAACTCATGGAATACAAAATATTCCTCTTGGAACATTTACACTACTCTCAAATGATGCTTTTTGTAAGAATTCATTTATTATTGGTATGGTTAGATGGTCTATATTTTACCAAAGATAAGAGAGGGTACTATAGATGGATTTGACATCCAATTATAGGTCTAGAAAAAACATTCCTAGGTGCCATGAACTCTGAGAATTGCTCTATCATAGTTTAACATTTTTTTGCTCTTAGAGCTCTTAAACTACTACCTCAAAATAATGTAGCCTATAAGGATTGGAAGGGATGGGGAATTAACCAAGGACTCCAATAAAATTCACCTACCCGCCCTAATGTTTTGGCACAATCAATTCGGCCCCACAACACATATTCTTGTTGACACATTTGCATTGAGCTCTCAAATGACACTTTTTACAAGAATGCATTTTTTTAAGCATAGTCAAATGATGTTGAGCTGAAAAAATAGAGAAGTTATTGTGGAGGGACCCCATATCCACCTATAGGTCTAGATGAAATATTCACAGTTGTCATGAACTTTGAGAATTGTTTCATCATATTTAGGTAGTTTTTTTTTATTAAGGTTCTTAAGAGTCTACCCTAGAATAATGTTGCCTACAAGGATCAAGAAACCTTGGGAAAAATTGAAGTCTCTAATGTCATTCACCCACCCACCCCAATGTGTTGGAACAATCATTTCTACCTTAAAACATAAAATATACATGTTGGCACATTACATTGCTCTCAAATGATATATTTTTAGATGAATGCATTTATTCTTGGCACGATCAAGTGATGTTGATTTGACCAAAATTGAGCGAGTTTATTATGGAGGAACCCCATATCCACTTGTAGGTCAAGAAAAAAAAATTTAGGTGACAAAAACTTTGAGAAATACTCTATCATAGTTTAGAATTTTTTTCTCTCAAGGCTCTTAAGAGACTACCTCAAAATAATGTAGCCTACAAAGATTGAGAAACCCAAGGAAACAACTAAGGCCTCTAATAATATTCACCCACCCACCCTTAATAGGTTGATGTAGTCAGTTTGGCCTCACAATGCATAAAATAAAAAATATGTCTATTAGCACATTTACACTACCTCAAATGACTTTTTTGAGAATGCATTTGTTCTTAGCATGATTGAGTGGTGTCTATTTGATGAGAGCTAAGATAGGTTATTATGGAGGGACCCCACATCCAACTGTAGGTCCAAATAGAACACTTGTAGCTACTATGAACTTTGAGAACTACTCCATCATAAATTGGTAGGTTTTTTCTCTTATGGATCTTAATAGATTTCCCTAAAATAAGGTATCTTGGAAGGATTGAGAGACCAAGGGAACGAACCGAGGCTTCCCCTAGCATTCATCTACCCACCCAAACATTTTGGCATAGTTGATTTGGACCCATGATACACGAAACAAAAAATATTCCTATTGGCACATTTTATTACTCTCAACTATCACATTTTGCAAGAATGCATTTATTCTTGGCATGATCAAATGATGTTGAGTTGATGAGAATTGAGAGAGGTCATTGTGGAGGGACCCATATCCTATAGGTCCAAATGAAACATTCGTAACTTCAAAAAAGTAAAAAATAATATCATGCCAAAACCTATCAAACTCATTCTTCTCTTGTATATTAGCATTGATCAAGTGAGTATCTTCATCATTATTTAAATATTAGCAAGATTAGAATGATCAAAACATGATATACAAAAAATTATCTACTAAAATCAATGAAATACAATGAAGAAACATAATCTAAATCACATAATAACTTCCCTATTTTAGTTTGTGGCTCATGTTGAAGTGATGCATGATCATGTACAAAAACAATAAAATGTTTTTTTATCTTCTTCTACTTGTGTAAATTGATATATATTATTGAATTCTTCCTATATTAATTTTTTTATTTTGATTTTCTTCACCCATGTCAACTTCCAACTCATACCAAATGATAGTATAGGTCTAATATGACTAATAATTATAGAGTAATAGGTTGCTAAAATCATGCATTTGATCATTTGTCTTTGAAAAATTATATTGCAACTCTTGAAAATTTATATTGAAACTCATTTGTTTGCCTTAGGAATAAGTTTCTTCTTCATTGTTCCAATTATTTTTCATTTTCTAGGTCGATATCCTTTTTTTTGTCATGGTATTAGACTCATCGAGCTATTGTTCACTCTTAATTTTAGACTTGATAACATTAGCAAACTAAGATAAGGTGTTTCTAATAACTTGATCACAATTAGTCCAAAAATCAATCATTCTATGAACCTTTCCTTGTTGATTTACATCTTCTATTGGACCATTCAACTTGTCAAACTCATCATCATACTTATAGAATCATAAGAGATTATAATCTATCATATCGTCTTCATTAAAATAATCAAGAATGTCCAACTGTAAAATATCATCATTATTTTCATCCTCATAACAAGAATACGAATCTAACATTGGGTTGACTTGACTAAGAAAATCATATTCATTTTCCATTTCAATGGTAACATATGTAGTAATTACTTGGATTTCATTATTGTAAGTTAACATATCATCATTAACAATACTTTCCTTGCTATTAAATAAATGAGAATTAGAATTTTCAACTTCTAGAATAGCAATACATTAAACTTTATCGTTAGGACAACCATCAAGTGGATTATTCATCATGATTCAACTTCATCATCTTATTCATTTTGACAACTAGTTTTAGAAATTTAATCCTACTCATGTGTTGATCACCTTGTTGAATTTTCTTGATGAAGAATGGATGATTTAGAACACTTTCAAGCTTATCTTCATGAGTTGATCCAATTGATTTGTCTTCTCTAATGACGAAATCAAGATCATCATGGAATTTTAACATGTCGAATTTATCTCCATTAGTATCTTCACATGGTTATGTACTTCAAAAAGGCGTGTCATTACTTTCTTTCACACTAGGTGTTGTCTTGAATGCATCATGTATATGTATATCAACTTGTGTTATGTCTTTTTCAACTCAAGATCTCGACCATATACCTTCTTTAACAAGAGTTTGAAGAGTGTATTGATTAACTTCTATAATGAACACCTCCTTAATGGGAAGGAGACCTTTCAATTAAAAATCCATCTTTATGAGGAAGGTTAAATAATCAACCTCACAATATTCAGTTGTAAGGGGTATTCTACATCCATTTGACATAGTGAAATTTGAAATTAGTGGGCATCCAAATCTAACAAACATTTGTTCAATATTTCTTCAATGAGTGGAATAACTATTTGGTTTTTTTTCTCAAAGTAGGATTAACATGAAACCTTACCCTTATCATGTTAACCAAGTGTGGATGTTGAGGAACCTTTAAAAGAATTAGATGAACATGTATAAACTTCTACACTTTATTATTTCTCATGAAAACTACCTAGTGATAACATTCTATAGGTTGGTAAATTATTACTTCTTGCACCATTTTGGTCATTCATGCATTCCATCACATTATTTCTTCTAAAAAGATAATTAAAATGTCTTGTATAATGAATCTTGTTCATTGTAAATTTTTGCTTCATTCCTAAGATGTCATGACTTGTCGTCATTCTTTGCATTGGAAAAATGATACAAATTTGATGAATTTACAACTATGTGTTGTTATGTGGAACCTGATTAGACTCGGAGTTTAAAATTTCCCCACTTTGCTCGTCGTGTTTTCCCCCAAAATCAATCAATGGTAGGGGTCTAGGGGCTATTGGAGGTATTTTCCCAAAGAAAATTTTGGTTAAATTTTAATAAAGTAATTTGTTGCTTATTTGTATTTAAAATATAGTTATAAATAGTTGCAAAAACTGCCTGGAATTTGAACAGTTGCTTGCTGCAAACATAATGCGAACTGTCACAAATTGGAATAGTCACATTTTGGCTTTGGTTACCTGTTGCTATGTGGATTTGGTGTAAACAAAGTGTGTGGTGTTGTTGTAGATCATATGGTATAGCGCGGGGAGTAACATAGTTAAATGCAGGTTAAGTGTTGGGCACACGTAGTATTGTGCGTAGAAATTACAGAGCAGTGAAAATGATTCAATTCGTTATTGCAAGTTGCAGCTATTGTTTTAGGTTATTGTAATGTACATTTTCTGAAAGTAATCTCACTTTTTTTGTTATTTGTTTATTCTGTTGTTTTATTTTGTTGTGTATTTATTTAATCTGCATATATAAATGGTAATTTGAACCCTCTCTTCCTGCCTGCGATTCCTAACACTATGTATGGATTGGAAATTGATGGTACAATTATAGGAAAATTAGTAAAAGGTGTACTTGCATTCATGATCATATTTTGAGCATTAAAATCATAAAACTAACCTTACAAATGATTGGACTAATTTATTGAACATGGTGATTGGAGATTTTGAGGATTATAACTGCCATAGTTGAATGAATGGGATGATTGCAACTAACTAGAACCATTGAATGGGTTGATAAATAGTTGTGGTTGCATGCTAGGATAATTGAAACTTTTATTTTTTTGGTTGGCCACTAGTAATTTTCTCCAAAATGAGAGCCCCTTTAAAACGCATCTTACACATGACTCCTACTATTTTTCTAACAAATTCTTGATAATAGAGGCCTAATGCTTGAAAATAGAAATCTAAAATCTTGTTACCTTGAGGCAAACGAGAATCATTCACTATTTTTACCTCCTTGAAAAAACTTGAAGTTAATTGTACAATTCTTTCATTAGGTCCTTTTTTATTATCTTAAGTAGCCTTCTCATCTCTTTTGCATCAATGTATCCTCCAATTTTCCAATGAAAATTATCTTTTAATTGAGCCTAAGAGAAAATGAAATAAGGTGGAAAATGCCTATACCATTGACCTACTTGCTCTCTCAAGGTGTAGCTAAATAGATGTCAAAGAAACCTAAATTTGAAGGAAAATTAGGCAACCCCTCTTGAGAAAACAAAGGACAAATCATTGGAACCAAATTTTTTGGTCAAAGCCTACCTTAGATTTGAATTTCTTTGGCCTTAGAAACCTTCTCACTTCCTTTGATAAACCCTAGTCAATTGCATATCCTAGATTTTTGAGGAAAAACCTGACAAAATATTGTTAAAAAATGTAATAGATAGAAGTTTCACAATTACTATCCCACATATATACCCATTCTTGTACAAGGAGTGTGTGTGGCCTTTTTCATTGAAATCCATAACCTTTATCTTAGAATCCTAGATCATTCTCCCAGAATATAGCAACATATGACTTTTGGAAAGATTCCAAGGTAAAAATTGTAGCAATAGAACTTAATAATGTGTTTTCAAATCTGAAATTATATATTCAAGATTACCATAAAGAGATTATGTGATTGACAATTCCAAACATGAAAGAAAAACAGTTCAATACCACAAGTTGACATCCACAAGTGACACAAGATATATGTGGAGAAACCCTTGCAGGAAAAAACTCCACACCCAAAGAGATCTAATTTTTTTATTAATCTTCAAATGAGATACAATAATACAACACTCTCTAAATTCTGGTAGCACTTCGTTACTCTAAAAAAATGCAAATAAACACTTACAAACCACCATCTCAAGGCTCCAATATATAGAATTTTTTGGGAGAGAATACCACAAATGGTATCCCAAAGAAACAAGCAAAACCACATGGAAAAACCCACACCCCCCTTAGTGGACAACCCATAAACATGGCATAAAATATTGAATAATCACATGGCCTTCACATGGGCGCCTAACCCACATCCAATTAGAATTGGTCAATACCAAGTGCTCCATAACTCTCTGATAGCTCTGACATCTTCATGCAAGAACATGCACCAACATGCAAACCTGGGTGCCCAACCATGCAAGAGCATGCAAAACATGCAAATAACATACACAGACATGCACATCAAAGTGGTCCCCACTCACAAAGTTGGATTCCCAAGAGGAATATTCTTCCAGGATGCCCTATAACCATCACCATAGAGGGTCCACCTATTTAAATGCAATTACAATTTTTCATAGGAAAATAAAATAAATATTTTGCCCCTCATATCCCCTAGAACACTTTCCAAAGAACGTGGAGACACACAATTATCAACTTAGGATAGCGATTATAATGTCACCTATCCTAACATTCTCCCACTTGACATTATACATTGCAATTACATCCATGAGAAACAAATAAAATATAATCAAGTACAGTGGTCAAGGCCCATGGCCTTCCTGCACCAAGAGAACTTATCTGTGGTCACTAGCTTTGTGAGAGAATCTACAACATTATCCAAAGTGTCAACCTTCTCAATCAAGACCTTACCACTCTCAACCATTTCTCACACAAATTGATACTGCACATCAACATGCTTAGTATGAGCATGATACATAGGATTTTTTTCTAAACATATGGCACTCTGAATGTCACATCCAACCCTCACAATCCTGTAATCAAAACCAATATCTTTACCAAGTATTTGTAACCAAATCACCTTTTTAGAGGCATGGGTAGCAGCCATATACTCCGCTTCAATGGTGGATAATGCAACTATAGGCTGCCTCTTACTCATCCAATTCACTGCACCTCCAAACAAAGTAAAAACATAACCACTAGTGGACCTTCGACTATCCAAGTCACTTGCCCAATCTACATCAACAAAACCTTGTATTCCCAATGAATTAACAACATCATCAGTACCATGATAAACTAAATAGTAATCTGAAGTACCACGTAAATATCTAAACACCCTCTTAAAAAAAGTTCAATGCTCTCTACCAAGGTTAGACATAAATCTGCTCAAAACTCCCATTGCCTAGGCTATATCTAGTCTAGTACAAACCATTGCATACATCAAACCACCAATGACACTAGCATAAGGAACGTTAGACATCTCTTCAAAATCATCATCAAAATTAGGACACATGTCTAAAATCAACTTAGTACCAACCAAAAATGGAATATTTATTGGTTTGCAGTCATGCATATTAATCTTTGCAAAATAGTATCAACATACTTACTCTGACTTAACCAAAGCTTTCTATGAACCTGATCTCTATTGATATCCATCCCAAGGATATATTTTATAGCCCCTAAATACTTCATGTCAAATGTGCCAAAAAGTTGAGTCTTAAGCTCCCTAATTATCACCTTGTTGTTACCCATAAACAACATGTCATCAACATACAAGATAATGATTAGTACCTGATCATCAATAACCTTAATGTAAACACAATGATCCTCTTGTTGAACAGTCCAGATAAACTGAGAGGGCGGGTGAATCAGTTATCATAAAATAATTTTCTTTTCTTTAATTAATCTGGAGCATGCATATATCAATCAAAAAATAATCAAACAGATGTGAACATGAATGCACACAACAACACCATGCACAATGAACACTAGAATTTATGTGGAAATGCAAGAAGGGAAAAACCACGGAGAATGCTAATTCTCAATTATAAAACACCGATTAAGGTGACACTAGTTAAGGTGATTTTTACAAAGGCTCATTGTAGGTAAGGCTCACTACCAATGGGCTCACTACACAGCTATTACAACCAAAGATAAAAAGGCTCACTACCAAAATGCTCACTATAGGTAAGGATCATTGTTGGTGGGCTCACTGCCCGATTATTACAAAAACAAGATAGTCTCACTGACAAAAAGTGAATGGATGAAGTTACATCTACATATGCATGAATTTAGTTCTGGTTAAGAGTACAATAACTATTTGCAATAGATCCAGTCAAGAATCTTCTGCACACCTTCCTCGCACAATCTTTGCAAAACATATTACTTCTTCCTTTGCACCCTTTTATCTATTCACACACACCATACACCACACTTCTTTCATCAAACAAAAACAACTTTTACTTGTACCATTCCATGCCTTCATAATCTCCTAGGTCAATCAGACACAATGTCTTCATAGTCTTCTAAGTCGGCCAAACACCATTTGAATTTAGATCACCACAAAACATGTCGGCATAAAGAACAACCTTGAAATATTCAATAAGGCTTTTCACGCTAGCATTGGACCCAAAAGATAGGTCACACACAAATATCTTCTTGCCACGTTACCAAGGGACCCATAAAGGTCATACATAAGATAGGTTCATTACATCACATAATTATCAAAAGATAGAAAACTTTGAATTACATGAAATATATTTTGGAGCCAATGGGAATGCCACAACCAAGACCAAATCTTGATTATCATCAATTTCAGTATCAACCAAAGAAACACAATTTGACATACCAAAACTTGTAATATGCTACATAAATGTCTAGATAGTAAGGTTACCCAGAGTAAGCTTTGAGCATAGTAGCCAACATCAAAAGATTATACTTCATTATTATGCATTGACTGTCTTCCACGAATGTCCCAAAAAGAAGTACTGCCATATCTAGATCAAAGATAACATCCACACTACACAACATCAAAGAATACGATAGGATAGATCATTTATGTATATCATCTGAAGCTCAACCTTCCAAATCCAGGTTTTGACATCAATAACAACAATGCTAAATCATCTCAACTTCTCAATGATCTCCCCCTTTGGCATTGATGGCAAAACAGTAAAATCCCCAAAACACAAAACTCTAAAACTCCATCTCCAAAACTCCAAGCACTCCCCCTTTGTCAAGCAATTCAATACCTCTTCTTATTTTTGTTTTCCTCTTCATTTTCTCCCCCTTTTTTCCATCAAAGGAAAAGGGCCAAATAAGAACATTCAGGAGATCAAGTAAAAATAACACTTTTCACATGAAAAATCTTCTTGTACCTTTCTCTCACATTTGGAAGAATCCTCTTCCAAGCTAGCACTACAAAAACCATTTTGGCACACATACTATCCAGTAGAGTCAACAAAATAAATGAAGATGACTAGTTCGGAGATAGGCATTGTTGTTCACAATCCTCTGCATTCGAAAGTATCCTGGAGAGATGATCCAACCGGACCTCAACAATTTATTTGACCAACCAGAAAATTTTAACCAAATCTTCCCTCTATCTCTAAACAAAAAATAACTTTTCTTGTAACTCTCCAACTTTTATTCTTTTTTTTTCACCTTTATCTTTGAAGAAATCAAAACACTTCCCAATATCATTCAATTCAAATTCAATAGCTTCAATTCTGCTTCTAAAATTATCAACAACAACAGGCCACCAGAGACAATACCTATAGATGTCAGGCATCTCCTTAATGCATTCTCTTGTCTTGCCAATGTGTTTGGATAACTTATGTTTGGCTTTAACACACTTTCTCTCAATCATAGCTTGGAACTTATGTCCTTCAGATCCTTCCCACAACAACCTTTCTTCAACAACTTCTACCAGATCATCCAGTAACAAGTCATAAACATCTGAAATAGTAATACCATTTTTGAGCAGATAATCAACCAAGGCATCATCAATTCTAAGTCTACTGACCGAAGAGTAGGAATACGACATTTCACCAATATTTTTCATATCACCTTCATCCAACACCGAACAAACTTCATCTAGATAAAAAGAGTCAGATCTAGGAAGAGACTTTTCTTCCTTCTTCTCTTCTAAGATAGCAATGACATCCTTTGTGTTAAATTTTCTCCTTTTAGGTTCCGAAGGGGAACTGCCAATGAAAACCTTTAACTCCTTACCAGAGGAGGAACCCTCCTCAAACTAACTAGAAACTATCACACCAGAGCACAGATTCATCTGCAAGGATGAGAAATAGACTTTGCATGTACTTGCTTTAACTTTCATACATTCTAGATGCCTGTAGACTTGCTTTCCAATAGGGATGCTGGACTTCCACTTAACATTCTCCTTTGACGGTAGTGAACTCAGAAAGTAAAATACTAAACATATGAGCAAAGACCCAAACCAGAAAGGATAACTCTCAACCAAAGACATTCTGACATTCTCAATTAGGTTTTCCATTATGAGGCTACACAAGTCAAACTGCTTATTTTCCTTCACCATCTTATGTGCAAGATATACAACAATAGCCGAAGTAGAACCTTCACGATTTTTGAAATAGATTTTGTAAGTGATACCATAAGCAACATACCTCATTGTAGGATCGACAATTGTATTTATCAGTAGAGCTCGGGGGTCTTTTTCGATACCAGTAAGTTCCTCCATGTCTTTGTATTTCACCATTTTCTTCCCAATGAGGTTACCAACACTACACAATTGAGTAATAGCTTCAATGGCTTCCTTAGTGATCAGATAAGGTTTTTCCAAAACAATGCTACCATCCTTGAATTGACTCAACAGGAACAAGATAGATTCTTTGTCAGCAAACTAGGGAAATTCTCCCCATAAATCCATACCTTCATCAGACTTGAATTGACTCAATAGGAACAAGATAGATTCTCTGTCAGCAAACTAGGGAAATTCTCCCCATAAATCCATACCTTCATTAGACTTGAATTGACTCAATAGGAACAAGATAGATTCTCTGTCAGCACTTACATTTTGCAATTCATCAGACTTCAACCATAGTTCCATTTCCTTCATCTTTCGATGATAAAATTCATCCAACTCTACTCCCTTCAGCCTTAGCGGAATACCTCCACTTGATTCTCTGTCAACAGATTCCATCGTCGTGCTTATTTTCTTCAATATTTTATCGCTCCGCGAAACTTCTTCTTCTTTGCAAACTGTGAGAAATTTTTTAATAACTCCACCTTTTAACCTTAATTGCTCATGATGAACTTTCCGCCAAAAACTTACATCGATGACGCCATCAATTGTACTTCGCTTTTCAATCAGTTGGATTAAGCTTCATCATATATCACCAACTGGATCAAACTTAGTCATGTTGAAAAAACATCAATATTACTTTGGAGAGGGGGAACCGACAAGATATGCATTGCAAAACTCCTCTTGAGCCAAGGTAGTTGGCTCAGATTCTGATAGGGCTTGTACTGAGATCTGGTACCACAGAAGAGTTTTCCACACTCATTTCCTTTTTCTTCCACACCATGACGGTCTTCTTCTTAGATTCACCTGATTCTGTGACCTTTTTGTTTTCAGACTTTTTTGGAGCAACATTTCTGCATGTGCTAGCATAATGTTTGGGTTGACTGCACTTGTAACATCTTTGTCCTGACTTAATTGAGTGAACCTTGGATCTGCATTGATTCGCTTTGTGACCATAACCATGACATAAATAACAATTACCATTAAATATATTATTCATTCCATTCATTCTAGGCGGATTAGATAATTCACTTCTACAATGACTTACTTTGTGTCCAAACTTGTTACAGTTAAAGCATTGAGTACTTGGTTCCTTCTTGCTTCTGTACTCTATAGCCTTATGTACAAAATTCTTGCATAGAAAACAATTTCCATTAAATGATAAGTACCTTTGAGCATTTTGTGGTCTGACCGACGGTCTTTTAGGTGTTCTAGAGTTCTGGACCTTGCTTGTTACAACTGATCTCTCTTCAGCTTCAATTGCTTTGTCTTCACACTTAGTGTTCTTATTTGAGTTTTCATTGGTGAAGCCAAGTCCTCCCTTATCCTTGTGAAATTTTTTTAGGGACAAGAGTTGATCTAGATTATGCTACTTTCACATACTCTTGCTTATATTTTTAGCCTTCTTAACTCTTGATCTAACTTCTCATTTTCTTCTGATTTCTGTTTGATCGTATCTTTGAGATTTTCTTCAGTCTTCTTCTATTCTTCCATTTTCTATTTGATAGTATCTTTGAAATTTTCTCCAGTCTTCTTACATTCATTTAGTTGTTGCTTTAATTCCACAATGCTTTCCTTTGACTCCTTTAATTCTTGGCTGACCTCTTTGTGTCTTGCTTTGAATTTCAGGATTTTCTCCCTTAGCTTTAAGATACAAGCATTTGCTTCTTTGAGGTTTTCTTTCAATTCTTCATTTTCAGATTTTGTGCTTTCCATATCATCTAATATTATCTTCAGTTCTTCTTCAAAGTGATAAGCTCCTACCATCTTTTCAAACTGCCAAGATCTCCCTCAAGCGGTTAAGCTCTATCTCCAAGGGACCAAGCTCTGATACCAATTATTGAATAACCCGGATAACTACGAGGGGGGTGAATCAGTTATCATAATACAATTTTATTTTCTTTAATTAATCCGAAGTAGGCATATATCAATCAAAAAATAATAAAAAAGATATGAATATGAATGCACACAACAACACCATGCACAATGAACACCAAAATTTACGTGGAAACCTAAGAAGGGAAAAACCATGGAGAATGCTAATTCTCAATTATAAAACACCGGTCAAGGTGGCACCAATTAAGGTGATTTTTATACAGGCTCACTGCCAAAAGAGAAAGGCTCACTGCCAAAATGCTCACTACAGGTAAGGCTCACTACTTGATTATTACAAAAAAAAGATAGTCTCACTGACAAAAAGTGAACTAATGAAGTTGCATCTACATATGCATGAATTTAGTTTTGGTTAAGAGCACAATAACTGTCTATAACAGATCCAGTCAAGAATCTTCTACACACCTTCCTCGCACAACCTCTGCAAAACAGATTACTTCTTCTTCACACCCTTTTATCTATTCGCACACACCATACACCACATTTCTTTCATCGAACAAAAACAAATTTTACTTATACCATTCCATGCCTTCATAATCTCCTAGGTCAGCCAGACACAATGTCTTCATAGTATTCTAAGTCGGCCAAACACCATTTGAATTTAGATCACCACAAAACATGCTGGCATAAAGAACAACCTTGAAATATTCAATAAGGCTTTTCACGTTAGCACCAGACCCAAAAGATAGGTCGCATAGAAAGATATTCTTGCCATGCTACCAAGGGACCCATAAATAGGTCATACATAAGATAGATTCATTACATCACATAATTATCAAAAGATAGAAAACTTTGAATTACATGAAATATATTCCCGAGCCGATGGGAATGCCACAACCAAGACCAAATCTTGATTATAGTCAATTTTAGTATCAACTAGAGAAACACAATTTGACATACCAAAACTTGTAACATGATACATGAATGTCCAGATAGCAAGGTTACCTAGAGTAAGCTTTGAGCACAGTAGGCAACGTCAAAAGATTAGACTTCATTATTTTGCATTGACTGTCTTCCACGAATGTCCCAAAAAGAAGTACTTTCATATCCAAATCAAAGATAACATCCACACTACACAACATCAAAGAATATGATAGGATAGATCATTTCTGTATATCATCCGAAGCTCAACCTTCTGGATCCAGGTTTTGACATCAATGGAAACAATGTTGAATCATCTCAACAACTTCTTAACACCTCCTCACTCCTAAAAAATCCCAACTTCAATAAAAATGCATCAAACTTCTTGTACCACATCCCTAGTAACTGTTTCAAACCATATAAAGATCTCTTTAACCTGCAAACCAAGTGCTCTTTTCCTTTCACAACAAAAGTGCTAGGATGTTGCATATTAATTTCTTCCTCAATATCCCCATGTAAGAAAGTATTTTTAACATCCATTTGCTCTATTTCAAAATCATAAGAAACAACAATAGATAATAGGAATCTAATAGAACTTAACTTAGCAACAAGAGAGAATATTTCACCAAAATAACCTCCCTCTCTCTAGGAGTAGCCCTTGGCCACCAATCTGGCCTTGTACCACTCTAACCGACCATCTGCTCCAAGTTTCTTTTTAAATGCCCACTTGTAACCAATGGGCTTCCTTCCTTTGGGAAAACTCACAAGATCCCAGGTATCACAACTATCCAAAGCCATCATCTCCTCTTGCATGGCCTACATCCAAGACTCACTTTCTTCTAAAGAAAGATCCTCCCTATAGGATCTAGGTTCATCATCAGTACTCAAAAAAGCAAATACACAATGGTAAGTAGATGGGCTATACCTGTCAACTGAATTCTATTGTCTTGTGGATCTTCTCAAGGTAGGAGTAAGGGGTTCTTGCTACTCTTCTTCTATATGCTTATCTTGCACATCATTTGAATTCTCTAAACTATCTTCTTCTTCTCCATCCTCTAATCCATCTAGTTGTTCTTCCACATGTGCATCTTCCTACTTCTCAATCTTTGTCTTGAAGTGCATTGTTTTTGTCTTATATTTCTCCTTTGGTTGTTCTTCACTTGAGTAAGCTCTTGTAACAATCTCCCAATTAATCAGTACTAAAGCATGGAAATTAGTGAATAAATACCCAATTAATCACTAATGAAGTATGGAAATTAGTGAATAACATGAAGATAATTTAGATCTAATCTAGGAGTCAAATATTGAATTAAAAATAAATAAAGTTCCTTAACGTGTAAATGATTCCCCACAATACTTGAAGTAACTTTAAAACTCAAATCATTTATATGCAAATGTAGATACCTACTCTTCAAATCAGATTGATGATATATGCAACAAAAATAATTATAATAGCCAATCTCTCCCATAACAAGTTCAATTATAAAGGAAAATATTTGCAAATATGTAAATATATGAACACTTGCATTACAAATACTTTTCAAAAGAGAGTGCATCATCCAGGGGATATCCACCCTTCCACGAAGCATTATCTTCCCTGTGCTACTCCACTAGAGAAGCCTGACCCATCACAAAGGATCTAGCTATATGTAGCCAACATGCATGATGGACTCTAGTTCACTATGTGAGTTGTTGTCAAAATAACATACCTATATGCTCATGCAACATACATATAATGCACTAATTCCCATAAACATATGTATGTGAAAGAGAACATAAATCAATCTAAGTAATGCACTCATTGGTGGGAGTCAATAACTCTCCATGTTTACATCATAAGAATGTCCCAATCATCTCACTATGATATCTAAACATTTAATAGAATAGATTAACAACACCAAAAGAAAAACATGTGACTAAAATTCAATCCTTATGATGTTTTACTTAGATGTATTTTCAAAGTGAAAATATTTATTGATTAGTACATTAGAGAGGAATGGTTCACAAATAATTAGTCCATAAAAGAAGCTAATCCACAATTTAAACACACTTCCATAACTCCACTCAGTATTAAGTAATACGAAGGATCTTACTTCCTCCTCGTGACTTAAGTGATTGTAGGTTATTACCTGACAAACATGGAAGGAAACCCACAAAGGGATTGTGACCTATTTAAAATAATTTCACTTACGTTTAACCGCACCTTTATGATAAAAATAATTATCATTTAAACTCATGATAATTGCAACCTATAAATCAACTAGTAGTTTCAAATTTGCAGATTGCAATCAGAAGGACAACATTCAAATAGTCATAACTTTTATATTTTTTGGCCAAGTTCAAAACTTCAATGTGTTCTAGAAAGGAAAAAGAACAAAGGATAAAACCCAAAACTATTTTTGCAATACTCCCAACCATTTATGAGCAGTTTTATCTGCAATATAGATCAATATATTTCTCCCCAAAATAGGACATATCTTAATAGACTTATACTACTTATCTAAATTTCAAATTTTGATAAGTGTCCAAACAAAAAAAAGGAGGAATCAACCACGTGAGATGGAAGCCATGATATTTTACCTTCTAATTATTAGGGTGACAAGACATTTAAATCATATGTGTTGCTTGGATGACCATGTGGAACAATAGAAGTGCCCATTATGCTCATGAAAAACATTATAATTGTAGAATTATTTTATAGATAAATACAAGAGAAAATTTATCTTGAATGAATCTTCATAATAGGATCACCTGGGAGAGCATTGTAGAAGTGCCACAAAATTCCAATATACATGGAGACTCAGGCTAATTTCAGCTTGAATAAGAAGACATAACTCTAAGTTGCTAGAGTTTTCACACATTGGGTTTCTCAAAGGTAATTAAGAACATTTATTCCTTAATCCATATTTTACAATTTCTGTCATGAACTCCAACACCTAGATAACTTCAAAATTATATTTTTAGTTCTATTCCACAGAAAATAATTTAAGGAGTAGTAACATAAATCATATTTAATCAGATTTATGTTATTAAATTTGTGATATGAATTATGAATAATGGGCAAATCATTCTTTGCTTTGGAGATATTTTCTATTTAAATAAGTTAAGGGGTGATCAGGTATAAAAATTTGTGCCTGTTTCATTGGTATAGAATGAGATCGGGATAAAGAAAAGGAACTCCATTAAAAGCAACAAGTAATGTCCAATGCCTATTATAGGCTAGGCTATATTTTTTTTGGTTGGTAATAAGATTTTATTTTATTAAAAAAGTAGAGTCAAATACATCATCTTCTTATTTTTCATGAAAGACCACCTACCACCCAAAAATTCATCTATGAAAACACCATTTTCTCATAATTTAACACTTAACCTACATCACCTTACTCTAAAAACCCTGATCATCTACTTCAAGTTCAAAAAAGATTTTAGATTTACATTCACACTATTAAATTGCAACTACCAACCACCCTACAATCAAATTCCAACTTTCACAACATTCCATGCAGGGCTAAACCCCAAAAATTCAACAAAAATGAGGCAAAGATACTCGATAATTCTATTACAGAGAATTAAAAATACTAAAAAACTTTGGCTGAGCTACCCGGGTTCACTCCGCTTTCTAACTCACTCGTCATCTTCCTCTTCTGAGGACACAACTCTTTCCTCTCCAGACGCTCTACTTTTGCTTGGGCCTGAGCAGTTACCGCTTCTACCTCCATTAGTTCCACAAATAGTTTTAAAGCTTTCCAACCGCGTTCAGCCTCCTCTCTCCAGTAGGCTTCGAGTCTCCCTTTTGGCCACCTCACAAACATAATGCACTTCTCAACCTCATCACTCTCTGCATTCTCAATCCCTTCACAAATGTCCAATCCTTCTCCTCCCCGAACCCCTTGCCCAATATCAATTGCATAGACTGCACCAACCTCTCATCATTGTATAGAAACATGTCTTTCAGCCTCCTTTTTGATGTTTTTCCCAAAAATGGGCAGAGTTATCTCTTTGTTAAGAGCGAGAAGTTTTTCTCCATCGCAATTCTGCAACTCCAGAGCCAAAACCCAATTACAAGCCATTTTAGAGCTTGTTCTCCACCACAAAATTCAAAAGAAGCATTGAGAGAGAAGGAATTAGAGAGTTTAATAAGAATTAAAGCTCTCCACACTAATCCATTAATGTAGGACATACGTTCATCACCGCCACCCAATTCCACAAAATTCTTTCAGTCGCTTCGAAAATTGCAAACACTCATTAATTCCTTCACATTTACTTCTATGTACATACCACCTCTCTTAAATCCACCTCCTCTAAATCCAATTGCCTTAAGTCTTCGAACCTCATCTCACCAACTTCTTCAAATGTTAGAGCCCACTTTGATAGGGTGTTTGCTTCTACATTTCCAGATCTCCTTACATGACTAACAAAGAAGTCATCAAAAGATGCCAACTCCTCAATTTTAACAATTATATTTTGAAGATTCCAAGCATCAATACTCCCCTTCATCACTGCCTGGATCATAATGAGAGATTCACCCTCCAAATGAATTTTTGAGGCCCCTAGTTTTTTGCCAAATCTGATAGCCATTAATGTTGCTAAGGCTTCAGCTACATTATTAGTCCCTTCCTCCAACTTCTTCTCTCCCAAGGCCAATACATTCCCTTTCCAATCACGAGCAATGAAACTTTCCCTTGATGGTCCAGATTTCCCTTTAGAAGCCCCATCAAAATTTAATTTCCACCATCCCTCCATTGGTTTTTCCCAAATGACCTCCACCGGTCCCTTGGAATATGGATTAACCCAACCATGCCCCTTAATGGGCACAGGCTAGGCTATATTTATTATAGGTAAATTAAATACATTGAAATTCCAGTAATATCATGGCATTAATGATCTTCTTCAACATAGTGCTCTTGCTTTATAGTTTGTCTCTTATCAATTGACATATGACATATAACTCCAACAAATATCAAAGTTTGAAAGCATGTCATTTTTGCTATATTGTATTCAATATGGTTGCCAATAATGTACAATAAATTGTTTTGAGATTTTTTTTACAAATGAAAATTGTGCATGTTTAGTTTTAATTATCCTTTAAAATATCTAATGTACATTAATGGTAGGTAGTGTAAGGTAGTGTAAAATTGTTATGCTTAAGCATACGCTTCCTACAATTGTTAAATATTGGTACTATTACAAACATATGCATAAACAAAGAGGTCTACAAAGTGAATTCTCTTTTGAAACCTCTACATAAAGACAAAAATGGAAAAAACTTGAACAATCACTTAAGCTCACAAATCTAAATTCCTTTTTTTCAAGTTCGAAAAAATAATGTCTTAATAAAAAATGAAAATATGATGTACAAAAACTCATTGAAAAAAGTTGGGCAAAGACTAAATATTAAGAACCCAACTAGAAAACTAAAAAAAAAGAAAGGAGAATGGATAATGAACAAGGCTGAATACTCTAATTTTATGAAAAATCATATTTAAAGGTATAAACAAATTATAGCTCAAATGATAAAAGCATCAAGGCTTTCAAACTCAAAAATGTCTTATTCATGCCACGATATCACGAATGCAAAACCTACAGAAAAGTCATTGAACTAACAGGTGGAAACCTAATAAGACAACCCTTACAATGATTTATATCCACAATTGATGGAAAAACTAATTATACAAGCAGAAACAAAGGGAATCATACCTGTAAAGATTAGCCTTGCTTGAAGGCCAAAAAATTCTTGGAATGCTAGCTCCCATGAATAATCCCATGACATTATTCATGTTATTACTTGAATGTTCTAATTAAGGGAAAAGAAGGTTTTGAATGGACCCGAAACCATAGGTTTTTAATGGGCTTGAAACCATTTACAGACAGGGTTTGACAGGGACCCGAAACCCACACAAAGAAGAATAGGCTGCACAAGGAATCAACATAGACAACCAGCAGCAAGCCAACAACAAATCAAAAGAGATACATCACGACATCCCAGATCTACTCGAAACAAAAGGTTTTGACAAGCACCTTAAACCTGAAGCAACTAGGAATTACAAAGTAATTTGAATCCGAAAACCACCTGCGACGGTCAGGAAACCATCAGTTTGAATTAACTAAACTACAACATACCTCTTGCCAGTACTAACCAACCACAAACAAATAGTCAGGAAACCATCAACAAGAACCATCCATACACTAGAGACATCCAAGAAACCATCATCTTTAACCAACCAGACATCAGTAAAACACTTGTCAGCACTTTCCAATGAAACCAAACTCCCCACCTCAATAGGAGAGTTAGGAAACACAGAGGAACACTGGTGATTCACAACACAATCATTGAACTAGTCAACCAACAACACCAACCCGACCTCCACCTCAATAGGAAGGGGCTCCCCTCTATAGGAGAGGAAGAAGTGAAGCCCAAAACCACAAAATATAGACCATCCCAACCAATCCACAACCCACCTCTTCACCTGAATAGAAGAGGGCTTCACCTTCGAAGAAGCAATTTCCACCTCCAAAGAAGACCATAGTTGAAAAAATCGATGGGAAGCAACCACACCCATAGTAGAGAGCACCACAACCTCCTTTGGCAAAGAAGAAGGCTAGATCATAGAGTACATAGAGCACTCCTCCATGAGAAGAATAATCCCAACCAGGATCACAAACATAAGGACCAAAGCAACCAAAGATAAAAAAAAAAGCTCACTGATCCGCAACCACAAAAGTAGAAGCACAACACTCTGAGCCACCAAACCCTCATCCAGAAAAATGAGCAAAAGGACCCAAGCGGGGAGGAGCAAAGAGAGAAAAAAGCATAACTGGCCACCCAAGAGAACCAAGGCAACCACCAAGACCAGTAGCCCCAACAGCCACCCAAGAAATAGGAACAACAAAAGCCAAAGGAGCCCAAAATTGAACCAACTCAAACGAACAAACCAAGGGTCCAAAAGGAGGAAGGGAAAGGCAAGGAAAACCTCCAAACATCAAGAGTAGAAAGCTAACAAGACAATAAAAAACTACCTCCAACCCTACATGTCAGTCAGGATCTTAAACATGCCAGGAACTTTCCACCAAAAAATCCTCCAGAGGCAGACCAACAACCGCAACCCAAAACCACGAACGCACCCTGACAGAGGAAAAATAGCCCAGAAAGCTAACTGATAGAGAAAGAGAAGTAGAGACACAACAATAAAAAACCACTTCCAACTTGACATACCAGCCAAGGTCTAAGATAATTCCATCCAACTCCTCAAACAACCCATCAACAAGAACCCCAAGCCCCACAACCAGCACAACAGAGGGATTGAATAGAAGAAGGATAAGGCAAGGACAACCACCAAGCAGAGAGAGAAGAGAGACAACTAGAAAATAAAGAACAGCCTCCAGCCCTGCGAGCCAAATAGGGTCTGAAACAAGCCATAAATTATCCACAGACCACTCCACCAGAGGCAGCCCAACAACCACATCCCAAAAAAATGAAATCCCCCTCATAGAAGCAAAAAAACTCCTAAAAGGCAGAGAGGACCAGGAAAAACTACAAACAGAGAGAGAGAGAGGAGAGAGGGCACAACAAAACAAAACCACATCTGACCCTGCTCGCCCAATAGAGTCTAAAGACATGCCACTGAACTCCTCAGAAAAATTGTCAGTTAAATCACTCGACATAACCTCCAACACCACACACAAAGGCTCAAAAAGCCACACCTCAAAGACAAACCCTCGTCCAACAAAGAGCCACAGAGGAAACCACTACCAACGGCAACAACGAGCGCACAAGAAATAGGGCCCGCAAAGAAAGTAGCACCCACAATAGCTACACAAAGAGCAAACTGCAACCTGGGAGAAAGCCCAACAGAAAACGAGCCTCTCCATGCCATCCCCATCCCCGTTAGGGTCATCTCCACCCTGAATGTTAAATTGTGCCTATGATTTTATTATTTTTTCCCATAAAAGCATTCAAACCTTTCCCTCTAAAATTCTTTCAAGACTTTAAGCAAATTTCAACTAGCAAGTGTAAAGTAGATTTTTCCAATCTTCACCGACTTCTCCCACGTTAAAGTCCCAAGCAAGATATGGAAACATCTTCCAGGCACGTGGGAACAAATTTTTGAGTTTATTATTATCTTTAAATAAATAACTATATTCTCTTACGAAATAATAATTAAAATTTATAATATATTTATTGATATATTATCTATTAATAATATTAAGTTTATTTTTCTAATAATTAACTAATAGGATATTTCTATTTGCATTCCCATGCCAATTCCCATTGAGTTTTGGGATTCATTTTAATGGAATGTCGAATGAAAATAAATACAAAACAAGCAACACATTCTTGTGCTAAGTTGGGTTCATGACCCTCGCTAACACGAATTCTCTGAGTATTATTTAATTTATCCAAATTTATATAAAGAGATTTCATTTCCCAAGCAAATATGTTTATGCATCATTCACAAAATAATACAATTATCTAAATAACAAAACCCAAATTTTTAATCTCATTCACACACATTCAACCTAACTACATGAGTCTAGGTGAGTGTGTGTGTTGATTCCATCATAGTCAACAACCCCTATTGGCTAGAACCTTTTCCTTGATGATGCTCTCTCTCCAATATGAGAAAATTTCAATGATTCATGATGCACTTATAAATTAGAATGCATAATTGACCATCATCATTATAATCATTTTTCTTAATTACTCTTCAAGTAATAATTAATGTAATCAAATTATCTTTCAAAATCGCTTGTTATTAAATAATTAATACAACAATTAAGTGATTAATCTAAGTTAATTAAACAAGATGTGACAACTCTAAACTCCCTGAAAATCACATCTCTAGAGAAAAGCATTTTACGGGTTAGTGGATTCCAAAGCTTATAACCTTTTACATTCTCACTGTAACCAACAAAGATGCATTTTTGTCCTTTTGGATCCAATTTAGAATGCTTCACTTGAGGCACATGAAAAAAATTCTCACAACCAAATACCCTTAAATGTGAAAAAGATGGCTTTGTACCTATGCACACTTCATAAGGTGTTTTATCAACAAGAGTTGAACAAGGAGATCTATTAACCAAATAATATGCAGTACTTACAGCTTCTTCCCAAAAGCATCTATCAAGCAAGTAGCACCACTCAACATGCTCTTAGCTCTTTCCATCAAGGTTCGGTTCATTCTTTCTGCTAACCCATTTTTTTGAGGAGTATAAGGAGTAGTCTTTTTCTGAACACTACCTGCATGCTTACAAAACTCATCAAATTCCATAGAACAATATTCACCCCCATTGTCAGATCTCAACACCCTTATCTTATAATTTGTTTTCTTCTCAACTAAGGCTTTAAATTCCTTAAACTTAGTGAAAACCTCATATTTTGCATGCATACAATAAATCCAAGTGTATCTTGAGACATCATCAATGAAAGTAACATAATAACGAGATTTTCCAAAAGAGTCAACATCCACTGGTCCAAACACATCTTAATGAATGATCTCTAATAATCTCTTAGCTTTATTAGTTCCATTAGGAAATGACAATATATTCTATTTACCAAACACATAATACTCACAAAAATCATTTTTACCTACAAATTAATCAAAAATACTATCAACCAACTTTTTATTGAAATTTGTCTTAAGACCCTTTTCACTTATGTCACCCAACCTATGGTGCCACAACATACATGCATTTTCAGTGCTAGTTACATTGGTATAGTTACAAAAGTGGAGGTATTAAGCCTAAACAAGTCCCAATCCGAGACCCTTTAGCTATCACCAAACTCCATCTTACCAACCTGCAACCAGACTTGTCAAATTTCACATGCATTCCATAATCATTCAACTTGGATACTGAAAGTAAATTTCTTGCAAGTCCTGGAATATGTAAAAAATTATCAAGGGTTTTAACCCTTCCATCACTGAAACATAACTTTAGATTTCCCTTACCAACAATATTCTTCATGTTCTTATCACCAAGGAAAAATTTTCTCCCATCATAAGCTGAATATGAAGTAAAACACTCCTTGTGAGGAGTCGTATGGTAGGAGCAACCTGAATCAATAAGGAAAACATCATCACTAATAGTGTTAGTAGAAATAAACAAAGCATCAGAATCACCATCTTCTAAGGAATTTTATATGGAAGTATTTGAACTCTTTTTCTTGTTTCTACACTCCTTCAATTCAATTCATATGTCCTCTCTTACCACAATTCCAACAC
This sequence comes from Sequoia sempervirens, assembly GCA_007258455.2. Taxonomy (NCBI): domain Eukaryota; kingdom Viridiplantae; phylum Streptophyta; class Pinopsida; order Cupressales; family Cupressaceae; genus Sequoia; species Sequoia sempervirens. The sequence goes on along the minus strand of VDFB02000007.1, from coordinate 206,921,256 downwards.
TTTATTGTTCTCGGGGATTTTAGAACATCCTTTAGAATTGTCTCTCCTTTTATCCCCTTTAGGCCCTCCTTTTTCTTTGTACCTTCCTCACACATGCAAGGCATCTTGGGAGCCTGTATTCATGGAATTTCTCCTCATCTCTTCTAAAAGAAGTATAAAAATGAGACTATCCATCTTCAGTTTTGTACCACCACCGCTTATGGCAACAATTAGATTTTCTGAAGACTCGGGTAAAGAACAAAGTAACAAAATACATTTATCTTCCTCTTCTATCTTAACATCTACAAATGCAACCTGACTTATAATCATATTAAAAGAATTTAAATATTTCATAATAGAATCACCAACCTTCATTTTCAAAGAATACAAAAGTCTTTTGAGATATAACTTATTTGTTAAACTTTTGGTTTGGTAAATATCATCTATCCTCTTCCAAAAATTTTGTGGTAGATTCTTCTGAAACATTCAAGAGGGAAAAATTTTCAAGGCACAACCAAATGGTTCCTTGTGCCTTGTCCATTTTCTTCCAATCTTCATCAAATGTTGATTCTGGTTTCTTTTCACTCGAAACTTCCAACCATTGATTTCTCTCTTCAAAGAGTTCCTCCATCTTCAACTTCCACATCTTGTAACCAGTGCCATTGAATTTCTCAATATCTAAACGAGAGGTAGAAGCCATGGTATTCAATCTTCTTCACAAATATGCAAATCCCACAATGCACAAGCTCCCACTACAACCAAAAAACCTCCAACACTTAAACGAAAGCCATCCCTCTCTTAACATAACCATTAGATGTAATACTAACTATTGGAAATCCAAGGTAAAACTTGCAGCAATAGAAATTAATAATGTGTTTGCAAATCTGAAATTATATATTCAAGAAATTACCATAAAGAAATTATGTGATTGACAATTCCAAACATGAAATGAAATAAAAAATACCAGAAGTTGACATCCACAAGTGACACAAGATATACATGGAGAAACCCTTGCGGGAAAGACTCCACACCCAAAGAGATCCAATGTTTGTATTAATCTTCAAATAAGATACAATAACACAACCCTCCTTTTAGAATTCTAACAACACTTCGTTACTCTAACAACTTGCAAATAATCTTACAAACTACCATCTCAAGGCTCCAATATATAGAAGTTTGTGGGAGAGAATACCACAAATGGTATCCCAAAATAACAAGCAAAACCACCTGGAAAAACTCACACCCCCTTAGTGGACAACCCATAAACATGGCATAAAATACTGAATAATCACATCGCCTTCACATGGGTGCCTAACCCACAACCAATGAAAGTTGGTCAATACCGAGTGCTCCATAACTCTTTGATGGATTTGATATCTTCATGCAAGAGCATGCACCAACATGAAAACCTGGGTGCCCAACCATGCAAGAGCATGCAAAACATGTAAATAACATGCAAGGACATAGACACAAAAGTGGTCCCCACTCACAAAGTTGGACATCCAAGAGGAATGTTCTTTCAGGATGCCATATAACTGTCACTGTAGAGGGTTCACCTCTTTGAATGCAATTACAATTTGTCATAGGAAAATAAATAAGAAATATTTTATCCCTCATGTCCCTTAGAACACTTTCTAAAGAACATGGAGACACACAATTATAAACTTAGGATAGCAATTATAATGTCACCTATCCTAACAATAACACAATAAAGAATACCATTTAAAATGAATAATGATGGTATCCTTGTGAAGATAATTCAGAGCCCTATGAAGTTCCTCATCAATGAACCTTGCATAATCATATGGCCTTTTTACGTCTCTGCTCTAGATGTCAACAACCAAAACCATCAAATTAACATGCATTCAATTTTTTCAATCTATAGACACTGAAAAATGTCCTAATCGATGTCATACATCCTAAACAGATTTATTAACATCATTTCCTCTTTTCCCATCCTCTTTTCACTTAATTAATTTAATTAGCCTAGCTAATTAATTAATTTCATCATTTTCATCTATTTGGCCTAATTAATTAAATCGGGTTAATTAATCTCTTTTCGCACTAACACTTCATCTCATTAAATTAATAAATCAAAATATTTAATTTGATCTCCTAAGTCATCTTATTTAATTAAATAAATCTAAGTTATTTAATTAAATATCATTTCACCCCTCCCCTATTTATTAAATCATCTAATTTAATAATCTTTTAATTCTTCTATTCCCCTAATTGCATAAATTAAACCTTGTTTAATTAGCAATTAAACTAATTTTCCTCTAATCAAAGGAAATATTCCCATGGAATATTCTTTATCCTTTTTGCATAATTAAAACTTTATTTTAATTTGTAAATTAACTTTTTTCCTCACCCAAAGGAATATTCTAAGGAATATTCCCTCTCCTCCAATCAACTCACTTGGCTTCTTGGACAAGCTAAACCTTCAACCTCTTAAGCAAGTTACCTTTGACCTATGTGAGCAGGTCAAAAGTGTGTTTGTTTGAGGCAAGTGTGAGCCCTTGATTAACTTTCATCTTGCATTCTCATCCATTGATGAGAATCCATGATCCATGCCTCTCATCCTCTTCATCTTGAACCGTTGATTAAGCTTTTTGATCTCAACCATCCATTCCTCATTTGCTCTCCTATAAATAGATCACTATTTGTAGACAAATGGATCCATCTTTTATTGCAAACTTATGCTGTTGAATTTACTCACATACACACTCATCTTTTACTCACTTTTTACATTATTTTAGTTCATTTTAATTGCATAATAGATTTTACCATCCATTAATGTCTTCCATGTATCCATCTTAGTTTAGGGTTTTCATCTTTTAGCATAATTTTATCTTATATTAGCTTAGCAATTGCATAATTAGATCATTTGTAGCATAAAATTATGGTAACTTAGTTTGCATCATGTTCATTTTTAGCATAATTTCGATTTTCACACACCAAACACCATGGTTTCATCGATTCTATTCCACAAAATTGACTGAAATAGGCTCACAAATCACAGGATTGGGAAAGGGTCATCGTTCCACATCAACACGACACCAATTCCACAACAAGATAAATTTTGGATGGATTAGAATAAATGTTTTGATAGCTTTCATAATTTAGTATGTTAGGTTTTGTTGAAATGTTTAGTTTTAATCTTGTTTGATCGATCTTGTTGAGATTCAAGCATTGGTGGCTCCATTATGCTTTGATTCTTCATGGATCAAGCGTAATTCGATCCATACTAGTATTCTTGCATCGACATTCTGGTACTAGGAGGGGGGAAAACCGATCATTTAACCATTTTTAGCTCAAATTCCATGTTCATGCTATTTTGCAGGTTGTAGTGACGCTCAAACCACAAATAGTGATGCTATTTCAATAGTGTCGCCATGTAGTGACGCCTAGGCAGTTTTAAACAACGACTCGCATTTAATCTGTTGATGTTGATTTAAATATAGTGACGGTTATTTAATTTGAAGATATCAAGAAATGCAAACAGTGACACTCAAACTCACCAGACTAACGCTTTCCAATTTAAACAACAACGCATTCGTTAGCAGCGATGTCCATCAAAATAGCGACACAATCATGCTCACTGGTCTTGCTGCAGAGTGACGCCCGTTTTCACCAGAGTGACACCCAAATCTCAAACTGCGACGCTATTGTGTGCAACGACACCCAACAAGGGTAAGAAACTTTACGTTAGTTTTTTTGACATGTGGCTTAATTTCTTTGGTTTATCTAATTACTGATGAATGTCTAACTGTGTTTTCATTATTAGACTAATAGGGTTTTGCAGGGTTTAAAGGCATGGAGCGAAATTGAAGAAATTCTCTTCTATCTTAACATTCTATAATTGTAACAAGTGTTCAATGCTTTGGGGCAATTATAACCCAATTTCATGCTTTTTTACTTTAGTTTTAGGCAATGCACTAGTTTTCAATTGGGTATAAAATGAATGTTCAAAGTTGGATAAAATTGAACCCTCATATCACATCTTTCAATTGGTGCTTAAAATTAACTCATTATTGCTTTGAAGGATAAAATTGACAACTATTTGCTTTGTTTTGTGATTTTCAATTTTGTTGGTGAATGCGTATGCAATTCTCTCGCTCCATTTGGCGATCTTGAGAAACAGAAACATTCTCTAACACTTTGCAAAATATCTTTCAATTTGGTTTTAAAATTGAACCATGCTAGTGTTAGAAAAGGCATAGTGTGTGTTCTCTCTTTTTTCATGCAAGCAAAGATGATCAAAATACAGATGTACTTACTCACTATTTTTCACCTTTAGAGGGCTTTCCTTCGTGGGAAAAAGTACTCACCTCAAGGGAACGACCCAAGTGGTAACGAGCATAAGCCAAGCTCTTCCAAACTACTATATAAATTTGTGGTTGCGATGAAAATCGTAATCAATGGGAAGCGGTACATGATAACTCTCCCCTAGTATCTTTATGATGCGTAAATCCCCTGTTCTAAGGGTTGGGAGACCTCTCACAAGGAGTTTATCATTTCACCCCCTAAACCGGATGCCCTTATTACGAACCTTTGTGTAGTAGCCAAAAATCCCTAATATTTGTTGATGTTAGGAGGTCGGACCTCTAAATCCGTCCCACATATTTGCGGTTCTTAGTATAGATGAAGAGTTTGTCATGGGAGATTCATGAGAACTCGAAGCTTGGATGACCCATAGAAGTGAGTGTCGTAGAGGGGAGCCAGTGTGGTCAAGCTTCTAATCATCTGCTCTGAATAAGCGCAGTTGGAGAAATCCAAGTGGGAATTCAACAAATATAGCCATTTCCACCCTAGGGTTGTAATGCTTGTGAGTCAGTTTAACACTTTGCTTAATTTCAAAATGATCCAAAAGCAAACATTCACTATCCAAATTTCAAACACTTTGGCTTAAATATGGACTTCTTGAGTTAGCCTTAATATTACTGCTTGTCCTAAGGATTTATCCTTAGTGATTTCTAAATATCTTGAAATTAATCTCAAACCCATATTTACCAAAGACAACATAGGAAATTATGGCTTTAACCTCATGATTTTCATGAAAGGGACATTGTGAAAGTTATGATGTTTTTGACATAAACATCTAGTTTGGAAACATAAATCAAAGACAAGTGTTTGTGGTAAAATCAATTCACTTAAGCAAAGATAAATTGAAAAATGAACCCCACATGACTATTTGGAGGCCAATTGCTCTTATTGAACAACCTGATCTTCTAGGTGCTATAATTCAGGCAAACTTTGAGATCATAAATGGTGAACAAACAGATCTCATTAGCAGTTTGAGAAGCTTCACTTTTGAAAACAAGGAAACAAACACATAATGGAGAAACACAACAACCATTTTAGATGAAGAAGAGGAACACACTGATATTGAGGCTGGAAGGCCCCTATTACCACCACTCGTGTGGCAATAAATATCTTCCTTTCTTCCATAAACTTAAACTATTTCCACATGATCTCATGAAAAATTAGGATACCTAAGCCAAGATCTACAGGCCCTCATTTTAGACTTAGACATCTCACTCCAAAAGCCTTCAAGAAATACCTTCGAGCAGTTCACAAGAATAGAAACATATTAGTAGCAAAATTTTATAGACACACTTCAAGGTATAGTCCATAATTGTATGCATTCTTTTGGAGTCAAAATCCTAGTCTTTTTCATGATACTCAACTCCTCTAATGATTCATCAAACAATCAAAATCTGTAGGGGAAAATCTCCAACACTCCATTTCAGAAGTAGGAATCGTAGAACAAAGTATAGTCAAAAGTGGGCTTCAATATTTTACCGCAACCGTTACACTTTATTGAGAAACTTTTATGCTCGAGCTAGGAGAGCCCACACAGGTTTGAACATTCCCATCTGTCCTCTCATTTTCTAGGATTGGGACATTTGAGAGGTCTAGTATCATTCTCACTACCTTGGTCTTGTAAAAAAAAAAGGTTCACTTTAGGTCAACATTGGGTCAAACATTTCATTCACCACTTCATCAAATTTTATCCTTCACCTCATCTATCTTTGCAAAATTTCAAATACACCAACACTCTGGGACGTAAACATCAAACCAACTTTCTACCTTAGCTACTTTGTATGTGAAATGTATCATTTTCCATATAATTAGTTGAGATAGTTATCATCTTTGAACTAGTTTATCTTGAAGGTCACAAGTCTACCCTAAAGATTTCTAAGTTCATTAGCATCCTTTATTCCAACATCAAAACATCAAACTCAAGTCAAAAGTGTTTTCCCAAAATGCTTGCAAATATCACTTCCCACATCACCCATCTTTTCATCCCACATTATCATCATTGCTCCCAAAATATTTAGAGCATCCTTTTTACCTAGGTTTGAGTCAACTAGAGATTTCAAACATTACAAAACTAAACACAACTCTCCCATAGCTGACACCGAATTTATGGTAAAGACAAGATCACAAAACAAGAGAATCATGGAGAAAGAAAAAGTTACATTTACCTCAAGTGATCCAAATCCTTTAGAATTTGATCCTAGAAGTCATGTTACACCATCACAACAACCATCATCTCCTTCGGGACCTTATGAAATCGAAGACATCACCAATAACCCATTTGAGCTCACTAGAGAAGAACTTTTAGAACATCAATATTTTGAAAGTATAGCTCCTATCTCCCCAACATTTGGAGCATAGAGTTTAACACAAGATTTCACAACTCCATCACAAGGGTTAAGTCAAACTTACATACCTAGTCTTGCAACCAACCTTGCTAGAGATTTTGGTCACACCTCACCATTTTAAAGTAGTATACTTGTGGGTACTCTTGAAACTAATCCTCCACCTCCCACCACCGTTTGGACACCTTCCTTTGGCAATACTCTTGTTCCTAAAGATCCAAAACAGCTACACACTCCACTTGAACTTTACTATTCCACCACCACTTCGACATTTCAGGGAAACCCCCTTCATCCACACCTATGAGTACCACAAGTATGCCTACCATTACACAAAGTGGTACAGACCAAAAATATCAAAACAAAACACAAGGGCATGTCAATACCATAGCACAAAATCAACCCTCAACACAAATAGGGACATCTTTATCCAACCCTCTGGTGGGTTCATCCATTCCATCTACCATTATCACATCATCCACTATCAATCCACCTCAAAACAATCCCTTGGTTACAAGTTCTATTAATCCTGGGAGTACCTTGATCACGAATCCTTTGTTTACATCTTTTACACAAGCCAATCCTAAAAACATAGGACAAGGGAATCTTTTCAATCAATGGACTCAAGGTCCTAGTGTGTCATTTCCATTGCAAAATTTAATGACATCATCTTTTCCAACAACTCCCTTTTTCCTCCACCTCATTCTACCATATTGCAAGGAATGTTAAACCGAGGGAACCCTCCACCTTTCACCAGCAATCCGCTAACCACTCAAAAAATCAATATCCCTAATCCTTCATAGATGTCTCAACAACCACCTGATCCCACCTTGCAAGCACAACAAACTTATCAGCAAGCCATACAACAACAATAATAACAACAAACAAATTTAGCACGACAACAACAACAAGAAGCGTAACAAGCAGCCTTAGCAGCTCAACAAGAAACCCTAGCACAACAACATCAAGCTAAACAACTAGCCCTAGCACAACAACAAAATCAAGCACAACAAGCAGCCTTAGCACAACAACAACAACAACAACAATAGTAAGCGGCCATTGCACAATAGGCTCAACAAGTAGCTTTAGTAGTACAACAAGTCGTACAACAACAAGCATAAAAAGTAGCTTTATTACCATAGCAACAACAGGCCCAACAACAAGCCCTAGTGGCACAACAACAACAACAACAAGCTCAATAACAAGCCTTACTAGCTCAGCAGTACGCCCAACAACAACAACAAGGATCCTATTATCCTCATATGAACATCATCAATCCAAATGCATCAGGAACATATTCATCACTTTCACAAAATCTCACACCTTCATACACCCCATATAATTCATCTCTCATCCCACCATATGCTCCTCCACCCAATCCACAAGATGATATAGCATCACAACTGAAAGCACTCTCACAAGAAATACAGGACCTTCGCATGGGCAAGACAAAGAAGCCTCATACATAGAACTTGTGTCCTTATCCATTTGATCGAAACATAGCAATGATACCATTCCCTCTTGGTTTTGAAATCCCCAAGTTTGACAAATACAAAGGGAGAGGAAGTCTTGTTGGCCATATCAAAGAATTTAACGTCATGTGCATGGAAGTGGCTTATAATGATTCATATCTAATGCGCCTCTTCCCTCAAAGTTTAATAGGTATTGTTATGGATTGGTTCTCTCATTTTCCTCCTGGTATCAAAACTTTTCAAGAAATCACTAACAAATTCATCGATCACTTCTCCTTCAATCTTAACATGGACATTAGTTTAGAAGAGTTATACACTCTCAAACAAAATCCAGGAGTAACCTTCCCTAATTTCTTACAATGATGGAGACAAAGAGCTAGTAAAAGCAAGTGGCCTCTTCCCGACGAACAACAAGTGGGAATCATTATAGCCAACCTTGATCCAAATCTATCACTCCACTTAAAAATGCAATGTATCACATCATATGATGAGCCTGTTCCAAGAGCCCTTAACATTGAAAGAGCCCTAATCTCACAAGGAAATACTCAAGCATACAAAGACAATCATCCTTCAACCAGTTCAAATGAGAAACCTCGTGTATGGGCTAAGAATAAAAATGTAACAAACGACAGTGTGGTAGATGCTAAGGTCATACTAAGTGCTCCTAGACCCAATAACAATCAAGTTGCTAACATTCAACCAACTGTGCAACAAATGGTACCACCTTAGAACAATCAAATTAGTAACACCAACATGCAACAAAGGCAAACCGGTAACAGGAACAACTATCCCAAATGCAAGTACACAAAGTTATCAGAACCCATCGAGACAATCATGAAGAATCTGGTAGAGTCAAATTTGATAACACTTCCTAACTTTAAAAATGTCATGTCCCCTTCTCAGTGACATCTCTCGGAGTACAGGATTGGCCTATCACACGACCCTCGTAGGCTGATAGACTAGATAGAGGGTCACTTCGGAGCTTGGCTCAGCTTCAGTTAGCAGAGTTTGATCAGTAGTCTTTCGTTTGGGCTCGATCGGAGACTTTTTGCAGAATTGCTATTTTTAGCAGTTCCTGGCAGGCAGTGTGGGACCCCTGCTATTTTTAGCAGTATGGCTTTGGCAGTATTCAGAATCACTTCAGAGTTCGTCAGCTTCAGACGGATCAGTCATCGGATGAGTATTGAGGAAGATATTAATATTTAATTGCATTAATTAAATATTAATCATAATATAAAGTTATAATATTAAATTATAACTTAAGTGATTTCTCATTGAGGGGTGCGCCATCATCAGAAGGGGCCTATTTGGCAATTAAATTATGATTTAAATATTTGGCTGAGGACTATGGAGAATTAAAAGAATTAAAAAGTCAAATATTAATTAAAACCCTATTCTTAAGGAAATAACACTTTTCAGCATATTAGAGGATTTGCCTTGGGTTTTGAGCCATTATGTGATTATTAGATTTTGAGAAATTGATCAAATTGATCTGAGCACAGAACCTTAGGGTTTGAACTCGAATTCCTTGGGGAACGAGCCATCTCCAGCGGAAAGCAATTCAGAGGGTGTGGAATACCACTTGATTTATTGCAGCAGAGGTTTCTTCAGACAGGAGGAATCACAGAGCTTCAGAGAAATTAATATCTTCAGAGTTTTTCAGTGTTTTGCATTCAGAGCATTTCATTCCTTTAGGCGTCCATATTCAAGAGACCCAGAGTGTTATAAAGGCGGCAAATATTTATTAATTTCTGATTCTGCTGGGGCCGTACTTTACCAGGCCGTACCATTCTGATTTCTGGCCGTACCATCAAAGAGGAAGCCGTCCTTTGTACTGGAGGAAACGCCTTGTCTTGAGCTCATATTTTATCATCACTGGAGGCGCCTAGTCTTGAGGATTTCATTCAGAGCATCAGAAGAGAGAGGAAGTCATTTATTACTTCAGCCGTACCAGATCTGTACTTCAGTTGCAGCAAATATCAGGTTCTTTAAATATTGAAAATTCATTGTTTTATTCATTGCATGTATCTGGGTATTCTTGTAATCTTTAGCGAAGATCAAATAAAGATACTGGCATCCATATTCTACCAGTTCCAGAGTTATTTAATTTTTATTGAATTTTATTATTATTTTCAAGCAAAATCGTACCTTTCATTTATTGCATCAAGAACACAAAATTTGCAAAAAAACCAAAACCCTTCAGAAAAACTCAAAACTCAGTCAGAATCAGTATCAGGGGGAAACTAGGGTTTCTACAGTAGTTAGTTACCGTTGCACCAAAAGCCCAGACTGGTAGTGAACGGCACCCCTCTTAGCGTTAAGGGGGCATCCCCAGGATAGGTACTCCCGCCAAAGACCCCGGACACATGGCTGGGCAAACCGCTCGGACAGACCTACGTCACCTTCCGATAGGGGCCCGCACCATCAGCCCACCATGGAGTCTCGACCTCGCTCCGAGCAGAGTAGTCTCTTACCCCCCAGATAAGTACTCCCGAAGACCCCACATGGGCTCGAACAGCACCTTCCGAGGGGCCCGCATCGGGACATCACAACCCACCATGCTCCGCGAGTCTTGACCTCAAGACCTCCAGCTCTGATACCAAGTTAGTTACCGTTGCACCAAAAGCCCGGACTGGTAGTGAACGACACCCCTCTTAGCGTTAAGGGGGCATCCCCAGGATAGGTACTCCCGCCGAAGACCCCGGACACATGGCTGGGAAAACTGCTCGGACAGACCTACGTCACCTTCCGATAGGGGCCCGCATCGGGACATCACAAAAAACTACCAAGAACCACAAGAAAATCCATCCTGGTACAATGAACATGATATTTGTGACTCAAAATAAAAGGACATAAAACAACAAATTACATGAAACTCAAGAATATCATTCAAGATATCATAGAGAACGATACTATATCTGTTGAGGTACTAGCTGGAAACCAGGATCTCAAGATATACAAGACCCCTATGCCTGATCATAACAAAGCAAACATCAATGGAAAAGCTAAGGATTACACCAATGTTCAACATACTTATTCCAATGTAGTTGCCTCCTATGATAGCGTTATCACTGTTTTCACCATCAAAGGAGCTAGTACGAAATGTGGAGTCACCACATGACGTGGCAAAATAACTGTTCAAGGAGTTGTCCCAGCTCAATCTAGGACACAACCTGCTTTTCCCACATCTAATCCTAGAAAGTACAATCTTGTAGATAAGCTTAAATAGACCCCCACTTAGATATCAATCTTAGAATTTTTGAGATTATCTCCTACACATAGGGAAATACTACAAAAAGCCTTGCCTGAGTCATCTGTTCCTGAGAACATTGATACTGATCAGTTTCAAGCTATGGTAGGGAATATCACCAACCATCTTCTCACCTTCTTTGAGCAAGATTTACCATCACAACCATCTCATAATCATGCTTTACACCTTGGGGTTTTCATTCATAAAAACAAGGTTAAAATAGTCTTGGTAGATGGAGGTGTTGGTCTGAACATTTATACCCTGCAGTTGATCAAGCATCTAGGCTATTCAAAAGATACTATTTAGAAGATAGAGTACTACCATCAGAGCATATGATGACCAAGAATGGGTATCACAAGTAATCATTGCATTTCCAATCCAAGTGGGACCTCTTATTGCAAAAACTACATGCCAAGTACTTGATCTTGATCTTCCCTATAACATACTACTTGGCCAACTTTGGATCCATGCTTTAAAAGTTGTAGCCTCAACCTATCATCAGTGTGTGAAATTTCCTTTTGAGGGAAGAGAAATCACTATCCATGGAGATCCCGAGCCTTTCTACTACTGCAAGAGTCTTGAGGCCAAGTTTTATAAGATCCCACAAATACCCAAAAATGATGAAGGACCTACACCATCAAGCTCATTTATTGACCCATCGTCCCTAGCCTCTACCTCAACATCACAAGTACCAATTGTGAAAAGAATACCTGATCTCAAAACAATAATCCAAGATGATGGTTGTGGAAGTTAAAAAATATTCAAAGACACCTTTGTCTTAGGAGAGTTACCTATTTCTCCTCAATCTCACGGGAAACCAACATCTAGCACCAAAGAACCAGAAATAATCAAGATGGCAACTACTACCTTCATCAAATGGGGAGACTTGAATCAAGAAGACATTCATGAACAAGATATCTCTAAACTCGTCTATCAAGATGAACGACCTATTCCTATTCTTCCTATGGAATATGAGAACAAAGGTCTACAACTAATGCAGAGCATGGGGTATAACAAGAATGAGAAGCTAGGGTAGAATGGCAATGGTTTACTAAAACCCATTGTTCGTGAGAAATGACTAAAACATCTTGGCCTAGGTTGTACTACTAGCAAGGTCACACTTATTGGCAAAGGTATTGCTGCTAAACGAGTTGAGGCTTCCTCTTAGTCACCTACATTGCGTGATACAACCTTAGATTATTTCCCCCTTGATGTTGGTAACCTATTTGAGAACAACGCCTTCTTCATGATATCCATAACATCCTTTGTCTCAAACGACATACAATTGAAATATGCCTAGTATACCTGCAACTCATTGACATGGACCAACAAGGACCACTGCTTCTAGATTTATTCAAAAATGATGAAGCGATCTCAGAATTCATGGGATTCTAAGACAACTTATCATGGGAAGATCACAAAGCAGGCTTCGACATAGAGCTCAATATAGGGGCATATATGGGGATACGATTGAATCCTTCAGTCACAAAATAAATGAAATGCAATTAACATGCAAATCTTTGAGTGAAAACCATCTAGTGGTACTCTCTGGTACCAAAATAGTAAAAAAAAGGACGCATCCGATGGTGAAAACCTCTCTGAGGTGCCTAAGGATGAGGGATTCAATCTCCCCCTTAGTGCAATGCATCTAAATAAGTTAGCGGTACTAGCAAAAAATTCTACTCTAGTCAATGTGGGAACAAAAGAAGCACCTAAGATCACTTTTTATGTTGAATCCTTGTTGGACGAAGAACGAAAGAACCTTGTAGCATTCCTTAAAGAAAGAAGAGATAAATTTGCATGGTCATATACAGATATGCCAGGCCTTGATCCAGAAGTGATTGTATACCACTTAGTAGTTTAGCTCGACGCCAAACCAGTCAAGTAGAAATTAAGGAAGATGCACCCTCAAATAACACTCTTGGTTAAACTGGAACTACATAAGCTTCTTAACATTGGATTCATCCAACTGATAGATTATCTTGAGTGGGTTTCAAACCTAGTACTAGTCTCAAAACCCATTGGGGGCATCAAACTATGCACTAATTTCAGAGATCTAAACAAGGCATGTTCGAAGGATGATTTCCCTTTTCCCAACATCAATCCCATTGTAGATTTAACAATTGGGCATGAAATTTTGTGGCTCATGGATGGATTTTCAGGCTACAATCAATTCATAATTTCCAAAGAGGATCAACATAAAATTGCCTTTACTTGTCCATGGGGAACCTATTGCTGGAATGTGATGCCACTTGGGTTGAAGAATGCAAGAGATACCTATTAAAGAGCAATGACCCTCATCTTTCATGAAATTATCCACAAAATGGTTGAATATTATGTGGACGATATTTTGGAAAAATAAAAAAAGAGAAGTCAGCACATACAAGACCTAGAACTGATCTTTGACAGGCTTGAAGAATACAAGGTATGATTGAATCCAAAAAAGTGTGTGTTCGAGGTTAGATTAGGGAAACTTCTTGGTTTTATCATTTCATGAAGAGGGATAGAAATTGATCCAACAAAGGTAAAAGCCATCCTAGACATGGAACCACCTCAAAAATTGAAACAGTGAGAGGATTACAAGGAAGGCTGCAGTCCATCAGAAGGTTCATAGCCCAGCTATCAGATGAGATTCATCCCTTTTCACATCTTCTCCATAAAGGAATAACCTATAAATGGGATGAAAAATGTGATAAAGCTTTCTAGTAGATCAAGGATTATCTACTAACACCTCCAGTACTCATGCCACAGATACCAAACAAGCCACTGATCCTGTACATCTCAGAAACACCAACAACACTAGGAGCTCTTTTAGCACGACATGATGAGAATGGAAAAGAAAGAGCCATATACTACATCAACAGAACCTTGGTAGGCTATGAGATGAATTATTCACCCATTGAGAAAGCATGCCTAGTGGTAGTTTTTGCTTCACAAAATTTTAGGCATTACATGTTGTCACACCAAATCAAGCTCATTGTGAAAATTGATCCATTAAAATATCTATTATCCAAAGAGACCCTCACGGGACGAATGGCTAAATGGGTAATGATCTTGATAGATTTTGACATAGAGTATGTGGAGCGCAAGGCAATCAAAGGACAAGTGATCATAGACTAGCTAGCAAAAGCACTGATCTACGATGAGAACCCTTTAATATTTGAGTTCCCTAACGAATTAGTGTTCCTTATTAATCTCACAACTTAGTGGAATATGTACTTTGATGGATCATTCACTCAACATGGATCAGGAGAAGGAATTCTTTTTATCACCCCCCAAGGTGATTGCATCCCAAAATCTTATAGGCTATCATTCCCATGTACTAATAGCATTGCTGAGTACGAAGTCTTGATCACAGGTCTTAGGATAGTAGTTCAGTGGCAGATACAAGAGATGACAGTCTATAGAGATTCATAGCTGGTTATCAACCAAGTCAATGACGACTATCAAACTAAAGATGACAAGCTCACTCCTTACAAGAAGATGGTGGATAATCTCAAAGATCTTTTTATAGACATAACTTTTGAGAATATTCCTTGCATGAACAATAGAGTAGTAGATGTTATGGCAACAATTCGATCACTATTAGACATGTCGAACAACATCCTCCAATGCAAATTCTTGGTAGAATAGCTTCTCGTACCAACTTTCAAAATACCTGAATTTGAATTCGTGTGTGTCATTGTTGGTTCTGGATCCCCATGGTACAATGACATCTTTACTTATCTTAACAGAGGGACCCTTCCATCAAATATCACCCCGAACCTTATAAAGACATTTGTCAAAAAGGCATCCCGATTTAGGATCCTAGGTGATACCCTTTATCGTCGAAGCATCGAAGGGACATTACTACGATGTTTTAACCAAGAGGAAGCCTTAATTGCTTTAACATAAGTACACGATGGCATATGTGGTTCCCATTCTAGCGGTATGACATTAGCTAAGAAATTGTTGAGGACGGGGTACTATTAGCCAACCATGGAAAAAGAAGCTCATTAGTATGTGTGGAAATGCATCCAGTGTCAACAACATGGAGATCTAATTCATGCTCTAGCTCAAGAGTTGCAACCAATGATTACACCATGGCCTTTTTCGTAGTGGGGACTTGACCTCATAGGAAAAATTACTCCAACCTCATCCAACAACCATAAGTTTATCATAACGGCCACTAAGTACTTTCCTAAGTGGGTTGAAGCCATTCGTATGACCTACATAACAAGGAAGCAGATAACCATGTTTATCCTAAATTACCTAATTTTTTGTTATGGTGTACCACAAATCCTCATCTTAGACAACAAAACACCATTCAAGAATCAGGATGTGAAAGAGCTGTGTCAAATATTGAATATCCAACACCGATTCTCTACCCCGTACTATCTCCAAGGTAATGGCCAAGTGGAAACAATGAGAAAAACTATCTTGAAAATCCTAAAGAAAACAGTTAATAAAGTTGGTCGTGACTAGCATCTGTAGCTAAATCCCACTCTTTGGGCTTATCGAACCAATATCCACACACCTACAGGTGCAACCCCTTTCTCCCTGGTCTATGGATCAGAAGCCATCTTTCCTATTGAGGTTGAGCTCCCATCATTATGAGTGTCACTGAAGAAACTGATAACTGAGGAAGAGTACAAAGTGTCTCGACTAAATGAGATAGAATTCCTGGATGAACGTTGTCTTAACGCCCTTAATCACTTGCAAGTATATCAGAACTGACTGAAAAAAAGCTATAAAAAGAGAATCAAATTTCAATCATTCCAGGTAGGCGATCTTGTCTTTAATCAGAATTAGAAAAACCTTCCAGATCAAAACAACAAAGGAAATTTTGAGCCTAATTGGTTGGGTCCCTTTATCATCACACCAAGATATGGATCAAGAGCATACCAACTGTCAACCCCTGAAGGTGAACCCTTATAGGTTCCAATCAACAGCTTGCATCCCAAAAAATTTTATGCCTAAACATGAAGGGTGTAAATCAAAAAATACAAAAAATGATCAAAATCCAAAAAAATGAGAAAAAGGATTGAAAAAAGTAAAGAAAAAAATCATCCTCTAGTAAAAACCACTTCAGTGGTGCTTTGGGAAAGTACCTTGGTGAAAACTTGGAAAATAGGTGCCTTGTGTAAATAAAGCATCTCCATCTATCCTTTGGCTCTTTTGGCCTATCATTCTTTGCATCGCCATTCATCCCTCATCTGCATCCTTATCATGGCTTGTCAATGTAAGGTATCATGAACTCTTTAGCACTACTTGGAATTTTCCCAAGATTAGTTTGTCCTACCTTTATCGAAGTAGGCTAATATATCACACTGGGGGAATTTTTTTATGCATCACAATCGGGTTCTTGTATATCTTGAGGTCATGGGACATCTTATCAAAAAACACCAAAAAAATTCATAAAATCTTATCCAAAAAATCCAAAAACATTTGCAAAATCTTGTACAATGAAAATCCAAAAACATTTAGAAAATTGTAAAGGCTAAAATCCAAAACATCCAGAAAACATAAAAATCCCTAAAAAGGTCGAACATCGAAAATCCAAAAAAAGTCTCTTTGTCGAACTACGTTGTCTCTGAGCTTGAACGTAGGAAAGACCATCATTGATGTGCCCTTGCGACACCCTAGGTTATTCCTTTAGCACTCCGTTGTAATTAGTTGTCATCCCTCTTCTATTCATATCCTTGTCTTGTAAATGGGTTGAGTCAGTCGAACTACGTGGTCTCTAAGTGTATAACATAGGCAAGGCTAATCTTTGATTAGCCTCTGAGGCCCCTAGGATAGGTCTTTAGGTTAGGTTCTTGGTCAAAGCTTAGAAACTCAAAAAACCCCTAAACATTTGTAAAACTCTCGAAAACCCAAAAGATTCCAAATATTTAGAAAACACAAAAATATTTGAAAATTGAAAATCCAAAAATAATAGAAAATGCTCAAAAGAACTAAAAAAGCCTCAAAACATTGAAAAAACCCTAAACAGCCTCAGAAAATTCAAAAATCCTAAACATTCACATAAACTTTCGAAAAGACCAAAAAATAGCCTCAAAACATTTCAAAATACCAAAAATATTGAAATATTCCAGAAAATACAAAATCCCATCCATCCCATCTCGCTTTCACCCATAATAAATGATCGTCACCTTCACCCTTTGGCAAAACAAGTAGAAAACAAACATAGCAAGTCATAAAGTGCGAACCCAAAAGCCAAAATCTAAAGTCAAAATCATAGGTTAATGCGTTAGTGAAGTTTATAGCAATGGCTCATCTTAGCATTATCATCCTAACATCAAACAACCCTTTGATCAACATGTCCTAGGATGTATCCTTCCTATGATGGACATCAGTATCAAACATCACCTCAGCTAAACTTAAACTAGGTAGGAGCTATATATAACACTAATTGTTTGTCTTTGATCTTTTCTTATGATTTGTCTTAATAACCCATTTCGAGGACCTCTCGATGATGTCTATCTAAAATGATTTAGAGAGAAAGGAATGGGGCATCCATCATTATCTTTTGTTTGTTGTGCTTGTGGATATTCTTATAAAATAATCTTGGCACATACTTGCTTAGTTGTGTGTAGGAAGGTCATTTGGAGTATGTTGTTGACTATTGCGTATGCTTTGGTCCAATATATTCTAAGCTTCTAACTTGCATTCCAACAAAATTTCTGTGTGTCAAGATGTGAACAAGAACTATCCTATTTGCATATCAATTCAAAGTCCATTACACTAGATACAACGCCATCCTGGTTATCAATACCTTAATGCATCATATCTATGTGTTATATCAAACAATAAGGAATGACGAAAAATACCAATCACGAAGTGTGAGCACCCATCATGCATTTTCATCTTGCATCGTCTCGTCACCACCTCTAATAAAGTCTTGATGGATCAAGGACTTGTTAGATCTTTTAAAGCAGTCATCATCATCAATGGTTATTCATTCTTTATTCTTCTATCTTCTCTCTGCACTAACCTGGTATCATGACACTCAAAAAAATCATCAATACATCCATCCTCCATCCACAAACCATCATCATGCATGCATCTCATAATCATATCATAATCATAAGCATCCATCAGCATAATCACGCATCTCATGATCATATCACATCATACATTCTGCATTATCATTTAAGTTGTGATGAATAATATCGATTTGTTATTCTAAGCATCTTAAATCATTGCATATCATAAACATTTGCATCCATATGCATACATCATCATTAAAACATGCATAGAAAATATACAAAAAGAAATACATCCACATCATGTGCATCCATAACATCTGCATATCATAAATCATCCATCCACATCATATCGTGAAAAGATAATGAAAAAAATATAACATTGCATCCATCCATATCATAATCATTGCATATCACATAGGCATAAAAATAAAATGCATCCATACATTCTCATATATAAGCATCTATACATCATCCATACATGAAATAAAGTCAACACATCATAGCATGAATCATCTGTATCTGTATAATATATATGTCAAAAAATGTGTCATGGTACAAAATTTGGATCAATGTATGTACATCGATCATAAGAAGAATATCTACGAAGCTATAAAAAAGGAGCCCATGAATGTATATTAGTATAAAGATTGGGGAAAAATAAAAAAGTTTCTAAACATAAGAAAGCTAGCCCTAGTGGCTGTTACCCTCTCCAACTTGCCACTCAGGCTGATCCTCTACATAGGGATGTGTGTCACTACACTGTGAAAAATTGGGCTGACGAAGAGCCATTGGAACATCCCTATGATAGTGCTACCTGTAATACACAGCCTCTGTGACAACCTCCCTGTACAACCTCGTTGTAATAGTCTGACCATGTGTGGTTGCCACCATAACCTCGATTTGTTGCCGCCTTGCGACATCCTGATCTCTCTCTCTTTAGTGATAGCTTTTACTCTCTACAATGTCGCATCTCTCTCGGATGTCACCGTGATCACTTGCTGTCGAGCCTGGTCTTGCTCAACAGTAAGAGCCAAAACCTACTAGCGAGCCTGGTCTCACTCACTCGTTAATGCTTGCACGTGCTCCTGCAACTATTGTATCTGTGTGTCTCATACATTTGGTGGTGGTATTGGTGGTCTTGGCTACTGCTAAACCACTGGAGGCTGTTGCTATATAACCGGAGAAGCCCCCAGAACCTATCCATCGTAGCCATCCTGGCCTCCCTATCCCTTGCCCCTGACACCTCTACCTCGTGGTCTCCCTCTAGGAGGAGCACCTGTTGGATTTGTAAGTCACCTCAGAGGGATGAACCATGCATCATAAGTTGAAGTGGTCTGTGCTATGGGCTGACCCTAATCATACACCCAAGCTTGGGAAACCAACTGATGGAAGCTGTCAACGGCCTATGGAGCTAGAATCGTCGGTCCCCATGTGGGAATCGCTCTAGCTGATCTAGCAAAAATGACTTTGTAGGCATCGTCAGGCTTGTCTTGTACATCGCCAAACTGTCTAGCTACCCTGTTAGGAAGGTACTGCTCAATCATGGTGTGCTCTCAACCCTGCATGTAATAGGTCTGTCTAACGAAGTAGAGCTATTGTACATCATCAAACCATGGTGACATTTGAAGCCATGGGCACCAGCAAAACACGGTAATATCATCAATCACCCATCGCCAATATGGGAGGCCAATCTATCTAGTGTGCTTGAGTGTGATGGCACCTTGATATCTCCATACGACAGGATCATCCAGCTCCATGTCTACCATTTGTAAAATGGGTTGAAGAATGAAAATGTGCTCCCATGCTCAGATATGAAGAAAAGTAACACCTGCACTGAGGACTCTCCCATCGCAGTAAACAAAATCATGCAAATCATGGTATAGGGAGGCCAACATCACAGGCCCCCATGCAAAAAGAGTCCTCCTATACAACATCCATTGCCATGCCAGACCCCATCTTGGATTGAAAAATCTACCTCGTCTGTTTGGAGCCACCAAACCTGAAATAATGGCAACAACGATCAATTTGAAGGTCGACACGTGACCTCTGTATGTCTCTAAATCAATCTATGATGTGACAAATTCAATCTAGTCCATCTCCATCACCTCGAGATAGGCATCTAATCCAACATCGGTGTCATAAATCACACGGTCTCTGTGGATAGACAACCAAAATGTCCACCACACATCCTCCAAGGTCACTGTCACCTCCCCCATTGGAAGGTGGAAGGATGAGGTCTCACTATGCCATCTCTCGCGCAGAGCTGTCATCATAGCCAAATGGGTCCTAATAACAGGTGTGTATGCAATGTACCACAATCTGATCTCTCCCAGGTGCTCCTGGTGTAACTCTGAAAGATCACCCAATCTCTTGAGAACTGTGGGCCTGTGCTCCCTTGACATCAATGGTGGGAAGACCTCTTGCACCCACGAAGCACATGTCATCAAGAAATCATCAAAATTTGAAGTTATTTGGAATTTTCGGTTCGAAAATCACAATAGCGTCACTATTTACAATAGCATCGCTATATTCAAAATTCAAACAATGACACTCGATGCATTTCAAATTTCAAATTCAAAAGTGCATCGCCAGACAAGCTGGCGTCGCAATCTAGACTTTGGCCTAACTTAACCCTACCTTTTAAATCAACAAGTGCGTCACCGGATAAGCCTGTCGCCATTTGAAATTTGAAATGCTAATTTCAAATCGAAAGAAGCATCGCCATATACATATGCGTCGCTATATATCATTTGGGCATCACTGATTTAAGTTTGGGCATCGCTATATATTGATGCTGCCAAAATCTAAATTCTAACACCTAATAAATGCATCAAAATTTCAAATTTCAAATCAGGTTTTGAATCACATACCAGTGGTCCTGTGCTTGGAAGCTACTAGAACTCTTGAACTCGATCAGAGATGTGTCAAGGAAGCTCACGACGTGCCATTTCGTCGAAGGGTCAGAGCTAAAATTGCAAGAATTCCTTAAGTGTGAATGCACAAATGGATTGAAAATGACCCCTCTTGGTCTATTTAAGCTAGAAAATTAGCGATTTTTGCCCTAATTTAACCTTAATAATGGGGTTTATTATCCTTTTCACCAATTTTTCCAATCTGGACCCAATTTTGCACCGTTTGTTGCATTTTTGGCATTATTCTTGCATCCCAAAAGCCTTTTTGACCCCTTGGGGCATCTTTTGAACCTTTGTCGAGAAATCAACCCAAAATTCAAAAAAAAATTCCCAATTTCTCAAGGGTGCAGGGAGTCAGTTTTATCCTTCCATTGGGGCATCTAAAAAATAAAATAAAATTATTTTTTGATTTAAGCAGCAGTTTTAATCTGAAAAGCATTGTTCTTTGAACCAAAGCAGCAAGTACCTCGCTTCAAAGAGGGGAAAAATGTCCTAATCGATGTCATACATTCGAAACAAATATATTAACATCATTTCCTCTTTTCCAATCCTCTTTTCGCTTAATTAATTTAATTATCCTAGCTAATTAATTAATTTCATCATTTTCATCTATTTGGCCTAATTAATTAAATTGGGTTAATTCATCTATTTTCTCACTAACACTTCATCTCATTAAATTAAATAAATCAAACTATTTAATTTAATCTCCTAAGTCATCTTATTTAATTAAATAAATCTAAGTTATTTAATTAAATATCATTTCACCCCTCCCCTATTTATTAAATCATCTAATTTGATAAATATCTTTTAATTCTTCTAATCCCCTAATTGCATAAATTAAACCTTGTTTAATTAGCAATTAAACCTTGTTTAATTAGCAATTAAACTAATTTTCCTCTAATCAAACGAAATATTCCCATGGAATATTCTTTATCCTTTTTGCACAATTAAAACTTTGTTTTAATTTGTAAATTAAACTTTTTCCCTCACCCAAAGGAATATTCTATGGAATATTCCCTCTCCTCCAATCAACTCACTTGGCTTCTTGGACAAGCTAAACCTTCAACCTCTTAAGCAAGTTACCTTTGACTTGTGTGAGTAGGTCAAAAATGTGTTTGTTTGAGGCAAGTGTGAGCCCTTGATTAACTTTCATCATGCATTCTCATCTGTTGATGAGAATCCATGATCCATGCCTCTCATCCTCTTCATCTTGAAATGTTGATTAAGCTTTTTGATCTCAACCATTCATTCCTCATTTTCTCTCCTATAAATATCACTATTTGGAGACAAATGGATCCATCTTTTATTGCAAACTTATGCTGTTGAATTTACTCACATGCACACTCATCTTTTACTCACTTTTTAGCTTGTTTTATTCATTTTAATTGCATAACATATTAGAGCATCCATTAATGGATTCCATGCATCCATCTTAGTTTACGGTTTTCATCTTTTAGCATAATTTTAGCTTAGATTAGCTTAGAAATTGCATAATTAGATCATTTGTAGCATAAAATTATGGTAACTTAGCTTGCATCATGTTCATTTTGAGCATAATTTAGGTTTTCGTACACCAAACACCATGGTTTCATCGATTCTCTTTCATAGAATCGACTGAAATAGGCTCACAAATCATAGGATTGGGAAAGGGTCGTCATTCCACATCATCACAACACTAATTCCACAACAAGATAAATTTCAAATTGATTAGAATAGATGTTTTGATAGCTTTCATAATTTAGTATGTTAGGTTTTGATGACATGTTTAGTTATAATCTTGTTTGATTGATTTGTTGAGATTCGAGTATTGGTGGCTCCATTATGCTTCGATTCTTCATGGATCAAGTGTAATTTGACCCATGCCAATATTCTTGCATCGACACAATCAATTCCCAATACCTGACACAAAACAAAGTATGTCTTCTAGAAGTAACCCTCAAAAATATTATATTTGAACGACTCCAAATCACTTCTAGCAAACCTTTGGAATTCTCTATTCTACCCTCTTGGCTTGAAACTTGGTAGCCACTTTACTTTGTAACTGTCCTTTAATTTGTGATATTCTCTTGTTAATTCTCCCAAATCAATCAATAAATGAGCATTCATATCAAGGCCAAAGGCTTCATAATTGAATTCCTTATTTATAGTTACAAGGGTTCCACCATTTTCAACCATAATTCCCCTAGTGTTAGGGTTATATGACCTGGCCACAACCTTGATTAGGTCAACATTAATGAAAACATTTGGGCATTACTAATTTTTCCAACCCTAAACTCCAAATGTTGGAAACTGACCTGTCAACAAAATATTTTTTGAAGCAGTGCTTGAATAGGGCATAACCATGGATAGGAATTATGACATCTATGCACTAATCATTTTTATTTATAATTCAGTCTGATAGAATTTCAGACCCTTGACCAACCCTTGGTCTCTTTGTAGATCCAAGCAACTGAGCCATAATTTCCTCATCTAATGTTCTTTTAGTCCCTTTTGAAGTTCCAACCATGATTTTGATATAATTAGGAACTAGGGTTTTAGTGTTCTAGAAATAATTTATGAAAATTCTACTTGAAAAACCACAATTCACAACTTCTCAACCCCCTAAATCACTTCTTTGAAACTAAAAATAAATTTTTAAACTAAAATTTATAGAGAAAAGGACTTAATTACTTAATGGTTCGAAGAAGGCTATAAACCCTAAAATGGCATCAAAAACCTTAGCTCATTCTGAAACTTGCAACAAAATCGCTCTCTACCTTTTTCTTTGTGCTCTAAATGAATTGATAATAAATAATTAACTCAATTCATAAGAAGAATCAGGTAGTTGTAGATCAAATCGATCATTAAATCTCACATGCGCTTAGACGTGTGACCAATAGTATTCATTCTTAATTTTAAATGTGGATCGTTGATCTTAGGAAATCAATGGTGATTGTCGAAATTCAAAAACCCCCTCTATGAAAAGGAGAACCTTTGTCTTTTGCATAACTTTGGGACACATGTCACAATTTCAAGGATTCACAGAAAGAGACACAACAATTTTAAGGCCTCCCCGACAATGCATTCTCTCACAAAATACATAAGGTGGGCCCTTTAGAACATGTGTCAAGATTTCAAGAACTCATGGAAAGACAAGCTCAAGCAAACATTGCTTCATGAAGGTTAAAGTTTGTGTGAAATGGAAAAGGATATATAAAGCAATGGAATACATGCATTTCACTTATTCGCAAAGAGAAGATTCTACAATTAAGAGCCTTTTTCCAAGCACAAACCCAACATGAAATAACTAAAAGATATGGTGGGACCCTTTGTGAATTATTCTTTGGGCAACTTAAAAGAGAATTACAACATGTGCACTTAAAAATAACTTAAGTCACTAGAAAAAGGGGGCTCCTAGGGCACAATAAGATAGGGACTTCACAAGGAACCTTTGATACACAACGTGAAAAAGGAGTTGCAAGATTTGATTGGTAGAACACCCCTACACGTCAATTCATAGGGGTTTTAAAAAGAATGTTTTGTGGGCTCGCAGGAGGAAAGCAATAACATTTCTTGCTTTTGTGAATCAAAGGATCTACACGAAATGTTGATGCATATCTTGTGGGACTCGAGAAAGCAAAAGACCTTTTAAAGACATATTAAAATATTTAGGAAATGGGAATGCTCGATAACCTAACCAAAAGGGGCCGGTAAAATAATAAACATAAGGCTTCAAGTTGTGACTTGAGGGACTTAACATAGGGTGTAGGCAGTTAATGCAAAATTAGAAGAAAAGTGCAATGATGTTGCCTAGGCTTAGGGTTTTTTTGTAGAAAACCATAGGAACGTTCACTAAAACCCCTATAAAACAACAAACTGACCACCATTAAAATGCAAAAGGAATCAAGGAACCAAAATTTTCAAAATTTCTACCAAAATGAGTATCCATTTTGGAGAGATTTTTTATTTTATATGTAGCTCTTCAAAATGGATTTCCGTTTTGGAGAGTTTTTAATATTATACACAATTCTCCATGATCTGTAATTAAAGGGTTACAAATAATTTGCACTTTACTCCTAATTACAGATTTTATCTCGATTGGAAACAAAATTGTGTGGTTATGTTTCTTAACGATTGAAATTACAAAACTAAGTTCACTTAATTATTTACACAACTTAACTAATTACTTAAATGTCATAATTAGAACTCAAAAGGAATCAAATACTAAAAGGAATGAAATAGAATTATAAGACAGAAAAGGAGAGAGATCACGAGCTTGATAATGGAGTTTGCTCAATATGAGCTACGTCTCCGGGTCCGCTTCTCAATGTTGGACCACTTTATTAATGATGCCAAGCTTTAATATACTTTTTTACATCATCCAAGCTTCAAAATCTACCTTACAAAGTCTCTCACAATCTCCTGCCAACACCTTCAAAATTCCTTCCCAATATGCCTAATTTCTCCACCATGGAAATTGTCTTTCCCAAAAGAAAATTGCTTGTCCCCCAAAATCCAAAAACACCCCCTTTTTATACATAAATATATTCCCATTATGGTTAAAAACCATAAGATTTACAAAATCACCCATATCCGCTTTTACATATTTGCTTGTTTAATTTTGGGCTTTACGAGATAATTTTTTTTAAATAATCCCTTACAAATATTTAGCAATTTTCTGTTCAAATAATGGCTCTTATGTCTCTGAGCCGTTACAAATAATTTCATTTCCCCTTGAAGGATTTAAAAGTCCCTTAAATATCTCTTAATAAATCATTTAAAATATTATCTAAGCCCTTTAATTATATTATGTAAACAGGCTTTAATATTCTAAAGGATTAGGCCCTTATTTATAGGGTTTAGTATTTTAATTTTGGATTTTCTACTTTTATTTGGGGGTTAAATTCTTTAAACTTAGGAGATTTGAGCTTATTCATTATTGTTTTAAAGGGTTTAATTTTTTAATTTTTAGGAGATTTGGTTTTAATCCGTTGCCTTTAAATCCCACAAAATCCGCTTAGGATCCCACAAAATCCGATTGGAATCCCATAAAATGGATTTTGTGAAATAAAATAAACCTCCACCACTTTATTTCTCAAAAATAAAGCATGGTGTAGTGGTGGTACTTGAATTTAGTGAGGGGGATCCACATTTTTGCCACATCACCTACACTTGCCATGTCAACATCCAATCAATCTTCAACTTTGAATGGTCATATCTTTGTCGTACGAGCTCCGTTTTCGATGAAACGAGTGGCGTTGGAACCGTGGCGATGAGCTCTTCAACGTGATTCCACCTTTGACCCTTTTTGGAACAATCATTTTTTTTCCTTTCTGATTGGCCTTTATACCCAGTTTGATCCCAACTTTGACTGACCATAACTTTGGCGTACGAGCTCCTTTTTCGTTGTTCAAGTTGCATTTGTTGGTGTAATTAAATATCTTGTACCTTGTCCTAGGTCTTGATTACACCTTAGTTAAGTTTACTTAGGGACCACATAGGAGGTTGTTGGAGAATTTTCACTTTTGGTGGACTTGACATGTCATACCTCATCACTTCCACCTTTTGTGGACACATCATGTGATTATCTCTCCACCTTTTGTGGAGTGATAATTTTTCCTAGTTGTCTCATGTCATAAGATTCTGAAACTTGTCATAATCTTATGCCCTCCTATGTTCTCACCTTGGCTATATAACCAAGGGGTCTCTCTCATTTGTAATCAATCATTGTACTGCATATCATATTAATGACATTGAATACAGTTTATTCTTGTCATATCATTTCTCTCTTTCTTGTGCTTTCCATTTGGTCCATAGATCTTGGGTGGCAGCCATATCCAATTCTAACATGGTATCAGAGCGTGTTTGGACCCATTGGAGAGTCTTATTCTGAAGAGAGATTCCAGATCTAAGAAGGTTTCGTTCATGGCTCTTTGTTGCAGGTTCATATCCGAGCTTGCTGGTGCAAATCTGAGCTCACCATTGCGTCCAGAAGGTTCGAGAAAGTCGATTTTGCCTTTTGTTTCGTCCAAATCGGACATACGAGGCCAAATCTATAAGGGTTTGAAGTTGAAGAGTGGTTGCTAGATCCAGAAGGTCGCTACAATTTTGGAGCATTTTGGGTCAAATTTGACCCTGCCATCGCGTCCAGAAGGGCCAAAAACCCTAAGATCGACTGTCAATTCGTCTGATTCGGAGCAGTTGTCCGGTAAGGCAAAAATTTTCCCCGAGAGCCGTACGCCCCCAGGCGTCATGTTGGTACGATTTCTAAAAAAATATATATATATATATACTATAATATTTTTCTGCGAAATTTTATTTTTTCAAATATTTTAAAAAATTCGCAGTTTTTTATATTTTCGTTTTGTGAAAATTTTATTAAAAAAATTTAAAAAAAAGGGGCAAACAAAATTTTCGTGGAAGTTAATTGCAGTACCAGGTACTGCGCAGACTGCAGACCTGTACCTGCGGTACCACCGGTGCCGCAGGCCGACACGTGGCAGATTCTGTACCGCTACCGCGGCCCCTCCATATTGCGTCGGCGGGCTTCCAAATTTCTGGCGTCCATTTAAAATTTTTCGGCAAGCTCCAAAAAATTCCAGCCGAAAATTCAATCACCTACCGGCGGGTCAACACGAATTTCCGGCGAGAAGATTCCGTTACTTTTCCGGTGACGCAACCGGCAGGAGAATATACCGGCGAATATTCCAGACGCGGGTCGAGTTTTCTTTTGACGGCCTCCAGCCCATCAAATTTAATCGACTCATTTGCTGACGTCATCCTGCGTCAGCAGTGACGTCAGCGACTCTTTGAAATTTTTGCCCCCTCACCATTTGCAATTTGGTTTTTGCAGTTGAACTTTGAAGCTCAATATCTCAGTCATTTTGAGTCCTTTTTTTGAGCAATTTTTTTTGATTTGGGCTAGAATTTCGTGCTCTACGCACTGGTGCAATCATTTTTTGGTTTTGGTGCCTGGTTTTTCCAGAAATTTCAGATTCACAGGTGTTGTTGCTTCGTCCTCATTTTGGGAACTTCGGGAGCTTATATCTTGCTCCTACGGTAACATTTTTGTGTGAATTTTTTTTTGAAAATGCATGATTTTTCCTGTACTTCTCAGTGGTGTGATAAGATTGATCTCATTTTGTACCAAAAATTGTACTTGATACTGTGGCCTATTTTGGCATTTGTAAGCACTAAGATCAAGTCTAGCTTGCTGTTCTTGGCATCTAGCAACTGTAAACGCACTAAATATAAAGTGCCAAATCAGATATTTCTTGGGGGGTTTCTTGATTGAGTGATTTGGGGGGGGTCTCTTGGTGCATTGCTTTGATCTGTTTGCTTTGCTCTTTCATTCTCATGGATCATCCTAAGGTTCCTTTGCTCACATCATATAACTATTCAACATGGCATCAAAATTCATGGAATATACTAATGACAGAAGGTCACTCTCTATATGTTGAAAATAAGGTACCTGAACCTACAGATGATGAGAAAAAGTTAAAATGGATGATCAAACATGCCAAAGCTCTTGGGTGTCTTCGTAGACTAGTTTCTCAAGATTTGTTGTTTCAGATTGAATCATGTAAAAATTCTCATGAAGCTTGGGAAAAATTGAAAACATTGTATGGTACAAAAGATGAAGTAAGAGGCTATCAAATTGATAATGATTTGATGAATCTTGATCCTAAGAACTTTGACAACATCCAAGACTACATCACTAAGGTTAATGATCTAAAAGAGCAATGTAAAGCATGTGGAATTGATAAGAAGGACATCCAGTTGGTGTACAATATAATGAACAAACTTGGTCCTGATTATGCTTCTTTTGTTTCTAGCTTTCATACTCATAGATTGACTATGGGGTCTGCATACACTACACCTTCATTTGCATCATTTTCTGAGATGTTGATACATGAGCAACAAAAGCTTATATCAATGGGTCTCATCAAGACTTCTAAATCTCAATTGTTGGTTAATCAGGTGAAAGAATCAGAATCAGATAAGAAACAGAAGAAAGCAAAGAATAATCAACATTCAGATCAAGTAAATCCACATTCAGATCAATCAAAGAAAAAATCTTCTTCAAAAGGAGAATCATCTAAGAAGGAGAGACCTTTTTGTGCATATTGCAAGAAGGATGGACATGAAGAACACTATTGTTATAAGAAGGACATAGATGAGTTGAAAAATCTTCTAAAAAAGAATCACATTGATTTGCCTTCTAGAATGTCTGAATCATCTTCTTCTCCTTCTACTTCAAAACAGTCTAAAAAGGACAAAGATCAAACATCAGGATATAAAGGACAAACTCTTTGTGCTCATTCAAGTCCAGGATCAGGAAGATGGCTTCTAGATTCAGGAGCATCACATCATATGGAATCTTCACAGACTATCTTCTCTTCATTTCAGCCTTGTTCTATGTCTCCTATCTTGATGGGAAACAATACATACATGAGTGTAACAGGGAAGGGATCTATTAGCATTGGGAAGAACACTTTTCAGGATGTCTTGTGTGTTCCTCATTTGACGAACAATCTACTTTCCATTTATCAGATTACACATGGTGGAGATGGGAGAACTGTGGAGTTCACTCCTGATTCAGTTATCATTCGTGACTATGACACTCGAGAGATCATTGCTACTGGGGTGGTTGATCATTCATCTCGGTTGTATTCCTTTGCATAGTTTGCTTCTGATGGTGACAATGTTCCTTCGATTGTTGATCACAACTATGATTCTGAGGAGACATATGG
Organism: Sequoia sempervirens; assembly: GCA_007258455.2. Lineage (NCBI taxonomy): Eukaryota > Viridiplantae > Streptophyta > Pinopsida > Cupressales > Cupressaceae > Sequoia > Sequoia sempervirens. Next base: position 206,891,275 of record VDFB02000007.1, on the reverse strand, counting down.
CTTTTTGAACTTGGGCATACTCACATCAGATCCAGTACTTGAGCCATGCACTTCATCTCCTCCATCTTCTGTTGTACTTGATGATACCTGTGTTGCTTCAGTTTTGGCTCCTAGTGATTCAGTGCAGCAGAATTATGATTGTCTTCCAGATATGGCTACTTTGGATGGCTTCCTCATAGGTATTTCAGACTTGTTTGTGGAGTCTCATCTTGCGGATTTGGAGGACACTCTTGATAGCATTCATCTTCTCTTTGATGAAGATGCACCTTCTTCAGTTGTTGTGAGGGAACACCTTGACCCTCTTGTTCATTCTCTACATGATCATTCTTCACAGTTTGGCGTGAGTGTGGATACTTTTGGACAACATTTGGAGGAGGCTTCTTTATCTTCAGAGGGGATATCTTTGTCTTTGGATTATGTTCTACATTCTTCTCTACTAGATGTTGGATTTTCCTCTTCAGCAGTGTGGCCTAGAACGCCTGATTGGAGTGGTTCAACTTTCTGCATCGACATGGAGACACTTGAGCATGCTTTAGAGACATCATCATACATCATCCATATTCATGATATCCTGCATACATCCTTGGTTATTGTTTCTTCCCAAGGGGAGGAATGTTGTTCGGCGAGATTGGATCATCTTTAGCATTCAATGTCGAGCTTCTACCATCATTGCAAGAGACTCAACATTGAGGGGGGGCTACCTTGCTTCTCTTCTACTTCTCTCTTATGGGGGGGTCTTTTTCCTCACATGGGGTTTTTACCTTCTTATTCTTCATTGAGAGTATTTCTATTTCATCTCTCTTTTGAGGGGGAGTTTTTCCCATGAGGTTTTCTCCCTTTCCTCGCTTGTGAGGGATTGCATTGATTGCATTGTTTGTACATGGGTACCTAACATGGCCTAGTAGCCAGGACCCATCATTGCATCTTTGTGTCATTTGCATACGCTACTCCCTAAGTTGCACTTAAGGGGGGGTGTTGGTGTAATTAAATGTCTTGTACCTTGTCCTAGGTCTTGATTACACCTTAGTTAAGTTTACTTAGGGACCACATAGGAGGTTGTTGGAGAATTTCCACTTTTGGTGGACTTGACATGTCATACCTCATCACTTCCACCTTTTGTGGACACATCATGTGATTATCTCTCCACCTTTTGTGGAGTGATAAGTTTTCCTAGTTGTCTCATGTCATAAGATTCTGACACTTGTCATAATCTTATGCCCTCCTATGTTCTCACCTTGGCTATATAACCAAGGGGTCTCTCTCATTTGTAATCAATCATTGTATGCATATCATATTAATGACATTGAATACAGTTTATTCTTGTCATATCATTTCTCTCTTTCTTGTGCTTTCCATTTGGTCCATAGATCTTGGGTGGCAGCCATAGCCAATTTTAACAGCGTTGGGTCTAGTTTTCCGAGCACTTCGACATGGCGATGGTTCCGCTAGATTCTAAGACTGTGAATTGTTGATCTCTTCTAGATACTTCTAGATCACTCTAAAATGAATATCTATTTTGGAGAGATTTTTATATTATAAAAAGCTCTCTGAAATTGATATCCATTTCGAAAAATATGCTTTTTCTAAAATATTTAATATATTATTATATTATATGTTATAACATATATTAGTCTTAGATATTATAATACGATAAGTAATATATATATATATATATTAATTATAATAATATATTATATCATTATTTATTATATTATATGATATATTATATTACATGATATATATCATAATATATTATATAATATGATATATATCATAATATATTATATTATACGATATAGAATATCATATATTACTTTTATATATATTATAATATTATAAGTACTATATATTATAATATATATATATATATATAATAATATAATATTAGATATAATAATATTTAAGAAAACAAGAAAATAGCGGATATTCATTTTGTGAAAAAAGTGGATATCCGTTTATATCAGACCTCCATTTTTTGGATTTAAATAACAAATATCTATTTTTACCAGATATCTCTTTTTAAAAAAATGATATCTGTTAATAACAAATATTTGTTTTTCTTTGGTGTTTACCATAACAAAATGTGATTTTTACCCAACCCAAGTAAAAAGTAAAAGATGTATTTCATGATTTTGTCTAGCTGAAATCACTTTTTTTTCTATCACCACTATTTGGTCCATCATGATCTTGCACTCACCCATCTATGTAAGGAAATATAGAGAGGTGGGAATATGGGAAGAGAGAGAGGAGGGGGGAGAGGGAGAGATAGATCAATACATAGAGAGGGATATGAGAGAGAGGGAGAGAGGGAGAGAGATAGAGAGGGATAGGGAGAGAGAGGGTGAGATAGAGAGAAGTAATGATAGAAAAATAGAGATGGAGAGAGGGAGAGAGAGAGGGAGAGAGGAAGAGGGAGAGAGAGGGTGAGATAGAGAGAAGTAATGATAGAAAAATAGAGATGGAGAGAGGGAGAGAGAGAGGGAGAGAGGAAGAGGGAGAGAGAAAATTATGGGAAGATAAAGAGAGAGAGGTAGAGATAGAGAAAGAGAGATAAAGAGGGAGGGAGGGAGGGAGGGAGGGAGGGGGAGAGATAGGTCTAGAGAGATAGAGAGGAGAGGGGGAGAGAGGGAGAGATAGCTCAATATATAGAAAGGGAGAGGGGAGAGAGGGATAGATATAGATAGAAGGAGATACAGAGATGGAGAGGCATAAAGAGATAAAGAGATAGAGGTAGATAAATATATGGATAGAAATAGATAGAAAGAGGGGGGAAGTGATAGGTAGATAGATTGGTCTAGAGAGGGAGAGATAAAGAGGGAGGGAGGGAGAGTGAAAGAGATAGAGGGGGAGATGGAGAGATAGATTTAGACAAAGGGATATAGATTGTTATATATAAATGCATACATATATACATACATATATGCATACATGTATGTATGTATATATACATACATATATACATATAGATATATGTATATAAACATATATACATATATACATATACACATACACATATATATACATACATATATCTATATACATATAGATATATGTATATAAACATATATACATATATACATATATATACATATATATATATATATATATATACATGTACATATATATATATACACATATATACATATATATGTATATATGTATATATATATGTATGTATATATACACACACACACACATATATATATATATAAAGAGGGAGAGAGAGGAGGGGGGAGAGAGGGAGAGAGCGAAGGAGAGGGGGAGAGAGGGTGATATAGCCAAATATATAGAGAGGGCGAGGGAGAGGGAGAGGGAGAGATATAGAGATATATATAGAGAGAATGCAGAGAGATAGAGAGGGATAGGGACAAAGATAGAGAGGTATAGGGAGAGAGATATAGAGAAAGATACAAATGGAAAGAGATAGAGAGAGATGAAGTGAATAAGAGAGAGTTGCAAAGATACAAATAGAGAGAGGAGAGATAGGGAAATAGAGATAGAGGAGAAAGTGTGTGAGAGAAAGGAGGTTATAAGGATAAGTTATAGAGAGAGATAGAGATAATGTGATATAGATATAGAGGGAGAAGGAGAGATAGGGAGATAGAGATAGAGGGGGAAAGATTGAGAGAGAAAGGAGGTGATAGAGAAAAGTAATATAGAGAGAGAGGGAGAGTCATAAAGATAGAGAGAGGGGGAGAGATATGTTGATGTGAATATTAAAGTCTTGTACCTAGTAATTTATTTGACTAGGTAATTAGGGGACTTATTCACATGTTAATTTTACTTAGGATATAAGATTATTCTAGAAGTATTTTCTAGAACTTATCTAGATTTTGCATCATTTCCTAGGAGGTTAGTTAGTTATTCATCTCATGTCATAGGATTAAGACACATGTCACAATCATGTTTAATCCTAATCCTCACCTTGCCTATTTATACAAGGTGCTTGTAAATTTGTAAATCGTCTCATGAATAACATATCTTCATTCATGCTCATGTTGCAACACTTTCTTTTGGATGGTGTCTTTCTTGGTTTGATCCTTTGAAGAGCGCACAACTTCAATTAGGTTATTGTTCATTTATATTTTCAACATGGCATTAGAGAATTGGCCATGCAAAGTCCATATCATTTTGGGAAGTTGAGATGAGGATATTTTTATTGTAGGTTGTAGTGTTTACATCAAGGGCTAGTTGTCATCATCCAGGAGGCAGCTGATTTCTGAAGCACATTAGGTCATATTTGACCCTACCATTGTGATCAAGATGTCAAAAATCCTAGGAATTCCTATCCAATCATTGAAATTTGACACCTTGGTCTGGAGTCATTAGAGGTTTTTTGTAGCATTTGGGTGAATATTTGTACCGTATGGATCATATAGTTTTGCAAAAAAAATACTCCCCCTCATCGGTAAAAATTTTCTGCGGGTTTGCATTTTCATTATTAGCAAGTAAAAAATTTCTTTTGGGCTTCTATAGTTTTGGCATAAATATTATTGTGGATGATATATTTTGTTTGGCGGATATTATATTTACTAGGGTTTGAATGTTTTGCGGAATAAATACTTTGTCAGGGTTTAAATAATTGTTGTAGGAAATTTTTTAAATTTTGGTCGAACAACTTTTGTTGGTGGCATCATATTATATTTTGCAATTACTATTTGTTCGGGAAAATCCTTTTTTGCGAAAAAAGTTGCTTTGGAAGGGTTTGAATTAATTTTGTAGGTCGTGCGTACTTTTTCAACCCTTGTAATTAATCTTTGTTGAACCACTTGGAGATTCCTCCCACCGACCACCTGTGAGGTCCTTGTCAATGCTGCATACTCTTGCCGCCAACTGCTAAACACCAACCACCCATTCCTTTTAGCCCGCAGCTTTCTTGGTAATCGAGAGCTTCACTTGGTGAGTGACATCGCCTTGGCCACCACCTAATAGTCACCTTGTCGCCACTTCGCTTGACAGTGCTTTTATTTTTTGCCAGTTTTCCACCCTGGTCATATCAGCAACCAGAGGCTTTTTTTTCCTCGGGTGCCTATTTTTTGTGCCTAGTTAGCCTGCAAGCCCTAATTGGGAAAATTTCTTCAATGGAGCATAAATTTTCGCCAGAATATCAAATTTTTGTAAACAAGATATTGACAAAAAGATGGTTTTGTGTACTTCACAGTGGTGTAGACTATTTTGCTATATTTTGTTGTAGGTATGAATTATAGCCAACTAAAGTTAGTGCTTCCCTTTAGACTTTCAAGCTTGTATCTTTTCACCAGTTTGTCAAATTTTGGAGATTCTAGTGGCATTGAGAAGGTGATTTAGAGATCTTTCATTTTATCCATTCACTTTTTTTAGATTCATCCCTAGGTACATTCTATTGAGTTTTTGCAATTTGAGGCATTTACTTGATAACTTGGATATATTGCAATATGGAGAAGGTTTATTTGCATTGGGAGGCTTCTTTTTTAGTTGCATATCATATTTTCAAAGTTTCACAATCAGTCCTTATCAAATATATTGCCTCTTGCTCGATTTGTGTTTGTGGCCCAAATGGTAGAATCAAGATTTGAGTTTCTTACTCCTCACAATTATCATACATGGAAATATGAGAAATTTGCACATTGAAACAAATATGATGAGGCGATGGGCTTGATTGCACTAAATGTTTCCAAATCCTTATTCTTCCACATTGAGGAGTGTACTACACCAAGAAAGGTATGGGATAAGTATAAAGATCTCTTTAGTTCTATTAGTGATGTAAGAGCCTTGCAATTAGAAGCAGAATTGGCATCTCTTTCTACCAATTCATTTCCAACAATTGAGGATTATTTGGTGAAGTTTAAGTCTTTGCGTACTCAATTAGTGAGAAGTGGGAAAGAGACATTTGATGAGGAATGTATATTCTTGATTTTATCTAAGTTGAAAGGTGCATTTGCATATTTTTTCACTTCTTTTTATTCCACTATGGATGGGTTAGGAGATAGTTTTGTCATGCCATCATTTGAGACCTTTTGTGAGAGATTGACTAGGGAAAAATCTAAACTTAGTCAACATGATGTCTCTTCTAAGTCTCATGCATTGATTTCCAATCCAAAAGGGGAAAGGGAAGAAAAAGAACAAACCTAAGAAGGAGAAACCCAAATATACTTTTTTGTAAAGGGATTGGGCATAGTAAACATGTTTTCTACGAGAAGGAAATCCACGAGTTAAAGAAACTCCTTAAGGAACATCATATTTCCATTCCTTCTTCATCCACTAGTTCACATTCTTCTTCTACCACACATGAGGAAAATTCTCACACTGTGATTGCAGGGATTGCTACTACAAATTTGAAGGGTAAGGGTCATGCTTGAATTACCACTTATGTTGATAGACCTGATGGATGGATTCTTGATTCGAGTGCCTTAGAACATATAGCTTGCTCTTTTGATCACATTATTCTGGGGCACTTAGAGCACCACCCCTTGATGAGGTCTTGACTGCCAACAATAATGTTGTTCATGTTGTTGGTTTGTGTAATGCTGATTTGGGTACAAGGTATGTAACTAATGCTTTTTATATTCCTAAGATGTCCCATAATATTCTCTCAATTTACTAGATTGCACAAGATGGAAATATAGTTGAGTTTACATTTGAATCAATTTTCATTCGTAAGGAGACATGAGAACTCATTACCATAGGCTTGGCTGATCATTAGTCAAAGGTGTATACCTTCTCCCACCTCTATCATGATGATCCTTATGTTCCTGATTCCCCCGATTCTCGAGTGGGCAGTAATTCACATGATAGCTATGGTGGTTGGTTGAATTTGTATCTCCTTTGTGTGGCTCCACCATCTCTTGCTTCATCAAAGTTGACAATTACTGCGAGGACTTCAACAAAGCAAGATATATTTAGTTTTCCAGATTTGTGGTTTCAAGATGGCTTTGTTTTAGGTATTGCAGACTTGGCTTGTCATTCTTCTATAGGTTTGGAGGAAATGCTTAAGGGGGTCACTCTCCTCTTTGTAGATTCTTCTTTAGAGGAAATTCTTGAGTCTCCTCATTCCATTGTTTCCACCTTGATTGGGGATCCTAATTTTGGTGAGAATTCCTTGGAAGCACTTGATTCCTTTGAAGAGATTTCATTTATGAGACTTCTTCCTTCTCATGTCATCATGGATTTATATTTTCTTCCACATATACCATTGGATCTCTTTCTTCCTAGGGGGAGACACGTGGTTTGTCTTCATTGGATACTCTTTGACTTCATACTCTCTTCACTGGTTTTGATGATACTTCATTATGGGGGGTCAATCTAGTCTCCATATTTCCCTTCATTGGATGGGTCATTATATTGTATTCTTGTGATGGATGTAGCTCTTAGGGGGTATTTATTTTGAGATCTCCATTCATCACTTCCATCAATTGTACATAATTTGCATTACATCTTTTTTGGAGAGGAGTTTTGTCCCATGAGGTTTTCTCCTTTTCTCTGTTTCTGAGAGATTTTATTTGAATTTGTACATGGGTACCTAACATGGCCTAGTAGTTGGGACCCATATTCACATTTATTTTGCATCTTTTTCATAATAATCTTCTCCCTAAGTTGCACTTAAAGGGGGGTGTTGATGTGAATATTAAAGTCTGTACCTAGTAATTTCTTTCACTAGGTAATTAGGGAACTTATTCACATGTTAAGTTTACTTAGGATATAATATTCTTCTAGAATTATTTTATAGAACTTATCTTATCTAGCTTTTACATCATTTCCTAGGTGGTTAGTTAGTTATTCATCTCGTCATAGGATTAAGACACATGTCACAATCCTATTTAATTCTACTCCTCACCTTGCCTATTTATACAAGGTGCTTGTGCATTTATAAATCATCTCATGAATATGATATCTTCATTCATGCTCATGTTGCAACACTTTCTTGTGGATGGTTTCTTTCTTGGTTTGATCCTTTGAAGAGTGCACAACTTCAATTGGGTTATTGTTCATTCATATTTTTAACAAGATAGAGACAGGGAGGGAGAAATAGGGAACTTGTGTGTGTATGTGAGTGAGATATGGAGATAAAGAGGGAGAGATATATATAAAAATAGAGAGGGAGGAGCTCAAAATAGAGAGAAGAAAGATGAGTAGAGATATAGAAAGAGGGAGTGATAGGGAGAGAGGGAGAGATAGAGATCTATATATAACTTGAGAAAGATAGATATCTATATATATAACTTGGGAAAGATATAGGGGGGAAGAGATAGAGAAAGAGAGAGATAAATATATAAAGGGAGAGAAAGGGAGAGATTGAAGGAGAGACGAAGAGGGAAAGAGAGAAATAAAGATAGAAAGAGGGAGAGACAAAAAGAGAGATGGAAAGATAAAACGATAAAGATAGAGATAGGAAGTGATATATGTATATATAGAGAGATGTGGGGTTATAGAGAGAGGTTTTATTTTTGTTTCACATAAACACAATGTATTATAATGTGATTGAATTTATAACTGACTTAGGTATTGTCAAATCTTAGAGTTGGATTTTTCTTGGGAATCCAACCCAAAGGGTTGGACTTACATGTCAATGCCCAAATATGTGGTTTTTTGTAAATTATAAAAAGGTGACTAAATCTCATGCGTGATTTCGACTAGGTTTACACGTATTTCAATGTTGAGCTTAAAATACCACAATAAAGTCAAGATCTCTCTTACCTTTGTAACCATATAAATTTTTCATTTTAAATATGTCAAGGCTTTGATCTTTAATTAATTTTTTTAGTGTTTTCCTTTTCTTTTGAAAGCCTATATATCTAGTATTTTTAGTTTCATTTGATCCATTCATCAAAATTTCAAACAATTTACATTTTTACATTCTAGACTCTATTCTATATATATTAAAAAATTCATTAGTTTCCAAAAAATTAGGGGGGAGCAAGCTCAATTTTTTTAAGATGTGTCCACTCTAAAAGTTAGTTTAATAAAATCATATATTAATTAAAAAATTAGCATAAAAATCAAGCATAAACTACATGGTGCTAGCTAATTCATCACTAAAGTGGTTTTTGAAATACTAAAAAAAGTTAACATTTTCCAGGGAGCACACTAGATGCTATGCTATATTTTTATAACAAAAATAAGAGCACTTTGTGTGCTCCCCGTATTTGAACCCCTTAATCTCCATCATTTTAATAAATAGTAGTTTCTAAAAGAAAGTAGATTCAAAGAGTTAGACTCTTGTTCTTGTCACATCTTCAAATTTTGAATGTAATTATCTTTAATTTCTCATTTAAAATAAGTTTTTATTGATTTTAGAAAAAAAGTGGCCACTTAAGACCCTCTTGTGGTCCCTAATTTCCATGTATTTACCCTTGTTGCTTTGAATTTTTGAACAAATTATGATGCATGTTATGATGCTTTACAGAGCATCTTTAAAGGGAAATAATGGAGCCAAAGGGAGTGCCAAAATTGGGGAGAGGGTTATAAAAAAATTATGATCTTATGACGATGCAAGAGCATCTACTAAAAATAGCTTATTGACTCCTTTGAAAAAGATGTTGGAGTTCAAGGCTTGATTTTGGGTGCCTTTTTGGGTCATGAATTTGGTTTTGTTAAACCACCCTTAATTTTTGGTTTGAGATGCTTCTATTTATTTGGTGCTTGAGATGTAGGTTTCATAATTTGTATTGTAGGTATCATCATGCTACCAAAATATCTCTACATGTATATGTTGGTGTAATCTTTTGTAAAGGTTTGAGTTTGCAATTATATTGTAAGCATAATTGTGTTTCTAGAAATACAATTTGTTCAAGTTTTGAAGACTGTATTTTTTTCTTGAAAGGATTTTCTCAGTATAAAAATTGTGTTATGTGGTGAATTATTTTTATGAAAAATTTCTCTCCTACTATTTGGTTGTATTTTATGCATTACTTTCCTCTTAGATTAGTGTGCAATCTATTCCACTATCTCACTTCCTTTCATACAATTCAACCTAGTCTACCTTATTTTTAATTTCTCACTTCTAAACCAACCCTTTAGAATATAGATGCCATCCTTCTAGCCAACACTCCAAACATATTAAGTTGAGAGACCAAGGACATGTATTTCAATTTACATGCCAAGGTCATTAGTAGAGACATATAACAACTAGTATCAAGTGATATTTGTTGAATCATACATTATAACTAGTTTATTTAAAGCATAATAAAATATTATCTTTACATTTTAATCTAGTTTAATTAGGGGAAAACCCCCAATTGCCAGCCATGATCTGACAGTTGTTTACTCCTTGTTCACCTGTCCCCATTTTAGTCATTACAATGTTTCAGTTATGCCAATAAAAAATTAGAGTTACACCAGTATATATTCACTACTTAGTGTGTAATTAACCAACAAAAAAACAAGTTTAAACATATATTGGTGCAAATATGTTTTCAACACAAGTCAACTTGTACAAAATAAAGTCATTTTTGAATTAAGTAAAGTACAATGATGTTTACAATAACCACTCCATGCAAGTGGCTTAAAGCTTCAAGTACATTGTATTTACATGTATACATAAACAATTAATGGTGTGCAATGTCACACAATTTAAAACATTATAAATAGTTAATGGTGCACATTTTGACATAATACAAAACATTGATCAACTTTATGAGCTATCAATTGCACATTCACCCACACTTCCCTTCACATCTTCATGCATTAACTCCATCTACTTCTAGTACCTGCATAGACAGTTAATGGTGTAAGGCTCCCTAATATACCAAAAAAATATTATAATTCATATATATGACTGAATTTAATAAAGCCACCTATTTTGTCAATTAAACCAAATATAAAATTGATTTCCTAAAAGCCACGACAGAACTCAGGCATAAATGGCCACTGCAAAATGAAATGACAGATTGTTTCCCACGAAAATTCAAATTTGAAACTCAACCACCACAATTCAATGCATTCAATTTACACATTCGAATGATTTAATAAGAGGGAATTTTCAGGGTCATTTTCATTACAAAATTTCCTATGCTTTCACTGAATATCCTCTGTAGAATTCAGAGCTTACTAAGGCAACTTCTGCACATTCCTCTTAAAAGGGAGCTTATTCAAGTCGATACACCCAAAATAAGTAAATTCATGTTTTTATTTATCACTATACTGGATTTACATTTATGTTGTCTCTTTCATTATTCAATATTCTCTTTTATATTTATGTACTCAGTGTTGACATTATTTTCAACCTCTTTGTTTTACATTTACGATGTCTGTTTCAATATTCAATATACTCTTTTATATTTAAGAAGTCACTGTTTACATTATTTTCAAGCATACTGTTCTACATTTATGTTTTCTATTTCATTATTCAATATACTCTTTTATATTTATGTATTCAGTGTTTACATTATTTTCAGGCATAATGTTTTACATGTATGTTATTAGTTTCATTATTCAATATACTCTTTTATATTTATGTACTCGGTGTTTACATTATTTTCAAGTATACAAATTATTTTGTTTTCAGTTAGCTGTTGAACTTAGCATTATCATTATTTAATCATATCATAGTTACATTTTTTTCACCTGCATTCATCATAAATCAAAGATAATAATAGCAGCATTTTACCATACATCAAATATAATAACAACAAAATTACCCATTTTTTAATCATATCACAGTTATATTTTGAATCCCTCTTTAATAATCATGAAGTTGAATGGGTATACAGATTTTGTCCCAATTTATCGACCAGTTTTTGGATTACAATTTGCATACTACAATATATACCTACATATATATATATATATATATATATATATATATATATGTATACAGTCATGCTCTGTAGGGTTTCATCATCCATATGTATATATATATATATATATATATATACTCTCGTAGGGTTTCATCATAGATTGTATATATATATGTATATATATACTGATTGTATATATATATACTGGTATATATATATGTATATATATATAGTATATATATATATATGATGAAACCCTAAGTAGGGTTTCATCATACCAATTGTATATATATATATATATATGTATGATGAAACCCCTACCATGCCGTGTATTCATCACTCATACATCATAGATTGTATATATATATACCAGATTGTATATATATATGTATATATATACCAGATTGTATATATATATACCAAATTGTATATATATATGTATATATATACCAGATTGTATATATATATAAGATTGTATATATATATGTATATATATACTAGATTGTATATATATATATATACAATCTGGTATGATGAAACCCTACACAGCATGACTGTATATATATATACAATCTGGTATGATGAAACCCTACACAACATGACTGCATATGTATATATATATACAATCTGGTATGATGAAACCCTACAGAGCTGACTGTATATATATATATATATATATATATATATTCTGGTATGATGAAACCCTACAGAGCATGACTGTATATATATATATATATACAGTCATGTTGTGTAGGGTTTCATCATACCAGATTGTATACATACATACGTATACAGTCATGCCATGTCCAAGTCAATGGCATGTAGTAGACGTAAATATTGCCCAATGACCCGTGTTGATGTAGACGCATCATAACTCTCTTGGCTTGCATCATAACTTTCTTGGCTTGCAATGCATGCCATTAGAAGTATTCTAGAAATCATGGAAAATACCATAACTAGTGATTTCTTGGAAAATGCCATGAATTTTAAAGTCATGGTAAATGCCATGATTTCAAAAACACTTAATTGCATTCTCTACAGGCCAAAATAGCTCCTCCGTTTCATACTCCTTGCAAACTTAGATGCATATCTTATTTATCTATTTACCTTTCCCCTGGCATTTTCTACATTGAACAATGATATATTCTTATCAGATTGTATACATACATACATACATACATAAACACACATACATACATACATATATATATATAATTTGATAAGAATATATCATTGTCTTATATATATATATAGTCATGCCATGTACTGTTTCATCATATCAAGCCGTTTAGGGTTTACATGTGACCGGTAGAAATTTGATCCACCTCTCTTCACCTGCAATATTATTTGTTCAACAGTGGGCTCTTGTTGGCGTTGATAGTGTTTGAGTGCATTTTGGTGTGTTTACAAATCATTTATCTGTATGGCATTAAGGGTTTGACTATAATCATTTCTATTTACATGTGACTGGTAGAAATTTGATCCCTCATGAATTATTCTTTCTATGGCATCGAGGGTTTGACTGCTATGATTTTTTTTGCCATTATTCTATGAACTAATCACATGTAATGTGATTTAAACAGAACATTGACAAAATTTTGACCAAGTATAATCATGAAATTTAATGGGTATACTGTCAAACGCCGGTATAATCATGAGATTTTATGGGTTTCAGGATACGGGTTAATGGGTAGATGTTTTCTATTTTCAGTAATTATAATATGCACATGAAATTAAATGGGTATACAGATTTTGTTGGATTCTCTTCGAATCCCTGCATTATAATCATGAAATTTAATCACATGAAGCTTCGTAGAAAATGATATGTTCTAATCAGATTGTATATATATTTTTGCAGAGAATGATATGTTCTTATTAGATTGTATATATATCTATGCAGACAATGATATATTCTTTGCTGCACTAACAAGTTATTCAATTTTTACTATCTATGTAGGTTAAGTGGAAAATCATGGCACCTGCTAGAAGGACAATAAGGGTTGTAAGAAGAGGAAAATGCGCCATTAGAGTCACTCGTGGGGTGCACTTCATTGAAACATAGGCTGCTGAGGAATTTCATGCAATTCCCATCCAAAAAGATGTTCCTGACTCTGTGGATGAAGCCACCAACACAAAATTTATTGAACCTCCTATTCAACCAAATGTTCAACTTGTTGTGCAACTTCCCTCACCTCTACCCATTAGGCAGCAGACATATGTTGATATGGAAGGAGCAGTTAAAAGTGTCGAAGAACACAACATGTCAATCAGGGCAATAATAATCAAGTGGGGTATGCCACCTAGCAGTTTGAGGGCGTGGTTGTTTGGAGTTACCACCATGAAGAGGAGGGGTCCACGTACCATTTTAACTAAAGAGGAGGAGATTGAAGTTTTCCAATGGTGCAAGGACATGGAAAAATTAGGCCACAAATTGCAAGTAAATAAGCTACAAGCCACAATTGCCCAAATAACTACAAGTCGACCCAATCCTTTCACAAATGGGGTCCCCAGGAGGTCATGGTGGGCAGGATTTCGAAGAAGGCACCTAGATTTGACAATCAGAATAGTTGAAGGAGTGGACAGTGACAGGGCGATTATGGTTCGTCCTTTTGTCGTGCAAGCATTCTACGACAACCTCGAGAATCTGATCAACCTTAACCACTATGGAGCAAGTCGAATATGGAACTACAATGAGACTGGTATTTAGGCTGGTAGGAACTGTGGCATGAGAGTTATTGCCAAATTGGGTACAAAATGTGTACCACATTTGGTATCAAAAAGTAGAAAGTGGATCACAGTGCTGGCTTGTGTAAGTGCGGCTAGGATAAGAATTCCCGGGTTCTACCTGTTTAAATCAAAGAGGCACATGCATAATTATATCATTAATTGTGAGATAGGGGCATTGATGGCAGTCCAAGAACATGCTTGGATGACAATGGAACTATTTGTCAAATGGTTAGACCATTTTGCAACTAATATCCTTGGTGGGGTTTCACCGACAAACAGGGCCCTTCTCATTTTTGACGGTCATGACAACCATGTGGCTTTCAAGACCATTGAAGAATAAAAAAATTTAGGAATAGACTTGCTAACGTTGCCTGCTCATACCAGTCACAAGCTGTAGCCATTGTGAAATATACCCTCTCAATTTTTTCTTTATTTTTAATATCAATTACAATGCAACATGCACCCGTTAAGGTTATCTCCAAAACCAAAATGATGCAGAATAGTAACTCTAACCAAGAATGTGCCCTAAGACCACTGAAGGAGGAGGGGCGGGCATATGGTTAGAGGATCCCTAGGATCTAAATAACTCAATAGTTGAAACTGATTACAACTAAAAGTAAAAAGATAAAACTCAATGCCAAGAATGTTCACCAAGATCCTTGGAAGGCGAGGTGATAGCATATGGCGGAGTACTTATTACAAACTAAAATAAACTTAGGTGGATAACCAGCCATGGAAGTTTTCAAAACTAACTAATTCATTCACTATAGAGGGCATCCACTCATGAGTGGGAATTCACCACTTGACAGTGGGTGAGAAAAGAAAATACAAGTAATTTCCTCCTCATTGGCGGTAAACCATCCAGGGGTTATTGTATGTGTATTAGAAAGCACAAGTAAATGCAGAATTAACAATGGTTGGATTAGTACTACTAAATCTCAACCTTACAATTAAAGAAATCTGTAATTTACAATGTGTTACAATGATAGAATGAAAGCAAGGTGAGAGGAATGATTCTTGCAAGCTCTAAACAACTCAAATACTAAAGAATGAAGCCAAAAACTGAACTTATAACAATCTGATTACAAAAACTAGCAAACTGCAACTATAAACCAACAACTATGAAATCAATAAAATACTCATAACTCTCCAGATATATCTCCAATTTATGCGAATTAAATTGCAAAGGTCCTCTAGAAGGTTGGCGCCCAATTTGCAACACAGAATCAACAACTTTAATCACCCAACAACCTATTACGAATTCCAATGCATTCCTAGAAGGTATGACTTGGCTGAAAAGTTCAATTTTCTCTAGAAGATTGTATTCATCAAAATAAAATCTCAAAATTTGTGGAAGGGGTTGCCCAAGACCAAAAAACTCAATGCTTAAATGCCCAGAACCAAATTCAATCTGATCAAAGAGCTGTGAAAAAAAATCACTTTCAGCTGTAGGTTTACTAGCAACTGAAAATTGACAAAAACTCCAAAATTTCTTCAACAATTAAGCCCAATCTGCTAGTCTGAATGAGAAGCAGCAAAAAGACCAAGTAGGTGTTGTATTTCAAACACGAAATTGGATTGGAACTAGGAGGTATGCATCCCTCGAAGTATAAATCAAGTTGTCATTTCGACAGCATAACAATATCATAAGGTCATGGATCCCAAATGCTGGAGCAAACTTCCCTTTTATAGAAAAGGAGAAAAATTTTCAAATTCCACACTAGGGACACCAAAAGCCACTTGCAATATTTTCAAATTCCAAAAATATAAAATTCCTCAAGGGTGGCGTCCAACTTCAAGGCAAGATAATACTTTAATAAATATTTAATTTCTCCCTTTATGAAGGCGTCCCCCTTCATGTCCACCTTTTAAACACAACTTGAAGTTATTTCACTAGGTGAAGGGGTCAACTGAAAAAATATAACATTAATGCCTTGAAATGAATTATTTCACCAACATAATGTTGTAAAAATCCAAAACACCAAACCCAACAACTGCTCCAATTGGAAAATAAGAACTGAAGAATTGACAACTACTCACTGCCAGAAATAGTATTTACTATAAATAGTAAACACCTAGAAATGCCTCAAAACCTCCAATCAAGGAAACCCTAAAATTCACCTCAATGAGCCTACGGGCCTTCGAAATAGGCTGATGAGCAACTAAGCTGATCACTGATGAGAAGGGGACATTACACATTGGATGTCAACATTTTTTCTCCATTCAAGGCATATTTCAAAGAGGAAAGAACCATTTGGCAAGGTGAAAACCCGCATATTGATATTGGACGTGAAGAGTTGGCAACTCTTGCAAGCCAAGCTTTCAAAAAAGCCTTCAAACCAAGCAACATTGTTAGTGGGTTCCGTAGAACAGGAATTTGGCCTCTTAATTGGTTAGCCCTTGACAATGACATGGGACCAAGTGAGGGCTATGTTGTTGAAGATGATGTTTCAACTCCTACAACAGAAGATGAAGCAGTCACAATGGAAATTGAAGATGATGTTATGGCAGCAGAGACATGCTTGTGCCTACTTGGTTACAATGAGGATGTAATAGATGGTTTTGTGAGGGAATACGATGCAAGGGATGTGGCAAGTGATGTTGCAGTAGGATGCAATGGGGGTGATGAAACTACAACACACATTCAACCAAAAATCCAACTAGTTTTTCCAGGTTTCCAACTAGAAGTTCAACCAGTTATTGCACCCTGCAATGAAGATACAACTACTACATCAGTAGGCCTGAGTTTTCCAACTTAAGTTAGCCAACCAAAATGGATGCATGAAGCAGCCACAAACCTTGGACTGCAAATAAATCTAACTAAGGAAGAAGTCAACCTCTCTATTCCTTCCCCACCACACATTGATTCAGCTGAAGTAATACATTACTTCACTACTGTAAGGAATTGGAAAGAGCATAGTGATGGTCAAAGTGAAGATGATAATGCTATTAGTGAGGAAGAAGTTGAGTTTGTTCCATGCACCCCGCATGATGGATTACAAACAACAAGACCAAACAACAAATTCTTGAAACTTCTAGTGCAGAGGGTGCAAGGAACATCACAGGGAGGTCGTTCGGGAGTACTTAGTCTTAGTAGGTATTCCCAGGTACTAACATCTGAAACCTTCATCAAAATTTTCAACCAACAAGAGGCATAGAAGAAAAGGAAAGAGGAGATACAACAACGTAAGAAGGAGCAAATGTTGCAGAGAAAGGCAGACCGTGAAGTGGAAGCAATTCTAAAGGAAGCAATGAGGGCTGACAAGTAAGCAAGGAAAGTGATAGAAGATGAGAAAGAAATGATAAGAATGCAAGAGAAATCCATTAGATAGGAGTAGGCCAAGGCTAAACATCTACAAAAGGCAACATAAAAGAAAGCAAAACAACCAGAGAAGATAAAATGTAAGTCTACAGTGGGTGATCCTATACCCTCCCAACACCCTATCCTACTTGATATGATGAGAAATTTTTCACCAACCTTTATAGCCATCAATAATATGTAGGTTGGGAGTGGCTCACAACAAACAAGATTGATTGCAGATGCAAGCCAAGCATTGCTTACTCAAATAGCATCATGCCTTCAAGGAGATATTAAACAAGTATCACCTCCTACTAGGGGACCTGACTCAGCTATTGGCGGATATCTCACGCCACCTCCTTTACCTAGCAATATGGACAATTGATTATGTGCATATTGAATTTTGTTTTTTGATCGATGTAGCAGTATATTTTGGTGATTTGGTTTGCAAATTAGATCTGTTTATCTGCTTCAAGTTATAACTGTGATATGATTATAAGTTGCGATAATGCTGATGTAATTATGTTTCAAACCTCACATATGTTTAAGGTGAGAAGTTCAAAACAAGCTTTGAGTAATATTTTCATATGTTTCAAGTATGTTCCAGCCATGTTTTTCTCTCGCACCACCCAATCAATTATTGCAGTTTGATTCAAAATATAACTATGATATGATTATAAAATGTCCTAATGCTGTTGTTGTTTGTTATTGGAACCTCAAATTTGTATCTCTTATATGTTTGATGAGGGTTTCAGCCTTCTATTTTCCGTGGTATCACTAATTACACTATGTTTCAGTGTTTATCAATAAAAATAATCACAAAACTTTGATTGCAAACACAATTTGCAGACAATGATATGTTATTATAAGATTGTATATATATATTTGCAAACAATGATATATTCTTATCAGATTGTATGTATATATATATACACACAATTTGATAAGAATATATCATTGTCTGCAATTAGTAACTTGCCAAAAAATCCATAGGAGATGATGGGTTTAGGGCTTAAAGATGCCCGACAAACCGTGGTTAGGTAAACCCATACACGTGGTTTGATGAAGGCATATGGGGCATGTGGTTAACAAGGTAATGTGGTCGGGTTGAGATTAAAGCGACCACCTCCTAGTAGACAATGATACATTCTTTGCAGACAATGATATGTTCTTATCAGATTATATATATGTATTTGCAGACGATGATATATTCTTATCAGATTGTATGTATATATATACAATTTGATATGAATATATCATTGTCTACAAATTGTAATCATTGTATTTGCAGACAATGATATATTATTATCAGATTGTATGTATATATATAACTATATATATACATATAATCTGATAAGAACATGTCATTGCCTGCAAATTGTAATCATTGTATTTGCAGACAATGATATATTCTTATCAATTATCAGTATCAAAATTTAACAAAACTACATACTAATTATCAGATTAATTATATATATATATACACATAGACACACACACACACACATATATATAGCTATATATGTACATACATATATGCATAACCATATATATGTATGTACATATATGCCTATCAATATATATAATATATATATATATATATATATATATATGATATATAATTAATCTAATACTAACTAATCTCATAATTATTGTATACTATTACTCAATTCATCTAACTTTCAACCATATATATAGAAAGACACATTTTTTAGTATTACTAGGTCATTTCCAAAGTAAAGTCATAGACTTTACCTGTCATTAACGCTGAATGTCTTATGTTGATTGCGGAGACATCCTCGCATGCCTGCCATTAAGAGACTAATGTAGTTAAATATATTCGTCCAATCAAATAAGCATTTGTAAGAAAACTATATATTTATGAACATGTATATAAAAAAATGTAAACATATCATAAAGCATTCAGAGAAAAATGTCCCTATAGAGTTTATTGTGTTAACAAACACAACTTCATTGGTATGTTGATAATCCACATACTTGATTCACCTCTCAATGCTCCTGCTTGCTTGCAAAATAATTGTAATAAACGGGGGTAGTACTCGGTACTCGTAACATTCTCACGTCAAATCATCCTTACAATATTGCATGCACAACAATAAGAGTTTTGGTTGGAGCATTAAAATCCACAATGTTTTGATCCTTAGTATGAAGGTGAAAAATAACAGTGTATTGCATATGATGGCACCCTACATGGTAGAGTGCAATAGAAAGGACATATATATACATGCATATGTATGTGTATACATGTATATCTATATGCATATACATGTACATATACATATATTTATTGACAACCGTTGCACGAAACTGTTTGAGGGTGTGTATTGTAGGTCACATTATATCTACTTTATAGAAGATTTGAGAACAAGCGTGTAGAAAGATTTGAGAACAAACGTATTCTTCGAAATATTTCTACACACTTCTCAAACCTTCAGTAAGGTACATTTAATGTGTGCTACAATACACACCTCAAACAACTTCGTGCCATGGCTGTTAATAAATATATGTATATCTATATAAATATACATGTCTATGTATATACATATACATGTATACATATACATTCATACATACATATGCATATACATGTGTATATGTATTTGTATATACATATACATGTACATGTATATGTATATGTACATACATATACATGTACATGTATATGTATATACAAATATGTAATTTTATTATTGAAACACATAAAATACGTGGAAGAAAACAGAGTAAACCATATCATTTTATGTTGTGATATGATTACATAATGGATAATGCTCATTTGAACAGCTAACTGAAAATTGAATAATTTGTATGCCTGAAAATAATGTAGACACTGAGTAAATAAATATAAAAGAGTATATTGAATAATGAAACAAACAACATAAATTTAAATCCAATATACTGATAAATAAAAACATGAATTTAGTTATTGTGGGTGTACCAACATGAATAAGCTCCCTTTTAAGAGGAATGTGCATAGGTTGCCTTAGTAAGCTCTAAATTTTGCAGAGGATATACATGGAAGACCCTGGAAATTCCCTCTTATAAAATAATTGGAATGTGCAAATTGAATCTTTGTGGGAAACAATATGTCATTTCATTTTGTAGTGACCATTTATGCCTAAGTTCTGTTGTGGGTTATAAGAAATCAAATTTATATTTGGTCTAATTGACAAAATAGGTTGCTTGCATAAATTTAGTCATATATATGAATTATAATATGTTTTTTGTTTTGTTATATGTACGAAGGTTAATTTTGAAGAGGATATGCAGTGAAAGCATAGGAGAATTCATAATGAAAATGACACTAGAAATTCCCTCTTATAAAATCATTTGAATGTGTACATTGAATGCATTGAATTGTGGTGATTGACTTTCAAATTTGAATTTTCCTGCCAAACAATCGGTCATTTCATACTGCAGTGGCCATTTATGTCTAATTACAATGGTGCGTTGAATGAAAAAAATCCTATTTACAACTATCAATTAACCTATTTCAAGTTACGTTTGTATGTGGGCCCGGTCAAAATATCACGTGGGTCCGCTAGGAGGTGGTCACTTTAATCTCAACCTCATCACATTACATTGTTAACCATGTGCCCCATATGCCTTCATCAAAGCACGCGTATGCGTTAACCACGTGCCCCATATGCCTTCATCAAACCACGCGTATGAGTTAAACTAACCGCGGGTTGCTGGGAAACTTTAAGCCATAAAATCATCATCTCCAACAGTTTTCTTCCTCATTTTCACCTCTATTATCCATATAAGATTATACATATTCTGATATATATATATTAGCTTACATATGTACACTCTTATATAGATATATATCTATATCAGACTACATATGTGTAGTCTTTTATGGATATATATCTATATCATATATCTATATAAGATTATACATTTGAAATTTGATATATATATCAAAAATGACATCAAAATTGTCATTTGAAAGCTGCATAATGACTATCGATTGTTATTATTTAACCGAGGGTCAGAAGGGATGGGCGAATAGTTCATGGGGAAGGAAACTAATTGTGCAAAAGTGAAGAGCTGCATTAAATGACTTTAATGTTTAAAGTCAATATATATGGATTTATATCTATATTAGATATCTATATAAGATTATACATTTTTATTCTTATATATATATATATAAAATGACATCAAAAATGACATCCCTAAGATACCAAAAAAGAAAGGGTTGATTGAGGCCATGGAGAAACGAGGTATAAAATTTTATGCAATGTATATGGAGGTTTCCATGGATGTTAGCATCTGCATAATGACTATCCATTGTTATTATTTAACCGAGGTTTAGAAGGTGTAAGACCCCACCTTGCATGTGATTAGTAAAGCTCTAAATTGTTTTATGTGTTCCTAATTAGATGTTACTTAGATGTAATGTGGATGACAAATAGTGTGATTATTTGATAATATTCTTGCTTATCATTCTGACATTTTATTTATTCTACCATGAAGGATATTGGAATCGTAAATTGTAAATATGAGTTGGAATTGTAAATGAAATGGATGTAAAATTAAATCTTATTTAAGCTATCAGATTAATGTGATATATGATTGTTACTTATGGTTTCATTGATAACATGTAGGAAAGGAAGAACCGGTACGAGAAGGGAAGACCATTGAGTAGATCGAAAGACATCTTCTTGTGGTGATGAATTTGAGCCCCCTTTCAAGGCTTAAAAGGAAAGTATAGAGTTAACAAGTTGATAGAGTAAGGTGGTAAGGGTTGATAAAAAAAAGAAGATGATTTATATTTTGGGTTGAGAGGATATTTATTTGTGTTCCAAGTGAGTTTTAAGTTCAGTTATAAGGTTTAGAAACCATTATCCAAGTTGAAATTCGGATAGGTCTTGAAATGGGTATTTAATGAGGGTTGTTGGTCAATTTCCTTGGTTGGGGTGCAAAAATAAATCCTCTAGGTTCTATACCATAGTGGTAGGGGTCAATTAGGCATACAATAGTGCCCCTAAGACATGATTTGACCCCTAAAAAGTCTTCATTGTGTAGAGTGACGAGTTTTGAAGAGAGGATGTGATGGAAAGATGGAGGGGATGTCCAAGTGCATGTTTCTTCTTCAATAAGGAAAAGAATCTCATTGATGGAGGTAGGTACACTTTATACCTCCCCATTCAAGGGTTGCAAGTTGAAATTTCTATATATCCTAGAGAGGAAGGAAGGGTGGGGGTGTTACCCACTTCTCCTTTTGGAGAACTTTAGTGGAGATGGTAGAAAGAATGAGAAGAGGAGAGGAGTCCACCTCTTTGAGAAGAAAATGTTCAAGATGGCTTGGCTTGGAGAAAAGATGGTTGAAAGAGTTCAATCCCTTCACCAAAAAGAAAGAAGATAAGTTCTTCTATTTCCATTTACCTTTTTTTATGGGTTGTAAAGTGTCATAGTGTATGGATCATGGTTGCAAATAGATAATAGAGAATTCAGATGCATGGATTTTGTGTTATGTTAGTTCTATCCCTTTTGAAAAATGAGAAAAGGCTCCAATTATCATCATGGAGCTAAAATAATTCCTTGCTCGGGGGTATGGCTAGAGCCCACGAGGCTCCATGACGCCATTATGGTAGGGTGGAGAGCAAGCCTTATGTAGTGGTTTTTTTTTATCTATTTCATTTCAATGTAATACTGTAAAGATGAGAATTGTTTTTAGTAAGTCAATAGTAGTTTTTGGAAAGTGAAACAATAGGAGGAGCAATCTAATTGTGAGTTATTGTTATAACAAAGAAGAATAGTATTTTATAAAAATAAATAGAAGAATGAAAGGAGTAATTTCATTGGTGTGTTGATCCTCAATTCTGTGATTATAATTTATAATATTGGGGTTCTTGTTGTGTATTGTTACATTGAGGGAATTCATACAAAATTAATTCAAAGTTCTGATTTCTAAACTTTATAGTGGGTATTGAGAGGGGTTTGCACAAAATGGTGGTAATTTCTTTTATGTGGAATAAACACACTCAGTGTTCAACTATGTTGTACATGTAGATATATGAATATTGAAGGAGTGTGGACATCTATGTTCTTACACCTTCAAAAGTCTCATTGGGAACCTTCATGTCAAAATTTATAAGCAAATAGCTAAAAATACAATTAAAACAAGTTGTTTTCCTCTACTATGCAAATTCATCAAACAATATTAAAAGGAAAAGAAATGATCGAAACCAACCAAACCTAAACTGTGAATATTTAAATCTCTGTGTTGTTCACTCACTCTGAAATAATAGGAAATAGTACACAGGAGCTACAAATGCGAACAAAGCTATATTTGCTAATGAAATGATTTCTTTTTAGAATTTGCAAAAGTAACAAAGCATAGGGGTTTGAAAAATGTCCCAATACAAGAGCAAACACATGAGAAATAAATAAAAATAAATTGGATGCCACTGCCATGTATGGCGTTGCAACATTAAAATAGGTGGAAGACATTGGGGTATTTGGGGTTTCAAAGCTATTCGACCCTTGGAGCCATTGTTGGTTGCAGTCCATTACACAGCGTGTCACAGAAATGATGGCACCAGCTAGAAAGAGAAATTGAGATGACCAGAATTGTGGTGTTACTAATATATATATATAGAGAGAGAGAGATAGCACATCCATAATGACACTTTGAAGTATCATCCTTTTTATTTTTGTCTCCACTCCAGAAACAATTCCTTTTCATAAATTGCTGAGAACCATCAACAAACAAAAAAAAAATCGATTAGGAAATAGAAAGACATTATGACAATTAAAGAAATATCCTAAATGGAAAATGAATCCAATGCACGCAGTGGCCTCACTCTCCACTCCTGCCAGGTTCGTAGCCACTAGGGTGAAACAGACTCAAGGCTCTTTTCTTTTCCTTTCGTCCAACGTATGAAGGTCCCTGCCTACGCATTCATATTCAAGGAATACTACAGTGTATGTGCCTTCCTCAGTAAAGATCACAAGGCTTACGGTAGCTCCAACAGCAAAGGAGATACCAGAATATATATACCTTTTACTACTTTGTACAATGTTATAACCCCGGGATACATTATACATGAAGAATGATATGCCTCATTCATATTTAAATATATATTATGTGACATTGTAATATGACTGTTTAAATGAGTTTTTCGGACTTGTGATCGGAAATGTCATTAAGGAGGAAAGAAAATAAGAAAAGAAAAGAGAAATATACAAAAGAAGCCAAGAAGAAATCCTGCTAAGCCAAGGGTAAATGCGCAGACCTGTAGCCTTTGGTATTAATGAATATTGCTTACTTCTACCTACACAAAATAACACAATATCGAATAAACAAGAAAACCTAGAAAACACACTGATAATATTAAGTATTAGAATTACATAGTTTATGGGGTAATAATATTATTATTATTGAAGATTAATTGTAGATCTATTAGTGACAATTTATTGACCAATTTATAATTAATGAATTGCATAGACAACTATTACACTTAATTTAGAAGCGGCCTCATTCAGGTGTACAATTCATGCTCATGTTAGTGTTACATCTCTTACCCTTAGAGTGTTAACTAGCTTAATGCTTGCTTTAAAGAAAAAAAAATGTTCAATTTTTTTCTAGCGAAATTTTTAGGCATGACAGAAGGGATGGGAGAATAGTTCATGGGGAAGGAAACTAATTGTGCAAAAGTGAAGAGATGCAGTAAATGACTTTGATCGGTTTAAAGTCATGCTTGTGAAGATTAAGGTTTGTTTTAATCTTCAAGAAGCTGGTTTTACCTCTAAGTTGAAAAAGAAAACTCTACTTGAACCAACACTGGTTTTACCTTTTTGTAGTTGGATGATATTTTTAGCATTTGTGGGTTTCCATGAGGATATGAACAAATTCAAAGTAACTGAGTTATAGGGATATTAAACTGATAATGCCAATGTGTTTATTAAAGATAACTGAGTTATAGGGATATATGGCAAGAAACTTGGGCATTATTAAATGGCAGACATTGATAGAGGATCATGTTAAGGTCCATGTGATGAAACCATACACGACTTGATATGATGAAACACTACAAGGCATGATTGTCTATATATATATATATCAGATTATATATATAGATATATATACAATGATATATTATTATCAGATTATATATATATATATATAGTCATGCTGTGTATATATATATCAAGCCTCATGTTGTGTAGGGTTTCATCATATCAAGCTGTGTAGGGTTTCATCACATGAACATATATATATATATATCATTGTCTGAGAAGAATATATCATTGACTGCAAAAATATATATGCATTCTGATAATAACATATCATTGTCTGAAAATAAGATATCATTGTCTCAAAATAATATATCATTGTCTGAAAAAATATATATACAATCTGATAATAACATATCATTGTCTGAAAAGAATAAATCATTCTTTGCAAAAATATATATAAAATGTGATTAGAACATATCATTTTCTACGAAGTTTCATGTGATGAAACCCTACACGACTTGATATGATGAAACCCTACACGATTTGACTATATGTATATATATATATATATATAAAAAATTGTTTGCAAATTGTAATCCTAAAACCAGTTTAGAAATTGGGACAAAAAGTTGTATACCCTTTGTCTTTTTAATTATTATAATGTAGGGTTTTGAAGAGAATCCAACAAAATTTGTATACCCATTTAATTTCATGTGCATATTATAATTATTGAAAATAGAAAACGTCTACCCATTAACCCATATCCTGAAACCCCTCAATAATTTGGGGAAAAAATTGAAAACCCATAAAATTTCATGATTATACCGGCGTTTGACAATATACCCATAAAATTTCATGATTAGACTTGGTCAAAATTCTGTCAATGTTTTGTTTATATCACATTACATGAGATTAGTTCACAAAATAATGTCAAAAGAAATCATAGCACTCAAACACCGTCGATGCCAAAAAAAACCCATTGTTGAACAAACAATCTTGCAGGTAAAGAGAGGTGGAGATGTTTTATGTAGCTCCATATAAGATTACATAAAAAAAACTTTCAAGATTAAGTTCAAGATTATATACCCATTAAATTTCATGATTATACTTGGTCAAAATTCTGCCAATGTTATGTTTAAATCACATTAAATGTGATTAGTTCATAGAATAATGTCAAAAAAAGGCATAGCAGTCAAACCCTTGATGCCATAGACAAAATAATTCATGAGGGATCAAATTTGTACTAGTCACATGTAAATAGAAATGATTACAGTCAAACTATTAATGCCATACATAGAAATGATTTTTAAACACACCAAAATGCACTCAAACACCGTCGACGCCAAAAAAAACCCACTGTTGAACAAATAATCTTGTAGGTGAAGAGAGGTGGAGACGTTACCTGTAGCAGAAGGGAGCTAGAGGACGTTGCCATGGTCGCAGGAGCTCGCATCGACGACGAGAGAGAGGAGACAACCACGAAAATTCTTGAAAAATCTATGAGAGATGATGAGTTTAGGGCTTAAAGCTGCGCAACAACCCGCAGTTAGGTTAACTCATACCTGTGGTTTGATGAAGGCATATGGGGCACGTGGTTAACCCATACGTGTGCTTTGATGAAGGCATATGGGGCACGTGGTTAACATGTAATGTGATGAGGTTGAGATTAAAGTGACCACCTTCTAGCAGACCCGCGTGATATTTTGATCGGGTCCACATACAAACATAACTTGAAATAGGTTAATTGATAATTGTAAATAGGCATTTAAAATTTTTTTTTTGGATTTATAATGAACGGGTATGAGCGAAATAATGAAGATGTAGGGGATGGAGGTTTAAAAAGACCCTTTTTGAGCACTTTTCGCTTTACGGGTTCCACAAGGCGCGTTTTAAATACCCAGAAGCCAATTTTTTCTTTTTAAGGTCCTAACTCACTTACAAAGAAGCTCAATTTTTTTTTTTGAAATCGGACCTATTTTGCACCCTGCATGAATGTGCAAAGTTATCCCTCACAACTACTGGGGGTTTTCCCCTAGGGTAGTTGCACCTCCTCTATTTTTGCTTTTTTTTTATGAAATTGTACTTCAACTTTCTAGGGACAAGCCTAGTTCATCACTTCTCACCTTAAAGCAAGCCCTATTCTGACTCTTCGCACCATACTTTAATCAATAGGTCAAGGTACATTGGTACTTTTAAATCAATATTAGTATAGGATAAAGTTGCAATAGAAGGATAAATCTACATAATGCAACTCATTTTGAAACTAAGCTACACAATGTAGCTTCATCTGCAATAATATAATTTTGAATAAATTTCTATCACTAGCTTTTTATATCTAATTTATATTTTATTAGTTCCTTCCACGAAGCCTTCAGTCGCTAAACAACGATTAAAGCGAGGTGCATTGGCGAATCAAAATGAAAATTTTGCAGAGTTTTATAGAGCAATGATTATTCGCATAGGCAAATGTGCTCACTAGTTAATTGTGTTGAGATTTGGTGGCTTCTTATTGGCATGCATGAATAGTTGTAGTATGTTAGAATGTGATTGTAGTTTCACGAGGAAAGAGAGTGCGTAAATCCCAAAGGGCTTTCTATAGTGATCAGTTCAATCACCTGTCGTCACATTTTTCACAGCCATGCTACTTATTTTTCGCTGACAGTTGGCGATTAGGGTTTTTGGAAATGTTAATGAGTTGGGATGGTAGCAGGTTGCATGCAAAGGAGACATGGCTGGTTTGGAGGGCATTGGTTGTTATAGTCAATGATGAGGGCATTAAGATATATGGTGGGAAACATTTTCTCTAGGTTACCGTATGTGCTAGAGTTTATTGTTTGTTGAAAAAAGACCAGGTTAATATATTTATTTGTCTATTACGGGAATAATTTTCTATAGTAGGGATAGGCAGGTTTAGGGTTTCCTGTGCTTTTCTCCTGATTTTTTTTTGTATTGTGCGATGTGTTTGTGTTCAGTTTTTGTTTTGAAGATTGTAGGTTTTTTTTTGGTTCTGTTTATGGACGGTTATGATTCTTCATTCTCAACAACATATAAACTTTAGGGCCCTAGTTTGCTTTTACTGCTATTTAATACTTCAAATCCCGGTGATAATGCACATTCAAAGCTATGCAAAAATTCTAAGATTTGGGTCCTTGTTAGTTATAATTTGTAATTCGCGTTGTATTGATGATGAGTTCAGACTATGAAAAAGTTTTCAAAACGAGGGTAATCTTCAAATTTACCCCATTTTTATTGCATCAGTTATAAGTCTATGTTGTCGTTGCATTTGAATCTAGCTTGTGTTCTTGTGAATATATTCATTCACCATTATCATCACACCACAACCCATTGGATATTAGTGGCTATGATTGATTATGAGAAGCATTGTTTATTTATGGTTTGTTTATCTTTACAAGTTGTGCTTCCCAAGCTTGGCAATTGTCGCATTCCTTAGGGTAAACTCTTTTTTGGGTGTGGATAGGGCTCGGGTGATTCTTCCTTGCAATTAAGAGTGATCTCTGGTTTGCAGAGACTAGATGGCCTCTGCTGACCAATGTGTACACCTTGTTGTATAAGTTTTTCATAGCTTTGAACCAATGAACTCATTTATTAATAACGGTATGACCTCATATTTGAGCTCCGCACCTTACTTGATCAAAATAAAAAATAAATTTTTGTTTATTATTTGCTTCACCCGCCTAAAAGATGGGCATAACTACAATTTTACCTAATTTGACAATTTGCTTGTTTGATTCTTCTACTATTTCTTAAGGAGTATTGGCTTTTGTAAATCATAGCTTCATTTCAAGGAGACCTTCATGGGGAAGTAAGATGCAATTGTGCTCTTCCACCATGACTTGTAGTAGTATTTTCTGTAAACTCATCTTGCGGTCAATTCCATGATCAAAATCATTCTTCTTTCTAAAGTCCATTGTAGTTATGACTAGTTGTCACCCATTGGAAAGTGGCTTATTCTAGAATTTCAAATATAGAAAGTGTCAAAATTTGACTTCTTTTTAGAGGTGAACAGGCTAGTGGCTCAGGCTCTAAGCTATAGGTCTGAGATTCCATGTTGGTTTCTTGGTGCTCTTGTAGAGATAGGGGGCTAATAATTTTCTATTCTCTTTGCTTTTAGTTTTTAATTTATTCTTTATGAAACACTGACCTGTTTTTCGTTGCTTCTTTCTCGTGCAAACCCTGGTGGTTATTGCCATTTTCATTTAATTATGTGGAACACTGCCTGTTTCATTTAGTGCTTTCATATTTTCATAGGTTTGATGTATTTTGAATTGTATATATGGACAACTGTATAAATTATATTTTTTTGCCAACATTTTTGGTCTAACTTATAGACCCCTCTTCAATGATGTCTAGAAATATGTGCTTGAGATTAACCAACCTCATTCTTGATTCACTTGAAAACCTCAGCTTACAAAATTATGTCATTACAGATAAAAAAAATTGGAGTTACTGCTAGCTATTCTAGTATTTACAATGGTTGTCTGCTTCTTTCTGGAGCTTCGAAATGTAAAGGTCAATTGCACAGAGGTCTTGAAAGGGATGTTTGTTCCTCAATTAAAGGGAAGTGGGGAAAATGGTCTTGCAATCTCTCTCTTTGGTTCCCTTGTTATGCCATAAGTTACAATGCATTTTCCCTTCTAAACAACATTGAAAAATCTTGAGATCCTTCAAACTAAATATGTAGTGTATTTGATGCCCAAACACAACTTATATCTCCATTCAGCTTTGGTCCTTTCAAGGAAAAATCCTACTTCTAGAATCAATGTAAGTTTATTCATGTATTGAGGTGGATGAAAAAGTAGATTTATAAGCTCCTGATTAATCAGTTAATTCTATTCCTATAATTGTTAATGGCAGTCAACTTGCAGATATTTCTTTATAGAGAGTGCATTTTCCTTGTTTTTGGCATTTCTAATCAATGTATCGATCATTTATGTGACACCCCTGTATCTCTATAACAATTTTTGTAATGCCCCGCCACGCAACCCTAGAGGAAGTTGCAATATACTACTCAAACGTACTATTTTTTTTTTGGTTTAAGTACAAATAACATGCAAGGTCACTATCCATTGCCAACAACCTCTAAGGTTACGAGACTGAGATTACTTAAAACCCAAACAAGAAACATGAATTAAAAACATAACATTTAATTGCTTAACAAATTAAATACTCATACATTCCATACATGATAAAATTACAACAAAGGCATAAGGGATACCACATGATTCCAATAATATAATTTACAATATGATTACAAAACTCATTCCCCGAATGAGGTAATTCGGATATTCAAGGGTACAAATTACATCTTCCACCTCGATAACATAAGAGGGGAATACAATACAATAACAACTGAAATGAATAAAGCATGAAAGTACTGGATCCCACGAGCTCTCCAACTGGAAATCTCGTCCACACAAACAAGAGAACGACCCAACGGATTAAGATGCACGTTCCACCCAACCATGTGATACCCAAAGGCTCACCCCCCATGCTAGAAGATAGTAACAAGGAATTCTAGACAAGACCATCCACCCCTAGACACAGGCTAACTCACACTGACACAACCAAACACATGAACCAAACATCCATAAGGACAACACAAGTACAACTCCAACATCACCGACATAGGTCACATTGCTTCCAGAAATAAAACAAATCGAGAATGATAAGAAGACCATACACATAAACCCAAATACCAACTGTTGTCGTAGAAAGAGTGTCATCACATAGTTCGTCATGGGATATCCTCTGGGAATCTTCCTAGGCTCCGGCCCCCACTATGGGTTTCACTGGTGGCCTCTACCGAATCCCGACACCCATACTCCCTCATGTGGAATCAAATACCTCTCGTAAGGACAAGATAGATGATCTTTCCATTCCAGGCCTTCCCGACTCATCCCAAGTCTATACAAGCCCTTGTATCCATGAGCGAGGCTCGATTATCTTAATTAGTGTGAAATACTACCTAACTTCTAAGTACATTAATTTAGTTATCACTTGATTAAACCACTTCTGAAGGTTTCCCAGTTTACCTCTTTGGGCTCTGGCCCCTAACAGAATCCACTCTTCTACTTGACAACAAACCAACACGAAACCAATCACCAAGGATGCCAAAAGGCATAGAAACAAGATAAACGATCACTCCAACTCTAGGAGGAACATATAATGAAAACCCACTCCAAACACTGGAGGCAACAAATGTCAAAACTCTCTCCAAACACTGGAGGCAACAAAATACACATTCCACTCCTTCCAAAGGAGGCACAAAACATCCCCGTTCGTGAAAACCGGGTAAAACAATGGGTACATTAAGATGCACTACCCAAGAAAAAAATGAAGGTTGACTAACACATTACGACATCCCTCAATTAAATGAAAATCCCAATTGGAAGACTTACATAATCAAATCACTCCAAATAGAACAAGAAACTCAATTAAAGAGTTCCCTAGCTTATGGTAGCAAAACTTAGAACTACCAAGGTACACTCATAAATTTACAATCATAACAGTATTTCCCATACAATACCAATATGAATCTGCTTAAACCAACAATCATATAAATACACATTCTTTAAATAACTAATAATGTATTTTGACACAACAATCTTTCTCATAAAACATGAACCCAAGTACATAAATACATCATACACTAAATCTCTTAACTATACATATACATTCTAGACATTATAATTTTTCATGAACCTTATCTATTCCTTGCAGTATAGAAAGCAACCATCATTCCCTATTCACCATTTAAGGCAATACAATATAAGAACTTTTAAATAACATTCTACCCATTATAATAACATCGTAATAAAATAACTCTTTTCTTTACACATATTTAATATCATCAATTTTTTGCTCTAATTATAATCCATATAACTTAACCACATACATAATCCTAACATTTAACATATCCTGACATTTATCATATACTTTACCAGAACTTCAAGATTCCACCAAATCAAACAAGTCATTGTAAACACATTAACCATATTCGTTTCAATTACAATCCCTAACCCTTAACCAATATTTAATCATTGCACTAACCTTGATTCCCAAAGTACAATAGCACTAATTCTAAAATCGAAACTTGCATACGCCTTCCAACTCAAACACAATTATATTAATTAATTTTCACGTGTTCCATAATACTAAAATATTATTCTTTATTCAAACCTGATAGAAATAAATATTATTTAAGGAATTCCAATTCCCAATAATTAAATTTAATATAAAAGCTTTAACTTTAGACAACACTTAGGAAGCATTTCAGGTAACTAAATAACTATGGTTAGGATTTCCTAAATCCAAGCAAAGCGATGGCATAGTGCAAGAAATCAGTTAAATAATTAATATTATTTGTGCAAACTCATAAGTCAATCAGATTTAATTAGCAACTCAAGGAATATTAAGACTGACAAGTTTATTCCATTTTCTCAATTTTATTCATAATGATCAAAATCAATCTTTTAAATAAATCATTTTATTATAAAATCATACTTTGCACCTTCACAATAAAATCACCATCTTAAATTTAACTTATATTTAAATATAAATATACATTAAATATATATATATATAATATATATATACTTAATGTATATATCATTATATATATTTAATTATATAAATATTATTTAAATATATATATATATATTTAAAATAAGCCATTTACATCCCAAAACATAAAATATATTCCCAAATTATTTAAAATATGTATAAAATATAGATATATATATATATATTATACATATATTTAAATAATAAATATTAAATGAATATAACACATATTATATATTATATATATTAAATATAATTAATATATAATATATATAAAAATAAAAATAAAAATTAAAAAAAACTTCAAACCCTACCTGCAGTAGGGACGCAACCCTGTGGGAGGCTGCTACGCAACCCTTCCCACAGGGGGCGCTGCCTCCACAGCTGCCTCCCTATGGGGGGCAGCTGTGGGGCAGGCCCTCCCCCTCTTTCCCATAAAAAAATTCATATAATTTTTTTTTTAAGAATGAAAAATTAAAATTAAAAAAAACGGACTTCCTTTGTTTGGCGATTTTCCCAAATTTACACAGAACATTAGATAGAGTTTTCCTAGGCATGAAATTTCATGCATATTATATATATTACCAATATATATATATATATATAAATTTCTCATTTTACATTCAGATTGAGTAATTTTTCTATAGAAAAGACAAATTAAGAAACTCTTTCAAACTCAATTTCAAGAACTCAAATTCTGAAAATTTCAATTTTAAACAGAGGGGTTTCAAGATTTTCTGTAAATCTCTATTGTCTAAATTTTTCTGTTGTTTTCTTTGTCCATGATCTCCACAAAGGTTTTCAGTTTTGATCACACACAAGTTTTAAATTGAAAATCTAATTCTCAAAACAAATAAACAGAAAAGAACCTATAACCATGAACTTGAAGAACAAATTGATGTTGAGTTCCTCTGCAGATTCCACTCCTCCACCATTCCATCCCAAGATCTCCACCTTCAAACCAAGATTGAATCCAAAACCCAAAACCCTCTTTTCTTTTTGCAACCAAAACTCTCCATCCAAAAACAAAAACAAGAAGTGAAAATAAAACCCAAATGAAATATCTTAACTCCCCCAAACTCAAATTCAAATTCAAAATGAAATTCCATGGCTTCTCCAAATCTTCCCCAAATTGAGTCAACTCCTCTAAAATATCTTTTCCACCCAAAGTTATTGCATTTTTTGAAGATATTTGAATTTTAAATAACTTAGAACAAAATTCTAATTTCCAAATAGAATTTACTACATTTAAAATTTTCTTTTCAAACAAAAGAATTTAAACTTTTAAAACTTTCTTTCCAAAAAAGAACTAACACTTATAATTCAAAAGAATAACTTAATCAATTCAACATAAGTAATTTAATTAATCAATAAAATAAATCTAATCAGAGATTAAATTATTTTATTAATTACATTAAATTATTTAATAAATTAAATAACATTTTTAACAATATAGCCAGATTTATTTAAACGACAACTTAAATACAAAAGTCATTTATTTACTTTTATATCTTGAATTTAAATAAAACCAAGGTGAAAGGGACAAATCAAACAACTACACTCGACTACGACCCGACGAAACACCATGACCAAGGGAATGACTTGGCACGGAAAACCTAGATACTATCTCCCAATCGATTACCGTTGGTCAATGGACATGCTCAGACCTGTGAAACCAGGTGGAGTCGATGTCTTGTACCTGCAGTCCTGCAAACAAAATGAGTGTCGAACATGCATATAACATAGTAGACACACCGTGAAGGGGAAATCGCGGAATCACAGGCGCTTGCATGCGAGTGATGTAATCCCGTCCCCATCACCAATACAGTATTACTAACTGACGAATCTAACATCAGTAATATAATCAAAAGCATAAAGCATTGTTAATTTCAAATATCTGCTAAGCTAATCCAAAGCATGCCTTAATGATAACGTCGGAGTAAAATGCCATCACATCAAAATAGAACATTCACATCGCTTAACAGTCAGCGAACAAATAGCAACCAAGCACCTTAATTCAAGTGTTAACAGAAACAAGGCATAACATAGGAAAACATTGTTTGATCAACAGAGCACAAAATGGAGGGGTGTTACAATTTTTTTGTGTAATGTCAACTCATATGAGTGTAACTTCAAGAATTAATGTCGGAATCAGTCAATGCAATGTCTTTGTTGATGTAGATTTGTTCAAAATTGGGGCAGGAAATTGTGTCTTCTAGCAAGAAAGAAACTCCAGATCTGGCAAATAACATGCTAGTCTAGACATATTAGGAATTCAAAGGAAGTGTGGCTTGAGACGGTGTTGGGAGGGAAATTCACACTCAGAACTGTGAAGGGGCTTGAAGCTGAATAGTAGAGTGCACCAATGTTCTGGTGGGAGGTCCTAGGATCCCTAGCTGTTTTATGGAAAATGCCCTAGCTTGGTTAAGAGATTGATAACCAAAGGGCATGAGTTTGAACCATATAAGGTAAAGTGAAAAATCCCTCTCGTTTCCATGAGGGAGGTCTCCTATGCCAAGTTGATCTGCTGGCTAAGTCTGGACCAAAAAAACCTCGTTGTTTCTTATGCACTTTATGTCTAATTGCCCCAGTTGTGGTTCAAACCTGGTCATTTCCTTGTGGCACTTTTGGCTTCCATCCAAGACAAATATCTATTTGACTTTAAAATGTTTCTTTTTGGTGTGACAAAGCAAGAGTTTTTGCTTATTTCTTTTGTCTTTTATCTTTTTTCCCTTTGGTATAATTTTTTTTTGTATATTAGATGAGAGGGCATATGCCTTGACGATTTCTCAAATGAGTCAAACCAACCATCAGCTGCAACCAAGAGCATTAAAAGTTCTTACCAACATTGACATGACACAAATTACAACCAAAGCGCAAGGCAACTCTCGGTGTTATTTTATTTTTTTGGTGTTTGCCTTTAGAGTAGTATTTACGCTCAGAGTGATCATAAGTTTTGAAAAAGTTACCTGGTTGTTGTTAAGACTAAGGAGTTTATGTGGGTATTTTAATTAAATTCTATGTAATATAGTTTTGTATTGATGACTTTTTTTAGACACTTCTAGATTCTCCAAGAACTTGATTGCCCAAGAACCAAAAGAGGTTGTGTAGACACATAAAAATGACCTAGGCCTGCAAGCTCTATTTTACCACTTTCGTCCTAGCATAATTATGACACTTAATTATGTCCTGGTCCACTTCCTACTATTAATTAAATAATTTATAATTATTTAATTGATTCATATCTCTTTTATTCTTCATGACTATTAAATAAATAAATTATATTTATTTATTCAATACGTTACTAAAAGTATTATGGGGTGGGGGCCCTAGCTCTGTTGGCTAAATCTTTCCTGTTGCAGGAGGTTGGTCACAAGGTCTAGTCTCCCCCACCCCCGTGGTATCGGAGGGCGTGTTGCGCCAGCGCCGCTGGTCACGTTAAAAAGTTTACCAGGCGCACTGTAGTTTATGGGGGTTGTGCTACTCGATTCCTGTAGTCTAATAAAAATAAATAAAAAATAAAAATAAAACGTCACTAAGGGTCTATTATCTTCTTACAATTAAATAAATTTATTAATTTATGTAATTACCCTTTGTTCATTTATTCTTCTTGATTATTAAATAAATGAATTTCATTTATTTATTTAATGTCACTAATTTTCATAATTAAATGAATTTATTAATTTATTTAATTATTGATCATATCCTCTAAATTAAATAATTATCTTTAATTATTTAATTGCCAAATTTAACATTTCCCTCATTTTAAATAAATAAATTATTTAAAATGATATCACATTCTTGACTGTCAGTTCATTTTGGTAAATAATCTGAAAAAGATTATTTATTATAACACAAAATCCTTATTTTGAATTAATTTAATTCAAAAAGGTAATCTTCTTCCAAAAATCAAGTAATTGACCAAATTCTTGATTTTCCAAATTTGCTTTTCTGTCCAACTCTTATCTTCTTGATTTTTCAAATCTCATAAATCAAGCAGTCTTTATCTTCTTGATTTTCGAAAATCTTTATCTTGTCACATTTATTCTCGACCGTCGATTTGATTTTCTCAAATGACATCTTGACCTCTCATTTAATGATTTTTCCCTAACCCTGATTAGGGATTGTCACATTAAATCTGGACCTCTAATTTTAGGCTTCCATCAACTTTCAATCTCGTTCGTCCATCCAAAATTGTATTTTCTATAAAATGACATTTTTGCTCACATTTTCGACTACTCACGCTCATACTTACATTTTCTTTGCAGCATTAATGATATTTTGGCATATTCAATTCTTGTCTTAGGCATTATAGTCATTTTCTTATGGGCATAGACATTTACATTTCAAATCCTTCAAAACTTGTTTAGGACATAGTCATAGTCAATTGCTCACACACTCGATCTAAGGACAACAATCAACAAGTTAGAAGGTGCTATGAAGGTGAATCATGGAAGCTTCAACGAGTGACAGGTATAATCGTTCTTGTTTTAGTTTTCATTGTGCTTGATAGCTTGTTTGGGTTTGCATGCTTTATTATTTGATAATCTAACCTTGACTGTTGCCTTGATGATTTGTTCGTTGAAATGGGGGAGCTTACCTCTGAACAAATTTTTTGGCAAACATTCAAAATCGATCAGGAACCAAATAGTCATAGTTCCATCTCCCTTCCCCATGACATACAAGACCCACCACCTGAATCTAGTCACCATCAGTTGAATGTATCTGAATTTCTAGATAAGACTGCCAACCATGACTCTGAGTCCTTCACCCCTTACTTTGACAACAAATATGAAACAAGTGAAGGGGAATATTGGATAGAGTCCGATGTGGAATTGGATGATGATAATTTCATCTACAATATCTTTGAATCCATCTGCATGCTTTCCACATCCACCCCTCAATTCACCAACGCTGACGATGGCATTTCCCTAGTCTATCCATAATTAATCGATTGGGACCAACAAGGCTCGCCAGTCCTAGACACTTTTCAGAATGATAAGTCTATCACAAAATTTATGGGATTACGTGAGGGCATACCTAGTCGTGATCACAAGGAAAGATTTGCCATTGACCTAGATTGTGCAGCCTACTTTGGCGAGACTACTCCGTCCTCCAGTCGCAAAATTAAAAATAAGAATAAAACAAAAAATGAAACGTCTTTAGGTGAAAATTGAAAGGAACCTTCTGATGACAAAAAATTAAAAACAAAGGACGTATCTACGGGTGAAAACCTCTCCAAGGCGCCCAAAGATGGAGGACTAGACTTTCTTCCTGTAACTCAAGAGAAATCATCTATGCTCATAGAGAACACCATAGAAGACAACATATCAACAACAAAAGAACCCAAAATGGTCCTCTTTGCTGCATCCTTGACTGAAGAAGAGAGATCAAAATTTCACAAATTTTTTGCAGAACGTAAAGTCAACTTCGCATGATCCTATGCCGACATGCCGAGACTAGACCCAGAACTGGTTCTGCACCATTTGCCACTATTTCCCAATGCCAAACTAGTTAAACAAAAGTTACACAAAATGCATCCTCAGGTCGCTTTATTGGTCAAGGTTGAGTTGAAGAAACTTGTAGAAGCTGGGTTCATATGGTCTATTGATTATGCTGAATGAATATCTAACCTTGTGCTAGTAACAAAGCCAAATGGAATGATTTGAGTCTGTACAGATTTCAGAGACTTAAACAAGGCATGCCCAAAAGATGACTTTCCTTTTCCAAATATAGCTATCATAGTCGACTTAACGGCAGGATAAGAGATGTTGTCCCTCATGGACGGTTTCTCCAGCTATAATTAGATTCGTATCACCCTTGAAGATCAACATAAAACAACATTCACTTGCCCTTGGGGTACATACTGCTGGAATGTCATGCCATTTGGTCTTAAAAATGCAGGCACCACATATTAGAGGGCTATGACCACAATCTTTCATGATATGATGCATAAAATAATGGAAGATTACGTAGATGACCTTTTGGCTAAATCAGTAACAAGAAAAGATCATTTGAAGGTGTTAGACACAATTTTCAAGAGACTAGAAGAATACAAAGTCCGGCTGAATCCTAAGAAATGTGTCTTTGGTGTAACATCTGGAAAACTCTTGGGATACATAGTTTTTTGAAGAGGCATTGAAGTTGATCTAGCAAAATTCAAAGCCATCATGGACATGCCTCCTCCTAGAGGAATAAACAAACTCAGGACATTACAGGGCAAGGTACAATCTATCCGGTGCTTTATAGCACAATTGGCTGACAAGTGTCAACCATTCCAATATCTTTTGTGCAAAGACATCCCCTTTGTGTAGACAAATAAATGCCAAGAAGCCTTTCAACAAATAAAAGACTACTTACTGTCACCACCAGTCCTCATGCCGCCCATTCATGGAAAACCTTTGATCTTATACATCTCTGCCACTACTTCAGCACTAGGGGCATTACTAGCATAAAACGACCAAGAAGAAAAAGAAAGGGCCATATATTATATCAGTCGGACACTGGTCGGGTATGAACTGAATTACACATCAATTGAACGCGCTTGTCTAGCAGTTGTCTTTGTAGCTCAAAAGCTAAGACATTATATGTTGAGCCATTAGACATAGTTGGTAGCAAAGATTGACCCCCTCAAATACCTATTGAGTCATGCAACATTGACAGGACGTTTGGAAAAATGGGTCATGATTATGAGTGAATATGATATTCAATATGTAGAAAGAAAGGAAAGTCACCCTAGAGGCTATACTTTGACGGATCACATACTAATCATGGCTCAGGGGTAGGGATATTGTTTATCACCCCTCAAAGAGATTCCATTCCCAAGTCTTTCCGCATAGCTTTCCCATGCACAAATAACGTGGCGTAATATGAGGCACTGGTTACGGGACTTCAAATGGCAATA
This sequence comes from Sequoia sempervirens, assembly GCA_007258455.2. Lineage (NCBI taxonomy): Eukaryota > Viridiplantae > Streptophyta > Pinopsida > Cupressales > Cupressaceae > Sequoia > Sequoia sempervirens. The sequence goes on along the minus strand of VDFB02000007.1, from coordinate 206,851,056 downwards.
AAATGGAAAATCAGAGCACTACATGTCCATTGGGATTCTCAGTTAGTCATCAACCAAGTTAATGATGACTATGGCATGAAAGATGAGAAGCTAATGCCCTACAAACAAATGGTTGACAACTTCCAGACATACTTTCACATGGTGACTTTTGAGCAAGTTTTGAGAACACAAAACAAAGTGGCAGATGCCATGGCTACAATAGGCTCTCTCTTCGACATTCCAAGAAATATGCCTCAGTTGGAATTCCTGATAGAACAACTGTTGGTCCCCGCCTATGATGTTCCAGAATCGGAGATGGTCTGCGAGCTTGTTGGTACTGATTCTCCTTGGTACCAAGACATCCATGACTACCTTAAGTCTCAAACCCTCCCCCCTAATTTGTCTAATAACCAGAGGAAGTCTTTTATCCAAAAAGTCGCAAGATATGCCATCGTTAGTGACACCCTTTACCGCTGTAGCTTTGACGACACCCTCCTTAGATGTCTCAACACCAACGAAGCACACACAACCTTACGAGAAGTACATGAGGGTATATGCGGGTCTCATTCGAGTGGTCCTACTCTGGCCAAGAAGATAATGAGACTTGGGTACTATTGGCCGACCATTGAGAAATATGCATTAGAATATGTCAAGACTTGTCACCAATGCCAGATTCACAGTGATTTGATTCACGCTCCAGCACAAGAACTTTGGCCAATCATGTCTCTGTGGCCCTTCGCACAATAGGGACTCAACCTCGTGGGCAAGATCCATCCTACCTCGTCCAATGGACACAAATTCATCATAACCGCCATTGAGTACTTTACAAAGTGGATCGAAGCCATGCCCCTGACGTACATAACCGACAAACAAATCTCCAAATTCATTCTTAACTATATCATTTTCTAGTATGGCCTTCTGCAATCCATCATCACTAACAATGGACGTCCGTTTAAAAACCAAGATGTTCGTGAGTTATGTGAGCGATTTCACATCCAACATCATTTTTCCTCTCCGTATTACCCACAAGGAAACAGTCAAGCCGAGGCGTCAAATAAAACCATTGTTAAAATCCTTAAAAAGGTTGTCAATGATGTTGACCAGGACTGGCATATTCAACTCAACCCTGCTTTGTGGGCTTACCGCACTAGCATTCGTACGCCTAGGGGAGCCACTCCTTTCACCCTGGTCTTTGGAGCTGAGGCCATCTTGCCCATTGAGGTTGAAATTCCTTCCTTATGAGTCTCCCTGAAGGGTCTGACCAATGATGAGGAGTATAGACAGTCACATCTACACGAGCTGGAGATGTTAGAGGAAAGAAGGCATAATTCCCTGAACCAGCTACAGGCATATCAGAACCATCTCTATCATAGTTACAACAAGAGAGTAATGGTCAGGAAGTTTGACACTGGTGACCTAGTCCTCATGCAGAACCCTAAGAATCAAGCTGACAGAGAAAAACTTGGTAAATTTGAACCAAATTGGCTAGGTCCCTACATCATCATATCCTCCTTCGGTTCTGGAGCTTATCAGCTGGTGACTCTAGATGGAGAACAACTGACAGAGCCTATTAATAGTCTACATCTTTGAAAGTTCTATGCATAGCATCAGAAGGTCAAGCTGAAAACCTTAAAAATACAAAAAAAATGAAAAATGGTAAAAAAAATTGTTGCCTTGATGAAAACCTGGCAAACAAGCGTCTTGGTGGCACCAAAAAAAAATGAAAAAATGAAAAAATGAGAAAAATAGTAAAGATAAATAATTCATCCAACAGTGAAAATCTGGCAAATAGGCGCTTTGGATAAGTACCATGGGGAAAACCTGGCAAACAGGCGCCATGCGTAATCAATCATTGCTTTGCCATCTACTGTTACTTTATCTGTCTTGGCCAATGATGAAGCACATTCTCCATCTCTGCCACGACATCTGCCATGATATCATACCCTTCCTTTCATGGTTGACAAACAGTTGACATCAAGTCCTGAATACTGTCCATCCGACACCCCATGCATATCCCTTTCACGACCTTTAAAATTGGCTAAGTCTTGGACCTGACTAGGGGAAAAATTGTTATCATGTGACTACAGTGGGTGTCACACATGGTCTGGGCAATTATAAAAGTCCTGAAAAAAGACAAAAATATTATAAAAGTCCTGAAAAAAAGATAAAAACATCACAAAATGTCTTGAAGAAAGACCAAAAACAATACAAAAAGTCTTGAAAAAAGATAAAAACATCACAAAATGTCTTGAAGAAAGACCAAAAAAATTATAAAATGTCTTGAAGAAAGACCTAAAAATCGAAAAAAATCCTAAAGAAACCACAACAAATGTCAAACTGTCTTGAAAAATGCAAAACCAAAGTAGTTTCTTGTCAAGTCCGTCAACACAGTCAGTCTTTGTCATTTGTCTGAACTACGTTGTCTTTGCGCATTTTCTACATAGGCAAGACTCACTTTCGAGTCCCCAAGACATTAGGTCAGTCCTTCTAGGTTTGTCAAAATTAAATCATGATGCAATATTTGGTCATCAAGACAAAGTCATTGGTCGCGTCAAACTATGAGGTCTCTGAGTGTATGGCGTAGGCAAGACCATCTATTGATGAGCCCCCAAGGCCGCACTAGGTCAGTCCATTAGGGTTCATGACATTACATTGGCACACACGCCAAAAGTCTTCAAGTAAAGGAAAATCATTTTCCAAATGAAAAAACTCCTAAAACAAAGTATGGCAATCATTTATTCAAACATAACAATCACATCAACATGTCAAAGAAATCGATATTTAGTCGGCACAAGTCATCTCAGTCAAAATAAGTCAAATGATTATAACCTATCAAATTGTCAAACTCTTGGTTATCTTTCAGATGTGTCCTTCTGAAGAATAGCCTCTGTCATTTATGCCTTAGGATGTGTCCTTCCTAGGCATCGTCATTGTCATCCGACATTTTTGAGGGATCCTCTTGACATTTAAGGATCACTCCTCTTGACATTAGTATCTTTCAGATGTGTCCTTCTGAAGAACAATCTTTGTCATCTGTGCCTTAGGATGTGTCCTTCCTAGGCATCATCAACGTACCTGTCACTGGAATTTTGAGGGATTCCTTTTGACATTTAGGGATCAATCCTCTCGACATCAACATTATTCAGGATGTGTCCTTCCTGAATTTGGCAATCTTTGACATTTTGTCATCTTGGCATCGTCAAAACCTTGACACCCTGACATCTCGACATCATCAAACCTGACATCTTGACATTAAAACACTTGGCATCCAGACACACTTGGAAAACACTTGGCACTTGTCTTTGGCTTCATCATGTTACTAGTTTTTTAGTGAGATCCCGACAACAGGATTTAGAGAAGTAGCAACGTATCATGACACTCATGTTACTAGTTTCTCAACGATGTCTTGACTACGGGATTTAGAAAAACAACGACATATCATGATAATGGATTTTATTTTTTCCTTTTGACAATCATGTTGCTAGTTTCTCAAGGATGTCCTGGAAACAAGATTTAGAAAAGCAACGACGTTTCATGACTTATATTTTTTTATCTTTTTTTTGCTTGTGGTTGATTATGACAAAAAGACTGGGGGAAAGTGTGATCTTGGTCTGAGTCATTATCATCCTTGTCTGTGACTTCTTGTCTTATGTGATGGTACGACCTTGCACACCTTGATTTATGTCATATCATGGTGTTTGTTGGCCATCACAACACTCTGCCCAGTGATGATTAAGAGCAATAAATATTAAAAGTCCTATGGTAAAGTTTTGAAGGATTTGGTCTAGGAACTAACATGCATCTCCTTTTGTCTGGTCATCTTCTCTTGCCCATCTCTCAATGATATCCTGTGACATACAAAAGCATAAGTGCATACATAATCACATAGACATTGCATTAGATCAATCATACATCATCCATATCATTAAATCGTATACATATTGCATCATACATAGTCATGAATCAACATAAGCATAAACATGGCATCCATTCAAATAAATACATTATGCATATCATCATCATCCATGGCACAACATCAACACAAAATATTGCATTATCAGAACATCACATCATAGGTAACCATCATAGGACATACATGACAAGACATATAAATAATACCATCATCCATCATAAATGCATAAATCCATATAGGCACCACATTACATACATCATAAGACATAAATCAAATAATATCACATAACACACATGTAAGCCACATCAAAACTGCATCATATGGCATCATCTCAAAAATATATAATGTCACAGGATAGAGTCATGAGATATCCCAAAAATAGAGCACGCAGGCTCGATAGTTAATACATAAAGTGTCATAACATAAAGACCGAAACATAAATGTACTAAGCATGGCCCTATGAAATTCTCTCCTCATCCCCTCGCGGTGAAGAGTGTTGCGACTGAGGATTTGTGTCTGGCACTGAGGTAATAGGTGGACCTATAGCAACCTCTGTCTGTGAAACCAATGGAGCTGACACTGATGGCATCATCTCCACGATAACATGCATCTGTGATGATACCGCGGCTTGAGTCTGTGAAGTTGAAGGAACTGTCACTGGAGGCGGACCAAGTGTTGATCTATGGCCTGAACCTGATGAATCATATGAATGCCCTGACCTGTGACTAGAAGAGTGTCTATGATGAGACTTGTGACTCGAAGTGTGCCCTGAAGAGGTCAACCCCCTACACTACTCCGACTGCCACTGCCAATGCCACTGTCACTCCTTGACCTGCTGCTGCCACCTGTCCTCGTCTGTGTCCTGGTTAGAGTGGGATCTCTCATCTTAGCTGGTACAACCTGCTCATATAACTGCTTGTATCGCCCAAGCCGTACACTGATCTTGCCAAACTCACGTGCCAAATCTGCCGATAGTCCTATACAAAGACGTGCAAACTCTCTACACCACTGCGTTGCCTCCTGTTGGCGGATCACTGCCTAATCCCGTTGTACTCAAGCCACCTCTAGCTCTGAACGTAGTGCTCTAACCTATGTGGCACTCTCATCCAGTCTCCTCTGTAGGTCTACCACCCTCTGGTCTATCGTGGCATCATGGGGCAATGTCGAGCTGGATGGTATCTCCTCATCTCCCTCCACCATGCTCCATCTCAGGAGCCTCTCGGCCTCATCCATAGCATCATTATCATCTTCGTCATCATCCTCCTCTGCAACCTCCTCTCTGCCGACTCCCTCATCTAGAGGCACATCCACATCCACATCCACCTCAGGATCCTGCTCTTGTCTGGCTGCCTCCTCGGCCACATGCTCCTCCTGTCTCTCCTCCTCCTGCTCCTGCCTCGACTGCTCCTCCTGTCTCTCCTCCTCCTATCTCTCCCCCTCCTCGGCCACCTCTGGGATGGCATCCAATGTCGATCTGGCCACATGTTGTCGTACCCTCTTGCCCTGCCTTTGGGCTGTCCCCTCCATCATCCCCATCATCTCCACCTCGACCTCCATCCCTGCCCCCATCTCGCCCTCCACCCCAGCCTCCATCCCTCCCCCTGCCTCCATCCCTGCCTCTTCCTCTATCACCATCTTTTCCCCCTCGCCTGGCTCGCGGCACACGTGGTATAACTAACCTCCTATCAACAGGCGCTGACCCATCTAGATCTGTCAGTGGCATTAGTCGATGCACTTGCCACTACAAGTCATAGTCAGTGGTAGTCCCTGGATCCGCAACTCCACCTTTCCATCCCCACTGCTGGGCTACTAGCCCATCAATATGTTGCTCGACAAATGGTATAGAAATCAGTGGCCCCCAAGCTGACTCCCTGGAAGATCTGGAATACTCGGTTGTTCCTACCAGTACACCCTGCTACTCCCTAAACTGTCACAGTACACATTGTGGTAGATACATCTCTATAATGAGCTGACTTTGCACTGTCCTACCAATCAGGTAACAGTATTGTCTGCAAAGGCTGAGATGGTCATCCTCATCATCCCACTGTTGGTAGTCTCTGTAGGGCCTCCAGATGAATGTAACCATGGTGTCAATCTGATGGTACCACCAACCTATCTTTCCCATCCGCGTCTGCTTTAGGGCACCACATAGTAATAAGCGTAAGGCATCCCCTCGGCTAGTTGTGGTTTCTAGATAGGAGGTTGAAATATGGCCACATGCTCCCAAGCCCATATCATAAAAAATGTAGTACCACACCCAATGCTCTGTGCCCTCTTGTAGGCCACCTCGTGAAGCTGATGGTAGAGCATGCCCAACAAACAGGGCCCCCAGGCATAAATTGTTCGGTCATGTCTCATGCCCACTAACACATCACCCCAACCAATGGGAAACCCATGTCCGCACCGGTCAGGAATCAGTATCCCACCGATCAGTGTTGCCAAAAATGCATCAAACCGGGCATAATGCTCTGCCATAAACTCCCAACGGATATCATATCCCTCGATGCTAAGTCCTGCACCCTCATCCTAGTAGTAAGTTGTAAATGTCTGATAGCCATGTTGAGGGTCATAAACGATCCACTCTCATCGGATCGGCAGACGTAGAATACGGTACACGTCCTCAAGCGTGACTGTCGCCTCTCCCATTGACAAGTGGAATGAGCATGTCTCTGAACGCAATCTCTCACACAATGCAGTCAACAAACCCCTATTTGCCCAAATAACAGGAATATAGGCAACATAAAACAGACCTAGCTGTATCAACCGTTGTCGCTCTCGCGAACTCAGCTGATCACCGAACCTGAAGGTCGATGGCCTGCTCTCTTGAGTATAGATGGGTGCAAGCTGTCTCTGTACAAGGCCAAATAACGTGTTAGCACTTTATAGACAATCGTCATTATCATCAAAAGCATGGAAAATTAGAAACCCATCAAAATCAACCTTTGTCAAAGCCAAAGTCAAATGCGTCGCGTGCACTTCATTTGCGTTGCGAAAAGGCGTTTGCGTCATTTCGTACTACAATTACGTCACGAATCATTGATTGCGTCATTTGGTCCTGCACTTACGTTGCATCAGAGCATTTGCGTCACACTATATGGCACATGCGTCACTTTATTCGAATGCATCGCTCAAACTGATGAATGCGTTGCAAAATGACATATGCGGCGTTGGAACTCTCAAATGCGGCACGATATTGCGAATGCATCACACTTTTTGGAAAATGCGTTACACATCCCTAGTCTACCCTAATTACCCCTTACACTTGCGTTGCGTCGCATTAAATGCATCGAACACGAAGTCAAATGCGACTTACGCACACGCATATGCGTCACCGCGCATTTGTTGTTCACCCTAAAACCCTAATTTTTGTGCGAAAATTGAGAAAATAACAAAGTGGGTTATGGGTACATACCGCTGGCTTTGAGCCCCCTTGCCTCCTGAAAGTCCGCACGATCTCCCCGCGATGCGCTATGACTAGAATCACCATCCTCGCCAAAGTCCTCCTTGCTCCGAGCTCTCAAAATTGCTAACGTAAATAGTGAAAATGAATTGACTTCTACCCCTTTGTCAACCTATTTATAAAGTCAAAATGACATTTGTCAACTAGGTTATTACTGGAAGCCCTTTTGACCAACTTTGACCACCCCTTTGGCCGCTTTAAACATGTCAGAATCCGAAACCGTCTGCGCCATTATTTTTTTGGTCATTAAATTGACTTATCGGGACACTTTCCAAATTTTTCTGTCACCTGGCAAAAATTCAAAAAAATTCCTGAGGGGGCATTGATACTCTATACCTTCACTGGGGCATGTTTTAACTTGTTTTCTTTGTCACAACGCAACATGCTACATTATGACAAAGAGGGGAAAAATGTAGACACATAAAAATGACCTAGGCCTGCAAGCTCTATTTTACCACTTTCGTCCTAGCATAATTATGACAATTAATTATGTCTTGGTCCACTTCCTACTATTAATTAAATAATTTATAATTATTTAATTGATTCATATCTCTTTTATTCTTCATGACTATTAAATAAATAAATTATATTTATTTATTCAATACGTCACTAAGGGTCTATTATCTTCTTACAATTAAATAAATTTATTAATTTATTTAATTACCCTTTGTTCATTTATTCTTCTTGATTATTAAATAAATGAATTTCATTTATTTATTTAATGTCACTAATTTTCATAATTAAATGAATTTATTAATTTATTTAATTATTGATCATATCCTCTAAATTAAATAATTATCTTTAATTATTTAATTGCCAAATTTAACATTTCCCTCATTTTAAATAAATAAATTATTTAAAATGATATCACATTCTTGAATGTTAGTTCATTTTGGTAAATAATTTGAAAAATATTATTTATTATCACACAAAATCCTTATTTTGAATTAATTTAATTCAAAAAGGTAATCTTCCAAAAATCAAGTAATTGAGCAAATTATTGATTTTCCAAATTTGCTTTTCTGTCCAACTCTTATCTTCTTGATTTTTCGAATCTCATAAATCAAGCAGTCTTTATCTTCTTGATTTTTCGAATCTCATAAATCAAGTAATTGAGCAAATTATTGATTTTCCAAATTTGCTTTTCTGTCCAACTCTTATCTTCTTGATTTTTCGAATCTCATAAATCAAGCAGTCTTTATCTTCTTGATTTTCGAAAATCTTTATCTTGTCACATTTATTCTCGACCGTCGATTTGATTTTCTCAAATGACATCTTGACCTCTCATTTAATGATTTTTCCCTAACCCTGATTAGGGATTGTCACATTAAATCTGGACCTCTGATTTTAGGCTTCCATCAACTTTCAATCTCGTTCGTCCATCCAAAATTGTATTTTCTATAAAATGACAATTTTGCTCACATTTTCGACTACTCACGCTCATACTTACATTTTCTTTGCAGCATTAATGATATTTTGGCATATTCAATTCTTGTCTTAGGCATTATAGTCATTTTCTCATAGGAATAGACATTTACATTTCAAATCCTTCAAAACTTGTTTAGGACATAGTCATAGTCAATTGCTCACACACTCGATCTAAGGGCAACAATCAACAAGTTAGAAGGTGTTATGAAGGTGAATCATGGAAGCTTTAACGAGTGACATGTATAATCGTTCTTGTTTTAGTTTTCATTGTGCTTGATAGCTTGTTTGGGTTTGTATGCTTTATTATTTGATAATCTAACCTTACGAAATTACCCTATTGATACAAGTTGTTTATGAACCTACCAACATTTTGGTTTGTATAATGTGCCTAATTGTTGGAAAATTTATTGTGTGTAGACAGTGGCTGAATTGCATCTGTTGGTTCTGGAAGATAAGTTATCTCATTTTAAAATGATTATACTTTTTTAGGCAGGGCCAACAAACCAATTACATAAATCAACAAATCACAATGCCAGGAACTCACAAATTCTTTTCCAACCAGTTTCTTGCTGGCTGTCTTATAGTACTAGATTGATATAATCTATAGTGACTTAAAGATCAGATGTCAAAGCTGCAAACATCTCTCTTGTTACAATTTTCCAACCGAGAAACTATTGGAAACAAAAATATGTCATGTTAAGTGATCAGAAGTTAATAAAGGTATTTCTTGAATTTCACATTATATATTAAATCATCACATACTCTTGTTATGTTTGTTCTGAATTACTATAGAATCTCTAGCAAGTGAGATATGGTACTTAGGAAAACCTCTTTTGAGATTTCAGAAGTTAATAAAAGTATTTCTTGAATTCCACATCATTTATTCCCTCAATTACTACAAAATTTGTTGTAGATGACATATGGTACAAGGACACACACATACAACCACATAAATTGTTTCTCTGTTTGCAAAATTTTGGGGTTTTGGAAACTTGTGGCCTACTTTCACTTCTTGGTTATCTCAGAGATAGCATATGTTCTGTTGCTTCATTCCATCATATACTATTTCATGTTTTATTTATAGTAGTTTGTTGCTTCATTCCATCATATACTATTTCATGTTTTATTTATAGTAGATTCACTACTTTTGTTAGTCCATAACTATCTTTGTTGTTTCACAGGAATTGCAATCAATGAACATTGTGCCTAAGTTGCACTTAGCAGAAGCATGAATCAATGGAAGAGTTAGAACCATGAAATGTTGATGATAGCTAACCAAAAAGTTACCAAATATGTTTCAAGATTTGCATTTACAGTAGTGTACTAAGATTTCAGTTTTCCATACTTATTCCTGTCTCTAATTTAAGTAGAGTAGATGCATGCTTAGAGTTTCCTCCTTTAACACTATTTATTGAAGGAAGATCTTGAGCAACCAAGAGTGTTAAGTAAATTGTAAATTGTTAATTTTCAAGTGTGAAATAAGGTGTTTTATTCAAAGAATCTTGAGCAATCAAGAGTGTATGTAAATTGTCAATTTTCATAGAAATAAGGTGCCTATGCATTGTAATTATTTATTTTGTTTCAAGATTCTGGTTATTATCTTTATATCTGCATTTTATAGTTTATAAAAGATTAATCTTCTATGGTCTCATTATTTGTTTCTTCCTTTATTATGCATGGTCTTGCTTACTGTAATAGTGCATGGTTCACTTCAAACATATAAACTAGGTTTGCATCCTCCTATTCGCTGATAATCAAGATTAATCTCACCATTTTCCTACACCAAAACTGTTCTGCCAGTCTTAGGCAGGAACTTCCCTGCCTTGCAGCTCTTGTTAAAGAGGTGACACACATTTGAAGTTCTCTATTTATCAAGTTGCAACGTTTTGATTTGTATGTATTCGATGATGAGAAATTACTATGCCATATTAAATTTGTTATGCTACATTACAAATCGTGCACCATTGTTTGATATCTCTAAAAAATAGTGGTTAAAATGTTATGAACTGTTATGTCTTTTGCATTGAAAAGGGTCGTGACTTACTCATTTTCCTTGAATGGATTGCAAAGAGAGCCCTTCAGATTTTATAAAGATGAGTAATTTATATTGACTAATATAATGACTTTTAACTTTTATGAAGAATTCAACTAAGATAAGGATTTTGACATTTATGAAGGCTTGACAAATATGATTACTTTGAATAAATACCTCATCTAATAAAGACTTTAATATTGATTTTTTCTTTGAATAGAGGATTGATTTAAAATTTGCCTAGGTTTCGTATGAATAAGTTTATACTGAACAATATTATGCGAAATTTGAATAAATATTTGGAGATAGATTTGGTATAGATTTTGATATTTCTTTTTATTTGAAGATTGTAGACACTTAAAACTAATGTGAACATATCATTCCAATTTTACCTTTTAACATCATTTTTCTCATTTTCACCTAATTCCTCCATTTAATTAAATAATTTTCAAATATTAAATTCATCTTTTTCCTCTATTAATTGAAAAATTGATGTTATTTGGTTAGTTAACATTTTTCATCATTTCTTACTAATTTTCCTCTTTGATTAAATAATTTTAAATAATTTCATTAAATTCATTTTTTTTCCTCCTTACATCATGGTTAAATATTTTTTATTATTTAATTAAATCTAAATTTTCCTATATCCCACATGATTTAATTAAAAATCCTAATATCTTATTATACTCACAGTTAAATAATTTTCATAATTATTTAATTCTCCAATTTTCCTCCAACTTGTACAAAGAATATTCCTTTTTCAAAAAAGAATATTCCCTTTTCAAAATATATTTTTCCTCCAAAATATCTAAATGGCCTATTCCCTCTATAATTCAAATTCAAATTTGAATAGATATTTTTCGTCTAAAATATCTTTAGCCAATTTTTCATGAAAATAGGGATATTTTGGGCTCTCAAGCAAATTTCATCCATTGATCTTCTTTAATCTCCTTGGTTTCCTCTCATTCATTGATTTTGAGATTCGATCCTGACCATTGATCAAAATTCTCCAAATCTATAAAACAAGCCAATTTTCTATCAAAATTCATTCATAATCTCTATATTCTCATGAGCTTGAGCATTTTCATTGTTTTGAGCAAATTGAGCATTAATTGTGAATCATAATCATCAACCTTGAGCTTTGCAATCATGGGTTATGCTTAATAGAGCAATCCACATTCATTTGGAGCATAATCCCCAATGAGATTGAAGGTTTGCATGTTCTTTTAGATTTAATTGCTTTGAATTATGTGTTGTCATGCTTTTTATTGAACCTTTTTGACATTTTCTAACTAATTTCATTGACTATGGGCTTATATGACTAATCTTTGATGGGTTTTTGATGTTTTGTACATTAATGGCTTAATTTGTGCTTTTTGCAACTAACCCATATTTCTCCTACAACATTTTGGTACACATGGTGGGACCCACGTCTCAAAATTATCATTTTTGACATTTTTGTAGACCTGCAGGTTACAAATCCGCCTTTGTCATAGAGCGATGCATTTGTTTTTTCATATAGTGGCACGTTTTTCATATCTCATTGTGTATGCAATTTACAATGCCACATTTGTTTCCCCTACCGCTTTTTTCTGACTATTTACTCTCTATTTTTTGTGCAGGTTTTCTTATAGAAACGTGTTTGACTATGAATCGGTGCTTTTGAAAAAAAATTGGTGCATCTGTCCTCTATTGAAACACCGCTTTTGTCTTTCTGCGACATGTTTGTTTGACATTTCATCCTTTGTTTTATATGTAGGTTTTTCGTAGCAATGTGTTTGACTATACATCGATGCGTTTGTTAGAACTCAACGCATTTGTTCATAGTTACAACGACATGTTTGTCAAGTATATTAGCATGTTTTTTCCGCTTAGGGTTTGGTTCAACTTCTTGAATTCTTTCATTTTCTAACCCTAATGTGGGCTTGTCTTTCATAGGCTAATATCTGTGTAGCATGTGGCATATGTTGGGAAAAGAAATTTTGAGAAACTACTAACATGTGGTTTTGTAGGGTTTTTATTCATATTTTAATTTGGTGCAATTAAAATTAACCCACAAATCTCATTTTTAATTGGTGCTTAAAATTGAACAATACAACTTGCACACTTCAATTTGGGTTTTAAAAATTTACCAACTTGCACATTTGATTTGGTGTTTTAAAATTGAACCACATATTTGAATTTTTGTTCACTTAAAATAAACTCTATGTCGTGTTTGGTAGCTTATAGCATGCGTATGCTCTTTCCTTGTGCTTTTTGTGATCTTGGAAATAAAAAACACCACTAACTTGCAATTTTTGTTTGTACACTTGAGGTGTGACTATTTGCGTATGCTCTCCGCCGTGACTCTTAAGAACGATCTTGGGGATCAAAAACAACATCATTACTATTTATTTCAAGTAGGAGACCTACCTAGGGGCCTCATCGCTCCAGGGTTTGATCTCAATCACATTTTCGGGTAGGGTATATAAAGGGGGGAGAATGAAAGTTGTACCCCAAAGTGTGGCTAGTGCCCTTTAAGCCAAGCCTCATGACCCTTGGTTATAGGTGATGAGAAGAGAGGAGACCCCTCTTGACTCATACATAACAAATGAGCTCACTATTCATTGATCTCCTACTACAAACCTTGTTATCTAGAAGCCTTTAAGACCTTTTAGTTGTTAATTTATAGTGGTGAAATGTACAAGGATCAATGGATGAAGTTACTCACGATGTACTTCCCCTCTTTTAGGTGATTGTTATTCCTTGATTAAGACCTTGTCCTTTTTAAGGTGAGAGGTGTGAAGGTGGTACATGACCTTTGTATACTCTAGTCACTCATTCATTGTGGAGGTATATCTTCGACGAGTGGGCCCACTATAATTTTATAACCCGATCTACCACTAAAATAGTTTGTGTATCTATGGTGTGTCTTTATTATTGATATACCTATAACACCAATTAGTGTGGTCTTTTTGAAGAAGGCACATGAAAATATACCAATAAACCCTTGGAGTTAATCCTATGCGATTCTTTATTGTTTTTCACTTGCCAGATCAAACAAACACAAATTAATCCTCAAAATTGCAAAACCCTAGACATACTTGGGATCAAATTTCAAAAACCTGTCTTTGAGTCAAATTGACATGTTTGACTGTCACCTTATGCCGCTTTTGTATGCATCTTGATGTGTTTGATTTTTCATATTGACACTTTTGTATACATATCGATGCATTTTCACAACTTGGTGTCTTCGTCTTAGGTCAATTCTTTGTCAAAATCCTATAGCTTTGCATTTGACTACCACATAGTGTCACTTTTATCCTCAAAACTGCACTTTTATAAAATCCCGCCGCGTTTGTCAAGGGCAGTGCACCATGTTTGACTACCTTTTTTGACATGTTTGTAAAATGACTTGTTTGACTATCAATCCAAAACAATAGAACCTTCAAAATCTCAAAATTTCAATTTTTTCACCAACAGTCTGTATTAGACCAAAGACCTATGCAAAACAAACTTGTAGTTGTCCTAATCATCCAAAATAGTAACATACAATGTCTTTATCATTCGTTCACTTTTTGAATTCATTAAACACCTCCTACTCATTCTTGGATCAAGTCAACCTTATCAAACCATCAAAAGAACTCATCATTCAAACGTCATTAATTCAAGGTCACTTAGGTGTCATTACAAGTCCAATCTTGAAATCAACAAGACATGTCAATATTAATCTACAATCCAAATTCAATTTTGTTTCGTACCTATTGGGTGAATATTTTGTAATTCCTTTAACAATTACAAAATGGTAATTTCAGCCACAGCTATGATGAGAAAATTAAGCTCTCCTCTCATAAAGGGGATGCTCCCTTCTTATTGCTAACTAAATCAACTAGTAATTAAACTAAGATTAAGTACACTAGAACTATCCATAGGGGTGTTTACATCATCATATTCTCTTCTTTCAGAATAGATGTTTCATTTTACAAAATTACAATGATATTCCCTTGATGTTTATAACATGTAACAAACTACAAAACACTAGTTGGAGCAATAATGACCAATATCCAATTCAATTAGACGTAAGAATAACTAGAATGATACTAGCAAGTGATGATAACAAGAAAATCCACAAAAGCACAAAGTCTTTTGTTACTTTCAACAATGATTCAAACGGAAAAAAGAGTGATATGTGTTACAACCCAAAGTCTCTCAACGCATGCCATGATAAGATCAAACGAACGTTGGTAACAACTCGCAACCCAAAGTCTTCAAGTTATTTCCAAAGATGATTCCAAAAGGTAACAAGTGTGTAGCAAGTTGTGTATCAAAGACTATCAACGAACAACACCAAAGATCCACAAGAATGTAGCCAATAATCACAACTCAAAGACTTCAAGCTATTAACCAAATTTATACACAAACATGAATCTCCAAACACAATATTGTAGCTCAAAGCCTATCAATATCAAATTTAGAGTGCCTTCTAGAACGTGCTATTCCACACCACGATTAAATCACATATACAGAAGGATGCAATAGAATGGACGCAAGAACAATTCCAAAGCATCACAAGCTTGATTCAAGACAAAGATTGAATGTCAACTTGCTTTCTTTATATTGGTTGAATCTTGATTTACACTTCAAAAATAAAGTTTTAATGTGCCCTTCAATTTGGAAACATAACACTTCAATAGCTAAAAGGTCCTTTTACAAAGAAACTCCCTCATATATATAGAGGAGAGTTGAGAGCAAAAATAGGAAAAAACTAACCTAATTTGACTTATTCAACAACATAGTCCGATTTAATTTAGGACTCGTGTTGTTTTTACATGTAATTACATTTTGTTAAAAGACATGTAAAATGTCAAAAACTAATTGCATGAAGCAGGAAAAATACTGAAAAGTAAACTAAGGAAAAGCAAGGCACGTTCAACTTTCTCCACCATCCTTCTCCAAGAAATCTTCATATTTCTTCAGGATTTCTTGAACTTCTTTATCATTTAGACCCGATGTATGCTTGGAGACAGTAAGAACATTTATTATTGAATCTTTGACGGTATTTCGAGCTTTCCCATGTCTTTCTAAAAATACCTTGAGATTATCTATGGTAAATTGAATATCTAGAAAATTTTCAATCAAAGCCACTGAGAAGGCTTGATCTTCAAATTCCTTCTGAATCATAGACATGAATTCCTAAATAACCTTATCAGTGGGAAGGATTTTTTTATTTTCATCAAGTAATTTGCAAGACAACTCCTCAATTATGTTGACAAGAATTACATCATTGTCTTCACCGACTTCATGAGTTGCTTGCAAGTATTTGATCAAACCTTTGATGACATTGATTTTATGTTTCATTGTTTCCTTCACCTCAAAAAACATCTCTGTTAGGAAGGACGCCATTCTCAACTAACAAACTGAGCTTGAGTTCTTTCATTTTCGTCCACACTCCTAGACGTTCCTCTATTTCTTGCAAATCCTCAAAAAATGTATCGATGGCCTTGTTGAGTTCTGCCTTTGCATTTTCCATGTTATCCATTTTTTCCATAGAAGATCTCAGAAGTTGTGTAACTTGTGCTATCATTCTATCTAGAAACTCTCTAACTACCTTGCCCCATGAATGTACCTTTTCAACCTTCTAAATAATTCAATCTTCAACACACGTGGCTACATGCTCTATTGACTCTGAAGATTGGGTAATCTTCTAGAGTACTGAAGTTAACTGCTCAACTTTGACCTTGTACTGATCTTTGACCTTCTTTACCTCATCAAATTTTCCAATAAGAGAATTCAAAGTAGACTATGCATCTGCCTTGACACTTTCATGAGTTATTTTTCCCAGCTCAACCCTTGTAATTGAATATTCAAAAATATCCACTTCCTCAATAGACTTATCAGGGGGAGGTTTTGCCACCTCTACATACTTAAATCTTGCTTTATCCACCAGTATCCTAGAAAGAGTCTTTGGCTTCTTTTTGGATTTTGTCTTTATAGGTTCCAACTATCCAAAATCAAAATCATCTAGGGAGATGACTTGCTTCTTTCTCTTCAGTGTCTGACTCTGCAACCAAGGTGGAAGGGGGGAAGAACTCCCTTCAAGCCCTATAGTCATGGTTTGAGAATCGGGAGCTACATGCACAAAATTTGTGGTAACAAGTGGAGGAGTGTTAGTCAAAATGGTTCCGAGGATCTCCACACTTCACATTTTGTACAAATTCAATAATGAATTTATCTAACTCTGAAACATAAGTTACATCAAAAGAAGGTGAAGATAAACTTGGAATACTGGAAGGTGAACTGAGAATGTTTTCAAATTCATTCCTAGGGCTATCAAAAATGGACCCCGATGTCAGGGATGAATGAATAGAATAAATTGAAATAGTTGGTGAAAAAAAAAATATTAGAAACAACAGAGGCTGATGGTAAGGGTTGTTCAAAATTAATAGTAGGAGTGAGGGTAGGTACAGTGGTAACAATAGGAGAAGTTATAGGAGCATCCTTTGGAAGGTTCTCATGAGGGGAAATTTTTGCTTCCTCATGTTGTTGTTGTTGTTGTTGTTGTTCTTTCTCCTGAGCTAATACCTCTTTTGTCACAGTGGACGACCCCTCAATAGTTCGAATTTTACTCCCCTTCACAAAAAAAACTTAATCTTTGGTTTGGGAATTTTGCTAGAATTGGGCACATCTCCCTTGTTCTTCGTTCTCAACTTAGATTTCTTGCCCGCATGACCTTCAAGTTCCTCTTCCTTTGATCCAGTGTTGAAACACTTCAATCGTATCCCTTTTTCCTATAGTCATACATTCATGTTAGCCAAGATAGGTTGGAACCTTTCTCTAATTGATGTCATCTCCTTTTTAGAACATTAGATAGCCGACAAAGGAATTCCTACAACATTATTCCTTTCATATGCCAGATCAAGAATGTTTTCATCATCTTCCATACCCTTTGGAATATCTGCAAGATCAAGATTATCGATCTCTTCCAAGGTCAAGCAACAATAATCCAATTTTCTTATCTCCTCTTTCATCCTACAATCAACCCACACATCTTCAATTTTGTGCATGTAGGTGTAGAATTTCTTAATCCTTTCTTTCATCCACTGGTAATTAAAATCAAGCCTTCTCTTGTAGGTCTTCATGGTGACCCATTTTGTTTCTTTATTTTATGGCCTTTGCCTTTGGAGATGTTAAGATGGAATGCCTGCCAATTGAAAGGGGGAACTTAAAGCCTGGTTTGTGAGATTCCATCTACTTGCTATGAACTACCATTATTTTCCCACAAAGCTCCATAAGGACAATCTTGTCACTGGGGTACCTTGGGAGCATGTAAGGATAACCCATAAAGCAACCAACCCTCAAATAGGTGAATGTAAGAAACTTCAAGTATAAACAACCATATTTGTTGATGATGACCCAAGTTTCATCTGAAACCCTTTTGTTCTCCAATTCTCTGTCAAACATGCATAGAAAAGTAGCAAAGGAGGCATCATTGACCCTTTGTAAATGATGAATGCTTTTGTTCAAGGTCAACTGAGGATAGTATTGATAAACTAGAATGCGCCTCCTGTCACCTTCTATTGTCAAGCCTGGAAAGCTTCTCATAGAAGTAGCAGCATATACCAAGTATGAAGTCATGTAAAAATTTAAATATGTTGGCACTTTTATCAGCTGCTCATGGATTCATCACTAATTTGTTGTCCCAAAAAAAATGTTTCTTCTTCTTCTTGAGCACATGAATATACACATACATTCAATCTTGAGAATTAGAAGCTGAAGGCAATCCTTTGATCCTATTGGGGAGAGTAATTAAATCATTTATTTCCTCAATGAAATCACTTCTAGGAAAACTCTTGGGCCATCTTGAAATGCTTGGTCGCAAATTCTTCAACCATCTTGCATTGATTTCCTTTCTGCAACCATCTAGATCTTCATCATAATGTGTATGTGCCTTCTCAATTGTTAGATTTAGATATGTGTCAATTCTTGGGCATTGAAAGATCATATCGAAAAACTTAGCATCAATCCTGATGACTATATTCCCATCAACATCTCTAACACTTCTGTCATCCTTGTTATAGTACACAACTAATGCAAGTACAAATTCTGGATTATGGGCGGCAATTGGAAAAGAGGAAACCAATTGAATGTTGCTCTCAACTATATATCTCATTCCATCAGACAAAGGTTGTTTCTTGGTCTGTTCCACAAACTCAGACATATCCACATATCCTATCTCATAATTCTTGATTTCAACAATGTTAGAGGACATTGAAGTTACCAGGAAGACCCCTTGGTATTTGTACTTCATGGATTTAGCTTTGCATGGAGAAGGATCAAACATTGATGGAATTACTTCGTAACTTTTCAGGAAATTGAGCGCAAAGAAAACTGTAGCAAGAAGGTAAAATTTCCTAGTGTTAGAAATTTTTTGGGTTACATGCACAAGTGGAAAAATTATGAGCAAATGCATGGGTTTGAAGGGCTTAGGCGCGATGGTGGCAAAAAATAGAGCAAATGCGGGTGAACCGGAAACTTGGATACGAAGGCAAAAAATTTCTAAGTGTTAGCATAAAAATTGCATTTTGGGTGTAAGGACGCTAAAATTTGATGTTTTTACATGTGTTTTGCATAATTGGGTGTAAAGGCGGTGAAATTATGCATCATTGTAAGTATATTTCATTCTTTGTGCGATCGTGCTAAAATTCAACGCTCTTACACATTGGTGGGGTAAAATTATGCAACGGCAGAGAAATTCTCCGCCCCTGCATGGGGAAAAACTTGCTAAGTGCAAGGTCGAGAAATTTTACCAACCTTACATGAGGAAAAGAGCCTAAGTCTAAGAGCGCAAAAATACTTTGCCTCTACACTTTGCATTCCAAGTTTGTTGTTAGGGCAACAAATTTTGCTGACCCTACGTGTAACATAGAATCATATGCAAAGTCAACAAATTTCATCGATTTTGCACTTCATGATGAAAATGCAAGTTCAAACGAGTGAAGAATTTTACCGCATTGACATGTAGACTTAATAGGCTTGTTGAATGTTAGAGCGGTAAAATTCACTGACTCTACATGTCATAAAGTTTTAACCTTCATGTGTTGTCGGTGAAAAGCACTGCTTTGACATATTACTTTGAAATGATTATGAAGGCATAAGCAGTGAATTACACCGCTCCTACACTTAAGGTTTTGGTAGATTTGATTTCAAATACATGTCGAGCAATTTCAACACTTGTACATGACTAGTATGGAATGTCAATTTAACAACAGTTGGTGATTTATCACTTGACTACGTAGGTCAGGGTTCAAACCTCGACCCTCACAGGGTGAGAAATAAAACAAACAACGCGAGATTTAAACCTCGAATCACAGGTAATGATTAAAATTCATGGTTAAAATCCCACACTATGACATGGTGCATAGGTTACAAAGGAGATAGGGTTTCAAGAACTCAAAACGATAAAGAACCTAACCAAAAGAACCAAAGGAAATGAAAACCCTAACTCAAAACAACTATAAAAAATGAATCTCAACTAAACAAACATTAAACCCTAAATGTGCGAAGTATGCGAAGCAATAAATTTAAAATGAAAAACGGAAAGAGAACATACCTCTGAAAAATGGTGAGAAAACCCTAACTCAAACCTATGCGAGTAATTTGGTTGAAGATCTTGCACAAGCGACACAAACACCACCACAAGCTTGCAGAGGATGACGAAGGGCAACAAGAGACCAAAGATGGAAAATAAAGCAATTAAAACCAAATAAAAACCCTCAAATCACATTAAAACCTTTGCATTAATGACAACTCATGCGAACTCGAGTTGTAGTGGCAGTAAAATTTAATGCACACACTTTAAAGATTTTGGTAAAAGACATGTAGGGGCGCCAAAATTCAGTGCTCCTGCATGAGCAATTATAATACTAACTCCCAAAAATGAAGTTTTGCAACTTTCACCCTTTTGCAAATTTTGAAAAACAAAAAAAGGAAAACACTCAAAATGAATTTTCAAGGCTCAAGACCACGCATGAGGGGAAGTATGATTTTACTTGTTTCATGTGCTTAGAGGACGTAGGCTACAAAACAAACAAGTTTTGTAGGGGTTATCCCATGAATTGAACGCAGTTGAATTCGAGGATAACAGTCCCTACATGGGGTCACCATATCTTACTAACTTCAATGACCTAACAACTATGGGTATCCCTAATCAAGAGTATGGAATGCTTTGTCATATGTTAGATTTTAATCAATGTCATACCTTATAAGTCTATCAACCAAACAATCAAAATATGGATCCTTTAACAAGCATGTCATAATCCAACAACACCACCAAACATGAGTACACTCCTTTAGGGGAGCCAATCAAGTTCGTGTTAAACAAACTAGTCCAATCTAATAGCATCAATCTTCCAAAGTCAAAAGGTGATTTTGAACTTCAATTCAAACCCTCATGGTACAATGACAATGTTTATTGTGAGTACCATAGAACAAAAGGTCATGAAACATCAAATTGCATAAGACTCAAAAATCTCATACAAGACATTATTGATCAAGATGCAATCATTGTTGAGGATAACCTTCAAAATCTATCTGTAAATAATCTCATTGACAATGTTTACACCTCACATAATGAGAAAGTTAACATATATCAAGAATCTTTTCTGGAGCATGATCAAAATAATTCACCTATGTCCAGCAATGATCCATTTCAAGACATATTAATATCATTTGACCTCATGGTAGCACGCATTGGAGATTCTTTCCCACCAAAGGTTTCCATCTCTAATTCCAATCCATCATCCTTCAGTCTTCCATAATATCTAATATCAAACAATGACATCTTTCCAACTTCCTCCCAAGGACTATCCCTCATAGATACATGTCAAGTTAGTCAAAAAAATAATTCAAATCCTTTTGATGATCAATAAATCCATAATCCCACACTATCATGCATCCAATCACTTCTCATGCCTAATGCAAAAAAATTAAATCAAGAGTTATTACCTACATATCCACATTTTGAAGATATCCAAAGGTCCTTTGCAAATAATCCATTCTTTGAAATCAATCCATGTCATGAACATAGCCCAAAGCATAACAAAGATAACTTTGAAATGAATCAAGATCGAGGATCCATATCTCCTAAATACTATCATGATCTAATGAGTATTTTCCCATCCGTTAACAAAGATAACTTGAAAAGGAATCAAGATCAAGAATCCATATCCTCAAAATATTATAATGATCTAATGATTATTTTTCAATCCATACATGATTTCACAAAAGATAACCATATCCATACACCAAACACTCCTACATCTACCCATGAAATACTTACTTCCACAGGACACATAGATGATCTTCCTCCAAAACAAGAGTCTCCTACTAGATTGACATCTTTTCAAATAATCAAGCAATAGCAGAATTCATCGAAATTCATGATGACATTTAAGAAAATGATCATGAAAGAGGTTTCTATATTAACTTTGTAACACCAACATCTCTCGAAAAATAATCAAAATCCAATGCATCTCAAACTCAAATCAAAGACATTAATTGTGAAGATATCCAACATATTGAAGTACCTAAGGCTTATAAACTTGGATCACTTACCTTTGTCAGAGCAAGTTCTCTTACCAATGAAGAGACTATCACCTTTGAAGGTTCACAATAGAATAGAGAAGGATTAGCGTCTTGTTTCTAAGACAAATCATTTTCAGTTGCAAACAAAATTTATCAATGGATGCATTATCAATGTAAAGGATTAGGCCTACATGAAAAAGGTATCCCAAAACCAGTACATATTTTTGAAAATCTTAAGCATCAAGGTATCGACTATTCAACAATCAAAGAATCTAATCATGTTAGCGATACCTCCATAATATTGGGGACAACCTTATCTAATGGAAAAATCAACACGGGAGTCATGAAGAGTTCTTATAATGAAACAAATGCTAGCACTTCAACCATCCACATCATTAATCATTGTCCTCGTATCTTTCCACCCACTGATTGGGACCAACAAGAGGAAAAATTTAATCCTTACAAAGGAAAAGAACATATCATCAAAGTTCATGAATCAGTAGATCAAAATGGACACATTAAATTCAAATGGATCCCAAAGAAAAATAAAGCAAAAAATCCCTATCAAAATGCATTAGTCAAAGACACTATGGGGAAAAAACAAAAAGGGACTTTCATCCATCAAAAATGTCCACCAATGCAAAAGAAAGCTTTAGTAGCGACATACAAAGTATATGAAAAAATTGGTCCTAAATCTAATCAAAATTCTATATCCACTTTTCATTTCTCATCATCCCACATTTGGAGAATCAAAGTTCCTCTATCGAAATTATCAACAGATCCATCCTCATCTCATATCACTCATCAAAATCCATCATCCAACTTAAAACCAAGAATATCCAACTCTCACATTAACTGTGTCTTGGCAGTAACTCTTTATCATAAGGACTCTAAGGGCACTCTATCACGATGTGCACATCTAGATAAGGTTAACTCTGGTATTGACAAATACAACAATGTTTATGGGTTATATTCAAGTACTCGTATCTTGGAAAAGCAACTCCTTCAAGCAGGATATCGTTGGCATATCATAATAGAAGTATCTGCATTAGCATCACCAGATGGTTTGACATAATCAATAATCATTCCAAAGTATAAAAATTAAAAAAAATAAAGAAAATAATAAAGAGAAAAAACATCCTCTAGCAAAAACCACTTTCGTGGTGCTTTGGGCAAGTACCATGATGAAAACCTAGCAAATAGGTATCATGTGTAGAATCGAGTATCTACGTGTGCTATTCTAGGTGGAAGCATCTCATCTTATCTATAATAAATCCAACATCTTATCCGCCCAATCCAACATCCATCGATCCATTTACATACAATCCTAAGAACTATCTTGATCTTGACAAAGATTAGGGGTATACTTCAAACTTGCTTTTGGAAAAATCTTTACATGGTCATTTTCATTGATCATATCTTATCTCATGCAATACCATCACATACATCCAACATTATCCAAGAAATCATGCTCAATCCAAGCAACTATGCACTATCCAAATAATTATCCTCCATCTGAACATGTTATCTTATCACAAGATAGCCCTTGGCATTCGTTGCATATCATCTATCCATTTATCAAGTTGATCCATTGCATCCACTCGTAGCATCTCATACATTGCTAGACATTGGGGGCAAATACTTACATATTTCTTTGAAATAAATCTTTATCTTTGTCCTTTAAACTCATGTTGTGATCTAAACACTTTCAAACATGAAATCAAAGCATTCAAAAACACTCATAAGAAAACTATCCAAAATCAAAAGCGCATGACATATTTTGACAAATAAAATGTTCCTTATCAGCTATATCTTTTATCAAACATCGATCCAAACATCCATATCAAGTCGCATCCAACTCATGCTTTAGTGTCATATCAAAACATTCAACAAATTTTGTTCCTAGCCTGGCTACAAATCTTGATCTATCTTATCCAATCAATCAAATCATCATCTCGGGATGTATCCTTCCTAATCCTTATGCTGTTCTTCTTTTGACAACACTATCCTTACATTTTTGTGTATCCTAAGCAATTTTATCACTATTGACAATCAATCAATAGGAGAGGATCTACTGCAACTTTTTAGACCTTGACTGGCTTCCAAAAGAGAAGATTTGACAAAGGAAACCTATGTAGGGCTATCTGATATAGTCTTTGAATAAGTGCCCAAAATCTTGTGAAGTTTATCTTTATCTTTTTATTTTCGAGTATAGTGCAACACCTATCTTCTTAAGTACCTTTTCCACTTTCTTTCAATGGCTTCCGCTCTCTCCTAGTAAATTTCATCCATGATAATTTCTCTATGGCTACATGTATCAGGCTCACTTGTGAAGACCACTAATAGCTTTCTTGGATGTAAATTTAGAGTTGCAACTCAAGAAAGTCTTAAAAACCTACTCTTGTTTGACGATATATGCCATTCAAGGGATATTGGGTAAGGAATAATTGATTATAGATTATAGATAGTAGGTGAGTTTCGATATCTCTTCCATGTTTGTGGCAATGTTGTTGGACCTAGAAGAAGAGAAGGAAAATGTTCATGTAATGACTAGAGCAATGGTGAAAGATAAGTTTTGGGAGGTTTAAATGATTAGTGTTGTTTGTGGTTCCTAGTCTTGGCCTTCCAATGGATGGAAGAGCCTACTCAACTAATAGTTCTCCCATTGTTTCTTGGCAACCATTTATTCTTATTTATAACCTTGTCATGGAGAACCAGAGGAGGTGAAAGGCCAAATAAGCTATGGTTTTCTTAAAACAAGTAGTGGGTTTCTATGAGGAACCTATTGTTAAATGGATGATTGATAACTTTGAAGAGGAGGATGAATAGTGCTCTAGCATTGGTATAGCTAGCTTTAAGTTGTAATATAAATAGGAAGAATTTTCTACGTATTTGGGACATTTTGTTCAATACTCTAGAATTTAAAGATAACATGCTAGAACAATCTTTGTTTACAATGAAACAATTTATTTATAGATTTTATAAAAGATACTAGTTTGAAATGTTGTATATTCTAAATAATTATAATAATATTTTTATATTTTTATATATATTTTAAAATCTTAGAAAAAAATTATTCATGAATTATATTAAAAAAATTGAAAACCACCTAATTTTTATATTAACATAGATAGAGGGCAAGTCATGTTAGAATTCTAGACGTCTAATTGGACTTTTATATCTTTTTTAATCGTCCAGGTCATCAACTAGCAGTCGTAGTATCCCATCGAGACTGTGTATTAGGGGAGAATTATTGTATAAAGATAATCATTCAATGTTTTGAATAGTGTGAAGGTTACAAATTTTCAACTAATAAAAATATATAATTAGTTTTTAAGTATTTTAAATTCAAAAATTCATGTATAAAATTTATGTTCTGCTTTGACGGTGGAAAAACTCTTCTGTTAAGTCAATCCCAAAAATAGGAGGATGATCGAACTCGTAGGTTTTGCTTCGACAATGGAATAAATCTTCAGTCAAGTCAATCCCAGAGATAAAAAGAGGAGGATAAACATATACAGTCAAATCCCGGATCTAAAAAGAGGAGGATCAAACGAAGTATTGGTTGCATTGAACTGCAAACCCAATAATCTGATAGACACCAGTAAGCTTCAAATTATGGCAATCCCAATATTATGTATTGTTGCTATATTTATTCAGTGTATGTTTGCTGAGGAAGCAGTGAAGCTAGGAGCAAGCCTTAGGCCCTCTGCTTCAAGCCAACAGCAATCTTGGCAATCCCCGGTCAAGAATTTCAGTTTTGGATTTCACCCAAGTAGAAACAGGGGACTCTATGTTGTGGGGATCAGCTTTGCTAGTATCAATGATTCAACTCTGGTATGGACTGCAGGCTTCAATGGCGGAATTGAAGTGGGAGAAGGAGGTTCCTTCACTTTACAGAATGATGGCAATCTACTTTTAAGCAATGGGACACAAATACTCTGGCAGACAAACACATCCAATCTAGGAGTGGCATCTGCAGATATGCAAGATGATGGGAACTTCGTACTGCAAAATAGTAGTTCAGTCACAGTCTGGGACACCTTTGCAAATCCTACAGATAGTCTGGTGGTCAATCAGAATTTCACTGTGAATCAAAGCCTGCGATCGGGTCCTTACACATTCACCTTGCAGCCCAGTGGAAATTTCACGCTGAAATGGAACAACAACATCACGTACTTGAATGAGGGTTCTCCACTAGCTACTACAGCAACTCTCACCAGCCAAGGATTTTTCGAGCTCTCCAATTCTTCAGCTGATTCGATCTTGTGGGCTCGGAGCATAGATTACACGGACAGTTCTATTGCGGTGCGAAGAATCAAGCTGGAATCTAATGGGAATTTGAGGTCCTATAGATGGGTTATGGATTCCGAGACATGGCAGCTGGCATGGAGTGCTGTGGAAGACCAGTGCAAAGTCTATGGATGGTGTGGAAATTTTGGGGTGTGCGTTTACAATGATACAAGTCCATATTGCAAATGTCCATCTTCAGATTTTGATCAGATAGATCCTAGTGATGCCACTAAGGGATGCAGGAGGCAACAGGATATAACACAGTGCAGCAATAATCAGAGTGTGGTTCAACTGGATCATACAGAATTCTTATCTTATCCGTCAGAATCAAACTCAGAGATATATTATTTGGCGAATCCAGATTGTTGGCAGAACTGCCTCAAGAATCCGAGCTGCACTGCATCTACAACGATGAATGATGGTACGGGCTATTGCAAGATGAAGACCAATAACTTCACCAGTGCTTATCAAACAGTAAGCATTGCAACCACGTCTTATGTAAAAGTATGTGGCCAAGGGCGGCCTCTAACCCCCCCGCCTCCTCCAGTTAGTATTGTGAATGACTCCAAGGTCCTTGCCACTGGAATAGTGTTGCTAATTACCATTTCTATTTTGTAATAAAATTAGTGTTATTAATTAGATGTTTAGTTAATTTTGTATTAGTTGGGAATTAGTTGCTTTATTTCGTTTTGTGTTAACTGCGAGTTATTTTCTTTCAAGATAGTTTGAAAAAGTTGTAATGGAATATATTTTACAAGTATTTGCATAATATATTGTAAGGGTGTTATTAAGAATTTGTAAGGGCTTCTTTAAGGAGGGGCTCTCATATTTTCACTAATGTGGAAGCTTAAAACTTCAAGCTTCAAAATTTCAAGGTGGTGGTGGTATCATGATTAATTTTTATTTTTAGCAAAAAGGAATATTAAATCTACAATTATGTTGTTAAATCTAAAAAAATTGCTAAATCAATTTTAAAAATTATAGATAAATGACATGTGGCAGCAAAATTTTAACAAAAAGGAATACTAAATTTACAATTATATTGTTAAATCCAAAAAATTACTGACAAGAATTTAAAAAATTATAACTAAATGATATGTGATAGAAAAAAATTTAGAAGTGGGTGAGGGAAACTTTCAGCCCACCTTAGAAGCTATGGTCCCATAGAGGGGGACTTCCTAAAATATTTCAATGGGTGCTCTAAGACTTTTTTGTATTATTCTAAAGCCTGTCTAAGCTTCAAAAATTGCTAGATATCTCATGAATTATATTGTTTTGCATATCCATTTCAACAAAGCATAATAATATAAAAGGAAAAAAAATGAATAGAATCTAAAACTTCAAATGATTGACAAGTGGCCAAAAAAATGTTTAAATTGGTGAGGGGAATTTCTAATCCCACTCCAAATACACCCTCTTAAAATTACAAATTATAGTGGCTCCTATTTAGCAGGAAAAAATTCTAATTAATCTTGTAGCATTTTTTTCCCTCATGAAACTGATGCTTCATAAAAATAGTTCTCCAAGCCCCTCCATAAGACCACATCCAAAGCTGCCTAGTTAAATTTAAAATCTAAAAAAAAAAAAATTCTTGCAGAAGATTCTATTTTATTCTATAGTATAATTTTTTTTTTTTGGAATCCCATTTCAAACAAGAGCTGCAGGCAACCAAGTTCCTGCCAAAGACTGGTATAACTGTTAAATTTTATGATCAGATTAAGTGCACAGAAAATTAATTCAAAATCAGACACAATAACACAACAGATACCCTGGGAAAACCCTCCTCTTGAGGGAGAAAAACCCAACAACAAAATCTCTCTTATATATTATTCAAGAAACAACACTCTCTTGTACAATAAGACCGAACTCAAGGCCAAGTAATAGCACCAACTCTAGATGCAAAGTACAGATTACAATTTGCTCTTCATATATATCAAAATCTGCTCTTGGTAGAACTTTGACCTGCCCTTGAAGGAAATTACACTTGGAGAAAATCGCAATTTGCTCTAAGATATAATTCGCACTTGAATATAGAATGAATCGAACTTGCTTGATCATTACAATGAGAAGATTGATCCATATATATACACAATGAAGGGACGACACCCTTTTAATACAAGTCGGCTAGCAACAGGAAAATAATACCATTCAAAGAGATGCATCCAATAAAAAGTAAGTCATCCTCATAGTAATTCGCGCCTCTTGAAATCGCAATACACCAAGAGGAGATGTCGGCCTTGATGGAATGTCTTTTTCAAATACACAAACATTAAATGATATTTAATTAGAGACGCGACTCTTCAAGAGTCTCATGTCGGCCAAGACAACGAATACAATAAATACAATTCAATAGTTGAAGGCTATATTAGAATTGTCTCAATCGGATCTAGAAGAAATCGACCAAAGCTACTATAATCATCAACACTCCCTCTCAGCTAGGGAGAGTACTTCCAGCTGCACAAGACATATCACCTCAGCGTGATGTCTACCATAATGGCTACAACCAAATGTGTAAAAGAAGAATATCACCTCATCGTGATATTTGATATCACCTCAACATGATATCAACCATAATGGCTACAACCATACTATGGTGTGTACAAGTGTTCATCACTTACGTGATGCTATCACCTCAACATGACTTTCACAAGTACAAGATGTGTCATGGAGTCACACACATGACATCCACCATGACTCTGCTCAGAGGGTGGAGACAAGGGCTTTCACCTCAAATCTCAAAGAGAAATGCATTAACAAGGGCTTGCACCTCAAATTCCTCCATTTCAGAGAAAAATGCATTAACAAGGGATTTCACCTCGAACTTCTCTCACAGAGAAGAACTCATTAAACAAGGCTCACTGATACTGAGACTCTTTCTCAGTCAAGGCTGGATTCTCCACCATACAAGGCTTATCTTGAAAGTACACAAACTTTATCCTGGAGAGAGGCTTTGTGAGAATGTCTACCGTATGCTCATTAGTGCTGATATACCTCAACTGTATAGCCTTTTGTAGTACCATATCTCTAATATAGTGGTACTTGATCTCAACATGCTTGGTTCTGTCATGGAACACAGGATTGACAGAAAGCTTCACGCAACTCTGATTATCACAATGAATGATAGTAGGCTCCATTGATTGTCCAAACAATCCTACAAAGAGCTTACAGAGCCACACTACTTCCCGAGCCGCCATACAAGCTGCAATATATTCTGCCTTTGTTGTACTCAATGCCACAGATGACTACTTCCTGCTGCACCAGGATATCATAGCAGAACCCAAACTAAAGCAACAAACATGGGTACTCTTTCGATCTGAAACACATCTTGCCCAATCAGAATCAGTATAACCATGTAACTCCAAGTCAACATTTGAAGTATATCTCAATCCATATCCAACTATGCCACATAAGTATCTCAGGATATGTTTAGCTGCAACAAGATGAATCTTTCTAGGATCACACATAAACTGATTCAGTGCTCACAACATAACAGATATCAGGTCTAGTGTTAACTAGATACATCAAGGACCCAATTAGTTGTCTATACAATGTAGGATCCACCAAGTCTGAACTAGTTGTAGTCTCCTTCAATTTATGTAGGTTAGTCTCCATGGGTGTAGACATGGATTTGCAATCCATCATACCAAATCTCTTAAGTATATCAATGGTGTACTTTCCTTAACTTAGAATCATCTCATCTGGTTTCTGCCAGACTTCTAAGCCAAGGAAGTAATGCATGAGCCCAAGCTCCTTCATCTCAAATTCAAAAGCCAACTCCTCCTTGCACTTGAGAATCAGGTGATCTTCTCCAGTAAGGATCAAATCATCAACATATAAAACCAAACTCAATGCATCACCATCAATTACCTTAAAGTATAGATTAGAGTCAGCAACATTCTTCAAGAAGCCCAAACTTGATAGGTAATGATCAATCCTTTCGTACCATGCACGAGGAGCCTGCTTAAGACCATACAAGGCCTTCTTCAGCTTACAAACATGAGACTCCTTTGCATGTACCTCGAACCCATCAGGTTGCTCGATGTAAACTTCTTCCTCTATCACACCATTTAGAAAAGTTGTCTTCACATCCATTTGATGAATCTTCCATCCTCTAGATGCAGCAATGGCAATGATGGTTCTGACAGAAGTGTAGCGAGCAATAGGATCAAATGTTTCTTCATAATCAACTCCCTCTTTCTATGAAAAACCACGAGCCACAAATCTTTCCTTGTACTTCTCTATGCTCCCATCAGCTGCATGCTTAATCTTGAAGAGCCATTTCGAAGATACCACAGATTTGCCTTCGGGTCTAGGAACAATGTCCCAAACATCATTCTTGAGAATTGATTGGTACTCCTCTATCATAGCATCTTTCCAAACTTGTTGACTGGAAGCTTCCTCCACATTAGAAGGTTCAGACTCAATAATCTGACCCATCAAGGCAACATAACTAGAGAACTTATGTGGCCTTTTACTTTCTCTGAATGTACCTCTAGGAGCTGCAAATCTCTCAGCCTCTTGCATAGTTTGTCTAGCCCAAAGAGGTCTCTTTCTTCTAAGCACAATATCGGTAGGCCCATCAGTAGGTTCCAAGGGCTCAACTGGATCAACATCTTCCTTTGGTTCAGAAGTCTCCCTTTGAATCTCAGGAGTATGATCAAATTCCATATTCTGAGGAGGCTCATCATTATCAATCTCCATATGAGTGCCCCTAGATCTCTTGAATGCTACATCTTCCTCAAATGTGACATCCCTACTGATCTCAATTAACTTTTGTCTAGGAATGCATATTCTGTAGGCTTTTGAAGTCTCGTTGTAGCCCACAAAGATTCCCTTCTTTCCACAAGGCTCCAACTTGGTTCTCTTCTCTTTTGGAACATGAACATAGACAAGATTGTTTGCCCTATGGAATGTAATTCAAGTACTACGTACTACTGAGCAAACTAAGTCATGTGCAGAACATGGAATAGAACAATAGAATAGAAATATATCATGTTTGAACATCAGATGCTTTATTCATTATCAGAAATATCACCATGTACAATCACAGAAGTATCAACAGTGCTATCAACTATGACCATTCACACATAACCTTCTCCTGACTACAACAAACTGAGTACATATAATGTTCGGCGGTAGTTAACTAGCCAATCGACATGACGTTTCATAACAATAGTTATCACTAATCGGGACTTGATTACCCGAAAGTACATGACATGTATTATTCCCACTAACTATAGTTTTATTAGCAAATGGCCGACTACGACCGACTACAACAAAAGTAAAGATATACTACTTACATCACCCCCCCAAAAAGAAGTTGTCTTCCAGACGACTGAAAACCAAAAATGCCAACTCGAGTTCTTGCTTGGTGCTGGCCAATTCCTTTTATTTTCCCTGTGGCTGACTCTCCCTGTCGGCTGAAAGTTGATGCACCTCAACCACCTGTGTATCTTTTTCCACCACTAGTTGATCCTTCTCTGCCAACTGATGGTCACTCTCACCCCATACTCCGTCTCTCCCTAACAACTTCTCCTCGAGAGCTGCAACTCTTGTCTGCTCGGCAACCAACTGCTCTTGCGACTGCAATATGATGGTTGGTTGCACTACAAATGGGCAATTCCAATAAATCTGATGAGGGTCTGGGGGCAATGCCCCCAGCGGGGTCAAGGGGCAGCGCCCCTTGCAGGGTTGAGGGGTAGCGTCCCTGGCGCGCTCCCTGTCGTGATACAGGGAAGGGTTGAGGGGTAGCGCCCCCACGACGAAGACCAATTTAACTCTTCTGAAACCACTCGAAACTGCATTGCATGCCTCATTTTCATGATTTTTCCATAGGTTATGAATAGTGCTGACGGAGCCAAAAAATACAGATTTTGCATTATTTTTCTTAGACTTTACTTTCTCTCGGTCGATGCTTGGTGCGACAATGGATGGTACGACACTCCAATTACCGTACTGGTGATGCTTGCTAGCAACTGGTACGACATTTGCATTTGACTCCCTCTTCTGACGTCTCCCCTTGTTCAAGTCGACACTGAGTACAACTCCTTTTCTACACCGTACGACCTTCCCTTATTCAGTGCGTACGATCTTCTTTATGCATACAAACTTTTTTATGCGTACAGAATCCTTTTCCCACCGTACGGACTCTTCAATATGTCGTACAGATTTCTCCTTAGCACGACGTACGACCTCCTTCTTAATTCATACGACCTCTTTTCTATCAAATCGTACGACCTCTTCTTCAACTCATACGACCTCCTTAGCTAAGCGTACGACCTTCTCTTCAACTCGTATGACCTCCTTAGCTGAGCGTACGACCTTCTCTTCTCCTGTGCGTACGGACTTCCTCTCAAAGCGTATGGTTTTTCTAATGCAGCATACAACCTCTCCTCTTGTGCGTACGAACTTCCCCTTAGGGCGTACGACTTCTCTACAGCGTACGACCTTCTCCAGACAAGCTAATCGTACAGACTTCCTTAGGCACCAAGGGCGTACAAACTTCTTCCTGCTTCGCCCTTCCTTTCTTCGTGTGATTGTCTTGGCTTTTGGTGCGCTGCCTCGCTTTCACTCTTTCCATTGTCCATTCCATCCATTCTTCCTTCTTCATTTCCATTCCATTCCATTCTTTCCATTTCTCTTCCATTCCTTCATGTTTCTTTCATTTCCTCTTCCATTTTCTTCATTTCTTCTTTTCTTTCCATTCCATTCCTCTTTCATCTCATTATTCGGACTCCAATGGACCCCACATATCCAGTTTATTTTCACTATTACTCTCAACCTTTCCAATTTGAGTTCTTGTAAGGCCTTCCCTGTTTCTCTTCTTCCTTGATTTCCTCGATTTGTAGCATGTTACACTCTCTGTGGAACACTTCATAGTCTTCCATCTACCAATGAAATAAGCCATTCAGTGAGCTTGTCTCATCCTCCGAACAACTCTCAAGTTCAAGTACGCCTTCGATGTTCGGTTCCATAACTTTCCTTCCTTCGTCCACATTCGACTCACCTCCATCCGATTCAGATCTGGAGGAAGCCAATTCTTCCCTCACGGCCTAGTTCTTCAGGTTGATGACATACTTCCCCCAGTTGTTCTCGATCGAAAGTGTGTTCCTCTTCCAATTGTGATTTTCCTTCACTGCTATTAGCCATCCTCTCCCAAGTAGTGCATCGTATGCTTTCCTCTATAATGGGATGACGACAAAATTTAGCAAAAACTGTTGTGTCTCGATCGTCACCTTCTACGCCATCAACGTTCCCAACGACTTGATACCATGTTGATCAGCGCCAACCAGTTGGAATGTTGGCGGCCACGGTGTAGGCTTCCCAAGACTCTTCCATGTGTCTTCGAGTAGTACGTTGACTCCCGATCCTCCATCGATGATAGTATTTGTCAAGATATTCCCTCTGATCTCCATATGCACGACCGCTGAGATCTTCCTGATGTTCGCTATGAGCAATACTGGGTCGATTGTTTGTTCACCGTACGGTGGCAGTTCTGGTATCAATTCTTTCCTTCGTTCCTCCAATCACGATTGCTTTCCATCCCCGACGACGTTTGTGATCGCTAGTCGCAACTGCGACATAGTTTGGAGAAGGTCAGTTACTTTGATCGGTATGGTGGTTTGCAGTACCTGCTATATGATGTTGGTTTCTGCCTCCGACCGCCGAGAGGTTCCTGGCTTCT
Organism: Sequoia sempervirens; assembly: GCA_007258455.2. Lineage (NCBI taxonomy): Eukaryota > Viridiplantae > Streptophyta > Pinopsida > Cupressales > Cupressaceae > Sequoia > Sequoia sempervirens. The sequence continues at coordinate 206,816,705 of VDFB02000007.1, read as the reverse complement.
CCAGAGGTACTTTGTTTTCCTTCGCCATCTCTAGTTCCACTTCAGTTTTTGCTTCCTTCATCCTTTGTTTCTCCATACGTGGATCTGGGTACGTGGCCCTTTTTGCTTGTGCTCTGGTGATTGCCAGAACCTCTTGTTCTTTTAGTTCCAGCATGTGGATACCCTTTTGCTTAGGGCATTCGTTATCTTCATGATCGCCTGGTCCATACCACTTACACAATCTCCCTCCCGAACCTTGACCATTCTGGCAGTCCCTGGCGAAGTGGCCCCATTCATTGCACTTCCTGCATTAGATCATGGGCCTTCCTTTTGCATCGTATTGTATCATTTTTCTTGGACTTCTTTTGCTCTGGTAACCTCCAGGGGATGCATTGCTATTGTACTGGGGCTTCAGTGGTGTGTTTGGCGGTGTTGACGACTCTCCTTGAGTGAAGAGTACTTGTGTACCCCTTGCTCTCAAATTGTATGGGCATTCCTATTGTACTGGGGCTTCAGTGGTGTGTTTGGCGGTGTTGACGACTCTCCTTGAGTGAAGAGTACTTGTGTACCCCTTGCTCTCAAATTGTATGGGCATTCCTTGATGGAATGTCCCATAACTTAGCAGATATCACATAACATCTTCTTTGGACAGTTCGCTTTTATGTGACCTTCCCCATTGCACTCTATACACCACAGTTCTATACACCACAGTTCTCTGGCTTCCCTCGCGCTCTCTTTGTCGGACTTCGATTCTTTCATCATTCGCATCATATCTTTTCTGAGTGCTTGTACGGTTTTGGATTCACTGTCGCTCTCGTCTAGACTCTCCTTGTCGTCCGTCTTCTTTTTCTCTCAAGAAGATGTTTTATTTTCACTTTCTATGTCCATTGCCCGATTGTATGCTTCAGCGTACGACGAAGGAGGTACGACTTTCATTTTCTTTCTTAATGACGGAAGCAAGCCCTCGATGAACCAATTGAATAAACAATTGTTTATTGTAAAGTAAATCGATAACACATACTTGAATGATTTATACGAGATTTGTAGAGTAATTCAATAGAGTTTCAATACGGTGTCACAATTGATTCATTTATTTATAGATGCTCATATACAAAAAATAGAATAAGGGAACAATTCTAACATGCAGTGCCTTTTCTTAACTGCAAAGGTCCTCGATGCACATGCATCCTTATTCTTATCCTTACCATGATCTTTATTTTCTTTTATGCCCCATGATTAATAGTCTATGCTCCCATCTTCTATATCTTATTATCATCAAATCATATGTTGATGATACTTACATTCGACCATAGGTTTTTGCTATCTTTCTTATGTGCCTTCTCATGCCCTAATGTTACACTAGGCTAGATCTTGTGTTTATTGTGTACATCTTATTTCCAATCCAATACATCGCTTTAGGTAGTCATTATACTGATAAATGTCCCCTTTTACCACTAGACCATAGCCTATGTAGACTGCTCATTGACTAGGTGACTCCAATACTTTATGCATTGTAACATAATGTTATCTTCGTTTTTGTTGGTCATTGATTGTAGGTCAGTAGCAACTTCCACTTAGAAAAAAGACCAAAGTGTACAACAAATATTATATCATATGCACTAGTTTACTATTAAGTTACTGCTTAGAAGCATACCATCTAATGTTATAACTATGGGGGATTGTGTTTAGCTTTAAAGGAAAAAAATCCTGTTGTCCCTAATTTTTGACTTGCTAAAATTGGGATAACCTATCAAAATTTTGATAAAATTTGAAGATTTTCTCTTCTAAGGCACGTTTTACGAGGTGCAAAGATTAGAAAATTTTAGTTTTGGGTCTATAGTCCTTTTGGCTAACATTTTTTTACTCTCTCGTCCATTTTCGTGAAATTCTGAGTCATTTTTAGTGTGTTTTTTGTCAATTTCGGGTTTTTGGGGCATCACTGCAAGTAGGGGTTTTGTTTTCTTATTACAAGTAAGTAATAGGAACTTTTTGCTCTTATTACAATAATAGGACTTTTTGCTCTTATTACAAGTTACTTTTTGTTTTAATTTTAAGTTGTAGGAACTTTTTGTGTAACTTACAAGTGATAGGAACTTTTTGCTCTTATTACAAGTTACTTTTTGTTTTAACTTACAAGTTGTAGGAACTTTTTGTTCACTTTACAAGTTACTTTTTAAAAATTCACTTGCAATGACTTGAAAAAGTTCCGATTTCACTTAAAGTCACTTGCAATGACTTAAAAAAGTTCCGATTTCACTTAAGTCACTTGTAATGACTTGAAAAAGTTCCGATTTCTTTTATTTTTGCTTGTAATGACTTGAAAAAGTTTCGATTTCTTTTATTTTTGCTTGTAATGACTTTTAAAAGTTCCTATTTGAGTAAAGTCACTTGTAATGACTCTAAAAAGTTCCGATTTCATGAAAATTAACTTGTAAAGTGCCTTGAAAAGCCCGATTTGAGTTAAAGTAACTTGCAATGAGCTCCAAAAGTTCCTATTTTAACTTAAATCACTTGCAAAGTGTATCTAAAAACCCGAAATGCAAGTAAAGAGTATTTTTGAAGTTATTTGTTATTTTGTTCACTTGCAATGAGCATCTAAAAACCCGAAATGAGTTTTGCAAGTGTTTTTGTGAATTTTGTAGCTTGCTCTTGCTCATATGTACCCCCATTGAAGAAATTTTTGGCATGAAGAACACTTGACAAAGTCTGCAACTTTATTAAATTCCCCATTTTTGCTTTACCATTGCCTCGTTTTTGCAGATTTGAGTTTGCTCAAGGCGCCTAGGGTTTTATTTATTTATTTATTTTTCTTTATTTTGGCTTGTAAACTCTTGTTGCAGATCTGTTTCTCTTTATTTTTGTTGTTTCTCTTCATTTTAATGTTTTGAAATCTTTTGTTATTAGGGCGCCTTTGTGTAAGTTTGAATCTGCATTTGATGGAAACGTTCATTGCTGAAAACACGTTTTTCATTTTTAAACGCCATTCATTTTCAACTATCTTTCATTTATTCCATTCCCTTTTTCATTTGCCCTTCATTCATTCCATTCCAATTGACCTTCATCTCATTTCATTTCACATTCACATTTCATTCCATCTCATTACCATTTTCTAGAAAAGAAGAAAAGAATAAAAATGCCCTAGAAAGCAAATCGGGATTTTTCCAATCAATTACAAGTAGGGTATTTTTGTCTAAAATGCAACTACAAGTTAGCACAAGGAAATAAACTTGCAATGGCTCCCCAAAATCCCGATTATACATTTCACTTGCAGTCAGCCTTCCAAAACCCAAAATTCACTTGTGAGCCCATTTTTGCATCAATTTATCCCTTCCCTTGTCAGTCTCGTTTGCACACATGATCTATCAAACCAAAAAATCAAGGCATGGGCATTGTTTTATAACAATTTCATCTTGAATAAGGTGTTATGGGTTCTTCATCAGTGAACAAAAGAAGAAGAGATACAACAGTAATTCATGGAGTAGCCTGAAGGTCAATAATCCTCATGAAACCATCTAGGGATAAAGTGAATTAAGCATGGAAAAAGAACGCAACGAAGAGAAGAACTTCCTTCCTAAAGAAATGGTACTACTCCAAGCTTGTGATAAGGTTGAAGTTCGCCAAGGACACAAAGATCATTAAGAATGCAAATTCCCATTCCAAGTTCGAGATGTCTTCACCAATCCTGAATACTTCAAGTTCTAAAATCTTGAAGCAGCATGAAGATCATCGCAGATGAAGGATGATGTAGATAGAGTCGTGTCTTGGACACTTAGAATAATTTCAATTATGCATTTGTAATTCTGTTTTGACAAATTACATGTAAAGTCATAAATTGTAATGACAAGTGGCCATGCTACTCGCATTATTGAAGATTGTAATTACATGTAATCAAGTTACAAGTCAAATTACAATAGGACTTGTAATTTGGAATAAGTCAATTGCAAGTAGTTGGTGGTTGAGAGAATTTCTCAAGTTAGTTGGGATCCTCCCACCTTTTTCTCATGACCTCTCTCCTATAAATACTTGAGAGGGTCCTTTGTAATTTTTATCTTTTTGGCAAGCAAGAAAACTCTACAGAAATTTGTACTCATAAAAACTTTGAGCTTTATAGTTATAAGTTTATCTTTTTCAAATAATATCAAAGAGTTATAGATTTCAGACTTTGTGTTGAAATCCTACTTTGCATCCATTGTGTTCTTTTGTCATTTTGGAGCATTACTTTGTGATTATTTGAAGATTGTAGAAGATTGCTAGGGAGAGTTTCAATTGAAATATTTTCAGACTTTCTGCTGTAAATGTTAAAGATTGAATTCATAGTTTAGAAGTTAAAGAAGAATTGCAAGTCTTTGTGCTCGTGACGATTCCAATTCATAAGTAGCTAATAGATACATCATCTTCACAGACTTTGTGCTGTCTTATGCTGTGTATTATCATTAGAATTATCTTTTAAAAGGGTAGATAGGATTGCAGATTTTCAAGACTTTGCACTTGAGATTGTTTTCCCGTCCCGAAGGAAGTGACGGAAGTCTTTGAGCTTTCAGGAAACTTCATTTCCTTTCTACTAAATTTATTACAAACTGTTGTTATAGTTTATTTAAAAGTTCATATTACTTTTCTGCAAAGAGAAAATAATTTAATCTCTCCTGAAACAAGAGGAAAGATTATCGTTCCGCCCATATTTGTTTTTAGTTATTTAGATAGGGGGAGCCTTCCCTTAAATAGGAGAGTTTAACTCACACACTGTGTTGAAATCACCATTTTGCCAAACCTCCTAAGTTTGCAAAATATTCAACCAACAAATCCATGAATTCCTAAAAGTTGTCAAAGATATTTCACATTGCCCATTGCCATGTTTTGACTTCTAATTATTTGGTTATTGAATTATGAGGCATTTTTAAATGTTGGTTAAAACTGGATGAAGTTTCTAAAAGTTACATGCATATCAAAATCACAGTAATGATCAACAACATACAAAAAACATTATATAAACAACTATTCTTCAATAATTAGAGCGCTGAAATCAACACCCACTTTGAATACCATGCCATGTATGGTGCTGCACATGTTCTTGATATATTGGAAATTGCCTTTCTTTAATTTTCCTTCTTTCTAAGTGCCATAATAAGCAAACAACTTAACAATTTGATCTTGCTCTTTGCAAAAAATGGTATATCAGAATATTTGCAATGACCATTTCACTGTTACCTAGGCCATTATGTATTACATAGTTCCTAGAATATCCTAAATATTGCTGATTAGTTATCCTGCTTTCCAACTTTGTTCATTCTTTTAACTCCTTGATTATGAGGCATTATTTATGATAGATTGCAACACATTTACTATTATAGGTCAGCGTAAGACCCATCTGCTAACAATACATTGGAGTGTTTTTGGAAGTGCAAAAAAGACTTTTTGGTGCGGAGATGGTGCTTTTCATAAGGTAACGCTACAAATCTATTTGGAACCATTAGCACATAAATTTAATAGATGTAGTTGTTTTGAGTTTTATGATTTATGTATATTATAAATAATTGCACTAACAAAAGCTATTTAAGTCATAAATTTCAAGCTTAAGCTTTTGATCTGGTTGTATGGTACATCGCTATATATTATATTGATGTTTTGGGCTGCTGAAGTCTAATAACAAGCAATGCAAGCATGTACAGATGAATTACAAGCAATGCCTAGCTTCAAAAAATTTATGCATAGACCATGACTAAGAAGTATGAAAACTAAAATACACATAAATCATAAAACTGAAAACAAGGCAATTGATGAAATTAATCCGCTAATGGTTCGAGATAGATTTGTAGAGTTACCTTATGCAAAGCATTGAATCATGAGCAAAAACCCTCTTTTCACTTGCAAATAAATTGCAACCTCTTCCTAGAAAATGTCTCTTTGGCTGTCCTCTAATACCAAATTTGTTGCAACCTATCAGAAATAACGCCTCATAATCAAGCAGTAAAACTCTGATGGCAGCTCGATTGAACCCATCACTAGTTAACTGTGCTGGCATTTGGTGGCTTGTGATTGGTGTGCATGAACAACTGCAGTATGTCAGAATGTGATTGTAGTTTCATGAGGCAAGAGAGCACGTAAGTCCCTAAGGGCTTTCTACAGTGATTAGTTCAATCACCCGCCGTCACATTTTCACTGCCATGCTACAGATTTTCCTGGACAGTTGACAATTAGGGTTTTTGGCAATGTTAATGAGCTAGGATGGTAGCAGGTTCCATGCAAAGGAGACATGGCTGGTTTGCAGGGCATTAGTTGCCACAGTCAATGATGAGGGCATTAAGATATATGGTTAGGGAACATTCTCTCTAGGTTACGGTATGTACTGGAGTTTATTTATTGCTGAAAAACGACCAGGTTAATATATTTGTCTATTGCTGGAAGACTTTTCTGTGGTATGGATAGGTTGGTTTAGGGTTTTTTGTGCTTTTCTCCTGAATTTGTTTGTATTGTGCAATGTGGCTGTGTAGGGTTTCTTTCTATTTATGGACGGTTATGATTCTTCCTTCTCAATGATTCATAAAATTTGGGTTCCTGGTTTGCTTTAAATGCTATCTAATGCTTCAGATTCTTGTGATAATGCCCATTCAAACCTATGTAAAAGTTTTATAATTCGGGTCCCTATTAATTACAATTTAGAATTTGCCTTGTTCTAATAATGCGAATTCAGACCTATCCAAAGGTCTTAAATTTAGGTCTCTCTGCTGATCTATTAGCTTCCATCCTCTTTATGGTGCTAATATATCTTAGAGTTGCTTGTGTACTTTGTAAGTGCGCTTGTGATTATTGCAATGTACATGATAAAACATCAAACAATGACTCAACAATTATTACAATGCCACATATAGTTATAATCGCACAAAGATGTTTTCCAAATGGGATATACGCTATATCAAAATTATTAACACTTGCTACAACCAAGTTGAATTGGCTGTGCACCATAGATCAATGCCCATAACCTTCTGATTGATTCCTCGAAATGACCTGAAGGCAACAAAGTGAAGAATATAACGATGAGACTGTACTTAATATACACAACCAGAGTTTGATTTTCCAGGGATTTATGTTTAAGTCATTCATTGAAGACCAAGTTCCATAACTGCAAAATGAAACTGCGATGTGATTTTTTGGTTGCCTACTTCTTGGTGCTGCAGTTGTGTGGAATTCTGCTTAATCTGAGCTCCCATTTCCTGGAAAGTTGAGTTGTCTACTATGCATTTGTTCTGAGCTCCCATTGCCTGGAAAGTTGAGCTGTCTACTATACATTTGTTGCAAGGAATTTGGAGCGTTCTTTGTAAAAAAGAGAAACGATTTAATGTACTTGTTTCAGAAATCCTTTGATTTCTAATGAGACATGGAAACTATTTCTTCTTGTAAAAATAGCTGAGAAGACACTCACAAGCGCTTTTAGTCTGTGGGGCTGTTGCCTAGATGTAGTTATTAAGCTTTACATATTAATTGTTTTGGTTAATACAGTTTCTAGTTCGTAGAATTTTGTGTGACAATTAGATTATTGTTCTCTGCCTATACATACCAATGAGAATCTTTCTTATATACAATAACAATAGAATTTTTAAATTTCTTTCCTAGAATGTGCTCAATGTTGCTGATTATTTAACCTCTGCATTGCAAGCTTGTTTACTCTTTTTACTGCTTGGTTATGAGGCGTTATTTCTGATAGATTGCAACAGATTTTCTATTGTAGGTCAGCGAAAGAGACATGTTATAACAACACGTTGGAGTGTATTTGTAAGTGCAAAGAGGATTTTTGCTTGTCATTCGGTGTTGTTCATAAGGTAATCCTACAAATCTATCTCAAAACATCGCTGATTTGATTTTTAATAGCTTTTTCAATTTCACTACAAGTTTCCAACCATCATTCAACAAATCATCTTCAACAAATCATCTTGAAAAAATAACAATGTTCAATTATAGACATTACAAAGTTTTACCAGCCAAAAATGAAAAGCTCCAATATTTGATAGTCATAAGATGCATAGTAAGTACACTATACAATTAGTCAATGCCAATAGCCAATAACCTTACTCTGTAGCTTTCTTCCACTATGTCTATGGATCTTTTGCTGAGATCACTGACAAATTAAAGCTCCATTTCAACATTCCTATCAACCATTTTCTTTGCTTGATCAACATTGCTCCCAACATTCTGTAAAGTTTGTATGATAATTCATTTAATAAAACATTTCAAAATAGCATCCAAAATCATAAAAAACAATCAATAATAACAAAGACAGCTTCTCAAAATACTTTCATGGCCACTTTTGCACCCTTAGCCATTTCAGCACCTCTGTGACTGATCTCAATTGAATTTATTTTGTGAATATCTACGAAATATTTTGTGGGAACAGATAATGCCATCCCAATCTATACATGCAACCATCACATATGGCTTTACAAAAACCAAAAACAATACAATTAGAACAATATTTCACATGCATTAAATCATAACGCCAAAGAGACATTTTAGATACCGACCCCTATAATGCCTTCCAAAAAGTCAACACCAACAATTATAGAACGCTTCTTCTTAATAATACAATTTGGAAAAATACTCAAGACACGGGGGAAAACTAGATCTTTTGCAGCCTTCTTTTCCCTTCAGATTTTTAGCTATATTAAATGCCTTGTTTGAACAACAAGCACTCCATTTCACCAAACATCCCTTACAAGCCATTCTAGATGGGTTCGTTTTATGCATTATGCAGATCTAAGTGTATAATAGGTGAAATAAATAACAAATTGTTTTGTTCTTCTCTCAAGCTTGATGTATTTAAGTAATCTGCAATTCATAATATGATAATTGAGTTGTGTTGTTGCACATGCACACATGCATTTCAGGCCAACCGCAACCCTCACAAGAAAAGTAAAGCAGATACTTTCACTGCATCGTTGGCTTGTCTTATACCTGCAGGTATTTTAAAAACCTTTACTTAAATCATTTGCACATGCATTTCATTAGCTTTATATAATTGAATTTTGGAATTTACTACTTGCTGTGTTCACTTGTATTTTCAAGCATCTTGACTTGAAATTAGCATTCAAAATCACTCAAAAAATTTATTTTTTATTTTTATGTAACAAAATTTATAGAGATCCTACAAACGATTGTAGCTGTTAGTTTTGAGTGATCTATTTCCAAGCAGAAATAAGTCGTTTGTACTTTTAAAGTTTAAAACACATTAATCTAGTGAATAAACATTGGTCAATTTTGGTCATGTCTCTTTGTATTCGATAGCATTTTTGCTTAATGAACAATTTTTTGATACAACTTCCATTGTTGCTTACTGTCTTTAGTATATTTGGTTTACAGATATTGTACTCCCTTTAGAGCAAAGGGTTGCATACACACCAAGCTGGTGCTTAACTTGTCTTATTAATTGTTCCCATTGTTGCTATATGATGGACAAGATGGAAACAAAATTGGTCTCAAGAAAATCATTAGAGAACTATAAACCCATTAGTAGGGATCTGTTAGATCAACCAATTGACACAGTATTGGTATACAATAACATGTTTAGGATAAAACCATTTGTATATTACCTAGGCGATTGTCTTTTTGACTCTTTCCAGTTGTTGTTACATATGCAATACACTTCTGTGCAACTATAGAATGAAATTATTGACTATTTTATCAATTGCCTAGAAAACAATGATCTTGACGCTTTAGTTTCCTACAACTTTGAACTAGACCTGCACACATTGTCTAGATTACATGGAGTACATGGAGTCAGCGATTGATACATATTTATGACGTATGTGGTTGTCAGCAATTCAAAAGCCAAATTGTAATGAATACAGCCTTTGGGGGGATGTGTTTTGTATTAAGTGGCTAGCAAAATGGCTGAATATTGAAATATGTATCTGGTCTTCAATAGCAAAAACAAAGTACTTGCATTTCAACGAGGGCTCACAGAAGAATGCATATTCTATCTTGTTCCATGATTAAAACCTTGAACAAGGACATTTTGAACCACTTATTAACAAAAAAAGAACTCTGCTCTAGGCATAGATTCACCAAGGTCAAACGCCAAACACAATTTTAGAGTCAGCTAAGAGTTTTGCAAAAGACAACTTAGTTCATACATTGTCTAACTTGTGCAAAAATGCATTGTCAATATCAGATTGTGGAGATAGTCTTTTCAAAAAAATTGCTACTTTGATGAACAACAAATATGATAGCCAATGTCTTAGACAATACATGGCTCAATCCTTTTGCAATGCAATACTCCATCGAGACAAAGTTGCATTGAATTGTATCAATACATCTATCAAATCTCACTTGACCATTGGTGACATCCCAAGTTGGGAAGCATTTATTGCAAAGGTTGGACAACCATACGAACAAAGCAGAATTGAAGGAGCATATTTTTGTTTTGAATGGCTATCCTACATTTTGCAAGTAAAGATGAAAATTTGGTCATTGACCAGTAACACATGTATAAAAGAGTATTGCAAATGTGTTAGGCCCACCAAAGCATACAATATCATGTGTCACCAAGTCAATGGCATGCATACACACTATACGCCATATGGAGTAGACATTATTATGGCAACTAGCGGTAATGTTGGACAATAAAAAAAAACATTAGTTGAAGCAACACAAAAAATCAGTGTCCACAAATTGAAACAAACTATTCGAAACAATGCACATGTACATATTAACACTTCCACACTGTTAACAAATACCTCTAATAAAATGTGCCACGGCCCCAAACCTATTCGTAACAGCCAACATGTACAATTTGACACCACTCCACAATTGACAAATGTCTTTAATAAAATCTTGCATGACTCACTTCGCAAAGTAAAGCGACAAATGTGTGAAACAGCTAAAATTCAATGCATACAAAATTCAACAAAGAGATAAAAGATAGCAGTAGAATCTTACATGGCAAAAATTTAAGACACATCAAAACATGTGTGTGCAATTTGCCAACGACTCCATTTTAAGAAAAACATAAAAAAACTTACACAAAAATAAAAGACACATACCAATTACTATTATCAAAGAAAAAACACATTTTTGGAAACAAGATATGCAAGTTTTGTTCTCAGCATTTGCAACAAAACATAAAACCACCGTATGCGACCCCAAAAAAGATCAAAAGAAACAATCCATTACGACACACAGCTATGCTTTCAGAACTTGAAGAAAGGATGGTGGCAGTTCAAATTGCATTTGCACAAATATGGCAACTGGGACACAAGATGTCTCAAATTGGATTATCTGGAATCATTATCAATGTGCCAACCGACATAAACATCATACAAACGATATTGCCACAATCATGTAATGAAACATGGACAGTTGCTGTTGCATTAAAGAGACGTTTGCAATACACAAACACGTATCAAAAGGGAAGAGTGTGACCAAATACTATTATGAATGCCCTGAATGAATTGTGCAAAACAACACTATACAAAATGCACAATGTAAAATTGAATAAAAAGTGGCATGAGCATTTGTACCCTTTACAAGAACAGGTCCTTGATGTCGAGTCTTCATCAATTGACGACGACAATGAAATTGACAATGCACTAGACATTGTAACAGACACTTTGATACATGGGTTTACTGAGTCAAGAACTATACATTCTCTCCAAAACAAAGTAATAGAGATTGCACCAGCAAAAGGAAAACAACCTCTAGGAATGTTCCAAGATAAATATGCAGAGGAGATGAACTTCCCCACACTTTTTTTTGGGGAGCCACGTGACGAGGCAATTGAAAAAAGACTCATATCAAAAAATCGCCCAATGGGAATTGCAAAATTGAAATCGATGATTTGCTTATCATACCACTAACTTATTTTTCAAAACTATCAAAATACTAATTGGCCAGGTCTTTTCTACCATATGGATACGAATCCGCAAGGGAAAACTACAGGGAAGAACTCTACTAGCAAAAGATGTAATGTTCCCTTCTAATTAATCTTCTGAGAATCAGTGGATTAGCCTATTAAGTCGACCCTCGTAGGCTAATGGTTCTGGTTAGAGGGTCACCTGATTGGGCACTTGGTCGGTAAAATGTAGTGTTGGTATCCGGAGTATGGTGACGAGGTGAATTTGTGCATTTGGCATGTTATTGGAGCTTAAAATTATGGTCTTCACCATTTATTTCACTTTCTCAGGCTTCGGGACCATGTGTCTATTATTTAAAGGGGTCACTTTATATTTTTCAGTTACTATTCATTGATAAAGTGAAAAAAGAACATAACTTAAGTGAATAGTGCCATTTTAATGAATAGTGTTTTCAATGAAAAATTATAAAAGACCAAGAGAAAGTTTGACCTCCTTATGTTATGTGAAGTTTTTGCTGCTTGAAGCTTGTAAGTTGGAGTTTGGGAAAGAGGGAAACTAGGGTTCCTGATTTCTGCAGTGGGTGAGCCTGGTGGGGGCTTGTTGTTCGAATTTTGGCTTTTTGATGGTGTGAAATACCACCTTAAAGTTGCAGATCAGAGTTGAATGCTTCATTTAGTACCATATTTTGCTGTTTGCAAGTGATTAAAGTCATCTTTTGGAAGGGTTTTTGCTGCTAGCATCTCCATTTGCCACTATGAAGGTATTGTTTGCATTTTAGAAGGATTTTGGAGCTGATTTGAGCATCTACAGCCAGCCGCATTATTTTGAGGGTTTTATCAGCTCAAAGGAAGAAAAATGCCTATCTTTAGTATCTGCAATTTCACCAAAAGGGGGCGCCCTTACCCTAGGAAGCCTTCCAATCCGGATTTTTGGTGGGAGAAATTTGTATTTTAGTTTGTGTGAGCAATTTACTAAGGGCGGGTACTGTAGCAAATCACTATTCACTGTGATGTATGGCTGTAAGTTAAATTAATTCATAAGATGTGTTTCGTTTCGAACTTGATGCAAGTCCTCTATTTCATGTAAGCTATTATATTATGAAGAATGTATCCTGGCTATCAAATTGAGTCTTTACTTAAGTTGTCTCAGTAGATTAGTTGTTTAATGTTCCTATTGCATGCATGTGCTTGTTAATATCAATAGTATTATTGCCATCAAACGCAAAAACATAAAAAAGAAGAAGAAGAATATCAATTGGAAACAAAAAAATCAGACCTACAAACTCAGTGAAAACAAATCAGCAGTGTGGTGGTTCACTATAGTGGTATCAGAGCGGTTTTCTGTCATCCTTTGGGTTAGAAATCAGCTCCATTGATGCACCAAAGTGACCGGTACAAGAGGTATACAGCTAGAGAAGAAAGGAAACAAAAACAATGGCCACAACCTCCTGAAGAAGACACTTTATCAGCTGCTATAGCAGCAAGGCAGCAAGGGATTGGTCCATCCAGCACCATGGGGGAAAGAGAGGAAGAGAACCCCCTCAAAGATAGAGGTAGAGATGAGGAAGAACGGGAAGCAAGGGAGATATTCAGACAAATGGCTACAGGGCAGCAGCAAGTAGCAATGGCTATACAGGCACTTATGACGCAGTTACAACAAATGAACAATCAAGGAAGAGCAAACTGTGACCTTGATGATAACAGGAGTGTAGTTGGAACAGTTAGAGGCCAACAAACACATTCTCGCACTGCAGATAGGCCAACACGACCTACCTTTTTGAGAAATGAAGGAGAGATGAATGCTGAGGAAGTTGGTGAACCAATGTTTGCGGATGATATGATGGCCGCAAATGATGAGTGGGAGTTGTTGACACCTCAGGTGAGAGAACACCTAAGCTTTGACAGGTTTCTGAGCCAAAGAAGAGAGCATTACAAAGAAAGACCGAACCGGAGACCAAGAGGACAAAACAAAGATCAACATAGTGACCTTATGCATGCCACCAACAAACTCACGCTACCTACATTTGATGGCAGTGGGATGGTTACAGCTCAGTCTTGGGTTCATAAGTTGGACACCTTCTTGAGCCTTCGACCCATGGCAGAGGCAGATGCAATTAAGTATGCTACACTGCATCTAGAGGGAGCAGCCCACCACTGGTGGTACCACGGGTTGGTGACCTTGCAGCATGATCGTATTACTTATCAAGAGTTTGTTGATCGGTTGATTGAACGCTTTGATAGGCAAGATCCGGAAACATATTTCAGAGATCTAGCCCGACTCAAGCAGGTTGGGAGTTTGGAGGGATATATAAGTGATTTCCAGCGGTTGTCAGTTATGGTTCCCAACATATCCGAAAGAAGATTGGTGATGTTATTCATCGAAGGACTCTTGGAACCATTGAGAGGTTGGATCAAAGCTTTTGATCCCCCGACCCTGCAAGAGGCTATGAAAAAAGCTAGGAACATGGAACTTGCAACTCCGCAAAATAAGTCCGCATCTAAAGCATCATCTTCATATAGGGACGAAAAAGAATTTCCTAAGAGGAATGAGAAATTAGATTCAAAAGGGAAATCAACAGCATTGTTAGACAAATAAACCATCGATGACTTACACAGGAAGAAGTTGTGCTTTTATTGTAAAGGAACCTATGATGCAAACCACGACTGTCCTCTGAGGCCTAAGGGGAAAGCTAATCGAGTAATGTGGGCGTACTATGAGGATTCTGATTCCAAAAAATCAGACCAGCACACTGAGCATGAGGAGTCCGAGGTGGAAAAATTTGAGAATGAGGTTGAAAATGGCGCCGAGATGGAGGAGGAAGTTAAGCTTCAAGAAGCACGTCTCACAAGCATATAGTGAGAGGGCTCTTTCAAAATGCGAGGGGTCTTAGCTGGGAAAAAGATCATTACCCTATTGGATACAGGTGCCACGCATAATTTCATTGATGCAAGGCTGGTTGAAAGGCGTGGAATTCAGACTGAAGAATTTGAGGGCATAAGAGTGAAGGTCGTGGATGGCTACGCCCTCAAGTGTGATAGGATGATTGCAGACCTTCCTATGAGGTTAAATAATTATGACTTTAAGGAAGATTTCTATGTGGTGAATATGGGAGACACCGATATGGTCCTAGGGATGAAATGGCTTCATGACATTGGAGAGTTTACCCTTAACCTTCGGGATATGGAGATGAGATTCAGGGTGGAAGGAATCATGTACTGAAAGCCATTCGGGATAGCAATTTCAGAATGATATCTCTGAGTAGAATGGAGAGACTCATGCGACACGACATGATTGAATGGGCAGCTGAGTGTATGTTGATGCCATCACAAGAGGAGCAGAAAATCCCAGTTTATCATCCCAACATACAGGAGTTGAGGATCAAACATGCTAAGGTGTTCAGTGAGATCCCACCGGGTAGACCACTGGACTGTGGTATTGAACACATCATCGAGTTGGAAGAGGGTGCAAAGCCCATGATTGTCACACCTTACAGGCATCCTAAGCAACTTAAGGATGAAATAGAGAAAACTATTGAGGAACTGCTCGCTATGGGACACATTAGACCTAGTAAGTCACCATTCGCTTCATCCGTTGTATTAGTAAAGAAAAAAGATGGTACCTTGTGGATGTGCATTGACTACAGACTGCTAAATAAAAGGACAATCAAAAACAAGTATCCTATTCCCCGGATTGATGAGCTGATAGATGAGCTACACGGTGCCCGTTGCTTCTCAAAAATAGACTTGAGGTCAGGGTATCATCAGATTCGTGTGAGGGAACAAGACATTGAGAAAACAGCCTTCCGTTGCCATTGTGGACACTTTGAGTTTGTGGTTATGCCATTTGGGCTGACCAATGCACCTGCTACATTCCAATCCACTATGAATAGGATCTTCTAGTCACAACTGAGGAGATTCGTACTTGTCTTCTTTGATGACATCTTAGTATACAAGGCTTGGGATGAGCATATTGCACATCTAGACACGGTACTAGGAATTCTGGATAGCGAGTCTTTGTACGCAAAGGAATCAAAATGTGACCTGGCAATGACTGAACTGTTGTACTTGGGCCATATTATCAGTGCAAAGGGTGTGCGTATGGATCCAGACAAGGTCAGGGCTATTATAGAGTGGCCGACTCCCGAGAATCTTACTCAGCTTCGAGGATTTTTCGGCTTGTGTGGTTTCTACCGCTGATTTGTTAGTGGCTATTCACGTCATGCAGAACCACTCACGGACCTAAAAAAGAAAGGGGCATTCGTTTGGACTCCTGAAGCGCAAGAGTGTTTTGAGAAATTTAAGCAGTCAATGATCTCTTGTCCTGTCCTTGTGTTACCATATTTCACTAACCCTTCGAGCTTCAGTGTGATTCCTCAGGTGAAGGGATTGGCGCAGTCTTTATGCAGGACAAACATCCGATAGCTTTCAAGAGTCGAAACTTAAGAGGACCCGAGAGGAGCTACAACATTTATGACAAGGAAATGTTGGCCATCATGCATGCATTGGCCAAATTCAGGTAGTACCTCGTAGGCAACAAATTTTGCGTTAAGACCGATCATAACAGCTTGAAGCATTTCGTCGAACAGCGAGATCTCAATGATCGTCAGTAGAAGTGGGTCAGTAAGTTGCAATCATACGACTTTGACATCGTTAATGTCAAAGGGACACAGAACATTGTGGTTGATGCCTTGTCACGCCGACCGCATTTGAACTCTATGGTCGAGATTTCAAAGAATTGGAGACCCCAGATTATAGCAGAATATGCCAAAGACTCGTGGGCTTCCGACATCGTTGAGGGTTCAGTGTAGGACAACAGATATTCAGTTGTAAACGATCTTATCATTTACAAAGGTAGGATCTTTTTGACCTCAGGATTGGAGATAAAGAACACGATATTAAGGGCCTTTCATGATGTACCTATGGCCGGACATCCTGGATATTTCAAAACTTACAAGCAGGTTCGGGAGCGTTTCACTTGGAAAGGACTCAAGTCAGATGTCCTCAAATATGTCAGAGAGTGTCCGGTTTGTCAGCAAAAAAAATAGGAACACAACTATTCGGTTGGGCTACTTCAGCCACTTCTGATTCCAGACAAGAAGTGGGAATGCTTGTCGATGGATTTCATCACGGGCTTGCCGAAAGCCCAGGGGAGAGATTGTATTTACATAGTTGTTGATCGCCTCACCAAATATGCTCACTTTTTTCCGATAGCAACTACATATTTAGCTACACAAGTTGCCGAGCTATTTTCCGTGAGGTATTCAGGTTGCATGGGCTACCTTGAAGCATTGTCAGCGACAGGGATAGTTGGTTCTTAAGTCACTTCTGGCAGGAACTATTCAGGCTCTGTGGGACTGAACTTACTCCGAGCACTAGCTACCATCCGCAGACAGACGGTTAGACGAAAATTGTAAATAAATGGGTGGAAGGATACCTTCGAAACTATATAGCAGGGTAGCAAAGGGGTTGGGTGAAGTGGATTCATCTTTGTGAGTACTGTTATAATACCCACTCACCACATGTCAATTCAGATGTCCCCGTTCATGGCATTATATGGGTACGAGGCACCAAACTTTCTGGATTTATTGTTGAGTGACAGCAGAGTGCCCAGCGCTGGGAATCTTTTACAAGAGAACCAAGACATTATGAGAGCTCTCCGTGAGAACATTCAGAAGGCACAAAATCAACAAAAACAGTATGCGGACCAGAGGAGAGTGGAGCATTCTTTTGAAGTTGGGGACATGGTGTATCTGATGCTGCATCCCTATCGCCAGTCCACTCTCAGAAAGAGTGGTGTAGAGAAATTGAAGCCCCGGTACTATGGACCCTTTAGAATCATCAGGCGGATAGGCGAAGTGGCCTATGAGTTGGATCTACAGGCAGAAAGCAAGGTGCACAATGTGTTCCATGTATCACGCCTCAAGAAGGCGTTAGGACATCGTGTTGTTCCTTCGACAGCTCTACCACCCCTAGATGATGAGGGGAAATTGATTCTGGTGCCCGAAGCCATCTTGGATGTCCGTGAGAGAGTTGTGGAGACGGGTCATCAGGGAATATCTAATTAAATGGAAGGACTTGCCGGTAGAGGACGCAACATGGGAGAGCGAGGACATCCTACAACATCCAGAGTTGAGATTGCTTGGGGACAAGCAATTTCAGGGAGGGCGGACTATAATGTCCCCTTCTAATTAATCTTCTGAGAATCAGTGGATTAGCCTATTAAGTCGACCCTCGTAGGCTAATGGTTCTGGTTAGAGGGTCACCTGATTGGGCACTTGGTCGGTAAAATGCAGTGTTGGTATCCGGAGTATGGTGACGAGGTGAATTTGTGCATTTGGCGTGTTATTGGAGCTTAAAATTATGGTCTTCACCATTTATTTCACTTTCTCAGGCTTCAGGACCATGTGTCTATTATTTATAGGGGTCACTTTATATTTTTCAGTTACTATTCATTGATAAAGTGAAAAAAGAACATAACTTAAGTGAATAGTGCCATTTTAATGAATAGTGTTTTCAATGAGAAATTATAAAAGACCAAGAGAAAGTTCGACCTCCTTATGTTATTTGAAGTTTTTGCTGCTTGAAGCTTGTAAGTTGGAGTTTGGGAAAGAGGGAAACTAGGGTTCCTGATTTCTGCAGTGGGTGAGCCTGGTGGGGGCTTGTTGTTCGAATTTTGGCTTCTTGATGGTGTGAAATACCACCTTAAAGTTGCAGATCAGAGTTGAATGCTTCATTTAGTACCATATTTGTTGTTTGCAAGTGATTAAAGTCATCTTTTGGAAGGGTTTTTGCTGCTAGCATCTCCATTTGCCACTACGAAGGTGTTGTTTGCATTTTAGAAGGATTTTGGAGCTGATTTGAGCATCTACAGCCAGCCGCATTATTTTGAGGGTTTTATCAGCTCAAAGGAAGAAAAACGCCTATCTTTAGTAGCTGCAATTTCACCAAAAGGGGGCACCCTTACCCTAGGAAGCCTTCCAATCCGGATTTTTGGTGGGAGAAATTTGTATTTTAGTTTGTGTGAGCAATTTACTAAGGGCGGGTACTGTAGCAAATCACTATTCACTGTGATGTATGGCTGTAAGTTAAATTAATTCATAAGATGTGTTTCGTTTCGAACTTGATGCAAGTCCTCTATTTCATGTAAGCTATTATATCATGAAGAATGTATCCTGGCTATCAAATTGAGTCTTTACTTAAGTTGTCTCAGTAGATTAGTTGTTTAATGTTCCTATTGCATGCATGTGCTTGTTAATATCAATAGTATTATTGCCATCAAACGCAAAAACACAAAAAAAGAAGAAGAATATCAATTGAAAACAAAAGAATCAAACCTACAAACTCAATGAAAACAAATCAGCAGTGTGGTGGTTCACTACAAAAGATGTCAAGTACAAACCAAACCTTGAAAAAATATTGCGATCAGATATTGGATATATAGATTTAAAAAATATAAGAAATTCACCAGACTATTTGCAATATCTTAAGAAGAATGTTTTTGCAATGATACGAGAATTAGGACCACCAACCTTCTTTGTGACATTCACTAGTGCAGAGCAAAATTGGACCCCATTAACAAAAACATTGGAAGAATTGTACATATCACATTACACAAGGTTGAACCAAACACAATCTAATTCATCTCCCGACATTGACATTTTCTCTTTAATAAAAAACAATCCAGTCACTTGTACACGCTATTACAAACATAGAATTAATGCAATGAAAAGATTACTATGTTTAGATGAAACCTTCTTTCGAAAGGTAGTGGACTACTTCTCAGTTACAAAATTCCAAAACTGAGCCAATGAACATGATCATTTTATGCTATGGGTTAAAGATGCACCAGTCTATGGAAAACATAACAATGCTACTATTCAACAGTTTGTGGACACATATATAACTTGCAATACAGAAAGTTTAGATGATCAAATAGCTAAATTGCATACACATCATCACACTAAACAATGTAGAATCATAAAATGGAAAAAGTGTCACTTTGGTTTCCTACAACCACCTATGAGAGCAACAACAATACTTGAACCATGCATTGACAAAGAACAACACAATATGCATATTGCTAAGAAACTAAATTCGACTTTGGAGACTTCAAGTTATGATTCTTCTATATCCTTTGAAGATTTCTTAGACAACATAAACATGATTGAAGATGAATACATACAAGCAATACGATCTACATTGGTTAGGCCAACATTGTTCTTAAAAAGAAGACCAGCTCACATATGGAATAATTCATTTGCAACCCACATTCTGCATTTGTGGCAAGCAAATACAGATGCACAATTTGTTCTCAATGCATATGCTGCAGCAACATACTGTAGCTCCTACATGACAAAATGCAATAACTCAATGACAAAAGCATTCAATAAGATACGCACAGACCACAGACAGCATAGCATTGATGCCATAAATATGCTAACAAAACTTGGCAACGCCTTGCTCAATTTATAGCAAATGTTTGCTCAACAGGCCGTACACATTGTGCTTTCACTTCCGCTTAACTATAGTTCACGAAAATGTAGATTCATAGACACTTCTGCTCCTGAAAATCACACATTTATTTAAAAGTCTTCCAAATTTCTAAGCAATGAACCAGATGAGTCACAAAATGTTGCTTGCAAAACCTTGATTGACCATTACATTGCACGCCCTAAAGCATTGATCAATATTTGTTTAGTAGAATTTGTTGCAGAATATAGAATAGCAAAAGGGAAATTCACACAAGAACCAAACCACAAATTATCAGATTTATCAATTACAATAGACATGTTGACATCGAAAACTATTACAGGGAGAAACTTCTGCTATATGTTCCTTTTTTTGTTAATGAGAACACATTGAAACAAGACTTCACAACATGGCAACATGCTTTTTCTAACAATCAAAAGACAGTACAACTTAACAAAGCAAAGTATACGTACAATGTAAATGAATTGTGGGGTGACATTGACGATGCTATTATTGATGACAACATTGACAATTGTTAGTTTTATGATCAGATGTAATGCACAGAAAATTAATTCAAAATCAGACACAATAACACAACAGATACCCTGGGAAAACCCTCCTCTTGAGGGAGAAAAACCCAACAACAATATATCACTTATATATTGAATCAACACAATAATGATCTCCTTACAATAGGCCGATATGTAGGCCCAAATACATGCACCAAAGAGTGATGCAACACAGCAATAAAGAGACAAATTGTTGATGAAATCTCAGCCACCAATAATGTCGATCTGCCTTGAGAAGAACTCGCACTTGAGATGAAGGATGAACTATGAATGAATTGATTCCAAGTGAGATACAATGAAGGTGTATATATACATGATGGGATGGAGAGATGTGACCTTTCAAAGAACACAAGTCGGCCTTGACAAATAATCGCGCCTCTTACAAGAGGTCGGCTTCCTTAGTAAATCGAGCCTCTTCAATAAATATTAATTATCATTAACAAATGACATTTCTCTTGAGCAATCGCAATCTTCTATAAATTAAATAGCCTCAAGGCTATAATTTAATTTAACCAATGATGTAAGGAGATCGCTAGAAGAATGCTATTGACGCTGCCATAAACATTAACACTCCTTCTCAGCTAGGGAGTATACTTTCAGCTACACAAGACATATCACCTCATCGTGATGTCTACCACTATGGCTACAACCATATGTGGAAAAGAAAGATATCACCTCATTGTGATGTCAGATATCACCTCAACATGATATCAACCATAATGGCTACAACCATGTATGGTATGTACAAGTGTTCATCACTTGCGTGATGTTGTCACCTCAACATGACTTTCACTATGGCTCTCCCAGAGGGTGAAACACAAGTACAAGAAAATCATCACAGACTCTCTCACGTGATGCTGTCATGGAGTCACACACATGACATCCACCATGGATCTCCCAGAGAGTGGAACAAGGGCTTTCACCTCAAACTTCTCTTGCAGAGAAGAATGCATTAACAAGGGATTTCACCTCGAACTTCGCTCACAGAGAAGAACTCATTAAAGAGGATCATTGATACTAAGACTCCTCAGTTAAGGCTATATTCTCCACCATACCAAGCTTATCTTGAAAGTATACAAACTTTATCCTAGAGAGAGGCTTGGTGAGAATATCTGCCGTCTGCTCATCAGTGCTGATATACCTCAACTGTATAGCTTTCCTCAATACCATATCTCTGATATAATGGTATTTGATCTCAACATGCTTGGTTCTGTCATGAAACACAGGATTGACAAAAAGCTTCACACAACTCTGGTTATCACAATGAATGATAGTAGGCTCCATTGATTGTCCAAACAATCTTGCAAGGGGCTTACGAAGCCACACTGCTTCTCGAGCTGCCACACAAGCTGCAATATACTTTGCCTCTGTTGTACTTAATGCTACAAATGATTGCTTCTTGCTGCACCAGGAAATCATAATAGATCCCAAATTGAAGCAACATCCAGAGGTGCTCTTCCTATCAGTTACACTCCTGGCCCAATCAGAACCAGAATAGCCTTGTAACTTTAGATCTTCGCAGCAAGTATATCTCAAGCCATATCCGGCACTGTGCCACACAAGTATCTCAAGATATGCTTTGCTGCAACTAGATGTATTTGTCTTGGCTCACACATGAATTGGCTGAGAGCACTCACCGCATAACAAATGTTTGGTCTAGTGTTGACTAGATACATCAATGACCCAATCAAGTGCCTGTACATCATGGGATCCACAAGATCTGAACTAGCTGCAGCCTCCTTCAACTTATGTAGGTTGGTCTCCATAGGTGTAGACATGGATTTACAATCCATCATGCCAAACCTCTTAAGTATGTCAATGGTGTACTTCACTTGACTTAGAATCATCTCATCTGGCTTCTGCCAAACTTCTAAGCCAAGGAAGTAATGCATGAGCTCAAGGTCCTTCATTTCAAACTCAGAAGCCAACTCCTTCTTACATTTGAGAATGAGGTGATCTTCTCCAGTAAGAATCAAATCATCAACATACAAAACCAAAATCAATGCTTCACCATCAATTACCTTAAAATACAGATTTGAGTCAGCATCATTCTTAGAGAAGCCCAAGCTTGACAAATAACGATCAATCCTTTCATACCATGCGTGAGGAGCTTGCTTAAGACCTTACAAGGCCTTCTTCAGCCTGCAAACATGAGACTCCTTCCCATGTACCTTGAATCCATTAGGTTGCTCGATATAAACTTCTTCCTCGATCACACCATTTACAAAAGCTATCTTCACATCCATCTGATGAATCTTCCATCCTCTAGATGCAGCAATGGAAATAATGGTTCTGACAAAAGTATAGCGAGCAACCAGAGCAAATGTTTCTTCATAGTCAACTCCCTCTTTTTGTGAGAATCCTCTAGCCACGAATCTTGCCTTGTACTTCTCAATGCTCCCATCAGCCGCATGCTTGATCTTGAAGAGCCATTTTGAAGATACCACAGATTTTCCTTCGGGTCTAGGAACGATGTCCCAAACATCATTCTTGAGAATTGACTGATACTCCTCTGTCATAGCATCTTTCCAAACTTGTTGACTAGAAGCTTCCTCAACACTGGAAGGCTCAAACTCAATAATCTGACTCATCAAAGCAACATAACTAGAGAACTTGTGAGGTCTCTTGCTTTCTCTGAAGGTTCCTCTTGGAGCTGCAAACCTTTCTATCTCCTGCATTGTTTGCCTAGCCCAAAGAGGTCTTTTTCTCCCAACCACAATATCGGTAGGCCCATCAGTAGTTTCCAAGGGCTCAACTGGATCATTATCTTCTTTTGGTTTTGAAGCCTCCCTCTGAATCTTAGGAGCATGGTCAACTTCCATATCCTGAGGAGACTCTTCATTATCAATCTCCATGTGAGTGCCCTTGGATCTTCTGAATGCAACATCTCTACTGATCTCGATCAACTTCTGACCTGGGATGTAGATCCTGTAGGCTTTTGATGTTTCACTGTAACCTACAAATATCCCCTTCTTGCCAGAAGGCTCCAACTTTGTCCTCTTTTCCTTTGGTACATGAATATACACTAGACATCCAAAGATCCTTAAATGACTCACTTTTGGCTTCTTCCCAGTAAAGGCTTCTTCAGGAGTCATGTTCTCTAGAATCCGGTGAGGACTTCTATTTTGAACATAGACTGCTGTCCTTGATGCTTCTGCCCAAAGGATGGTCTACAAATCTTGGTCATGAATCATGGCTTTA
>VDFB02000007.1:206663466-206792548 GCA_007258455.2 Sequoia sempervirens | reverse complement strand
ACAAGAGTAGAGTGCAGATAGAGGGCTACAAGATCAACTTTTGATTTTCCAAAAAGGGATGCCAGGACCCATTCGTCCTTAGGCGAACCTGTCTTGCTGTAGAGCCTAAAAGCCATGTTTGGAGCCGAGTACATACCATCTTAACTTTCTCAAATATGTTGGTTAATGGTTTTTTTTGTTAGTGTTATCATAATACTTCGTGTTTCAAGTGTTAGATCTCATAAGTTTGATTGTTAATGCACTTTTATTCTTCTCCCAAAACTGTTGTTCAGTCATTTCTGTCATAAGGAAGTTAGGGCAGCATAGTGCCCAAACCTAGGGTTGACTCACCTTGAGGGTTGTAAGTCAATTCTAATCATTTGTGCACTATCCCTCTTCCTAATGAACATGGAAAAGGTGGATTTGTGATTAGGTGGACGCCCCCTTTCGCATTGACATACTCCTCTTATCACACATTTCCATTTTTGGGAAGATCCTCTTTTTCATATGTTTCAGGTATTTGTCATGCCAAAATTTTCTTTGCTTCTGCATTTCCTTTATTTCCCATTGCACAAGTACTCTTCGCTCATCAAGTTTGTTTAATTGGAAGTCTTTCTTTTAAACTCTCTGTGTCTCCTAGCCAATTCCCTATAGCTATTCTTAAACTTGGCACCATATACTCAGCAGGTACCACCACTTCCTAACCATACATCAATTAGAAAGGAGTGTGTTTGGTTGGTACCTTGTACATTGTCCTATATGCCCAAAGTACGACAGGTAGCTTCTCCTCCCAATCTGCTTCTTTGATTCTGCAAGATTTGTGGATGATCGAAATGAGTACCTTGTTTGTGGATTCAACCTATCCAGAGACCCTTAGATAGTACAAGCTTGAGAGGTTATGAAATATGTAGAATTCGGTCATCATCAAGTGAATGACATGATTCACGAAATGACCTCCTTGATCACTAGTGATTTGTATAGGGATGACATATCCAGTGACAATTTGTTCATAAATAAATCTTGTCGTACAAAGTGTTGTATTGTTTGCGTCTACTCTAGCTTCTGCCGACATGGTTAGATACTCGATGGCTACCACTATGTATTTGCATTGCTATAGTTGAATGATCTTGAGAGGACTGATAAATCCAATCCCCACCTCTTGAAGAGCTCCTGTGGTTGTGATGGGGAGAGTGGCATATAATCCCTTTTTAGTGGTTTACCCACCCTTTCGAAGGTGTCACATTCGACTATCCATTTGTGTGCATCCCTGTGTAGTTTTAGCCACCATAAACTAGCTAAAATAACTTTCTTGACTGTGGCATTTGGTCCCATGTGCCCTCCTGCCAATTCTTCATGTGCGTCTTGGAGTATTACTTTTATCTCTTCTTGCATAACACATCGTCTCCAGACATGGTCAAATCCCATGTTATACAATAGTCCATTGATGAGTTGAAATTTTTTGTTCTTGAGAGCTAACTTTCTTCAATCTGCTAGTAGCATGTTCAATGGAAAGGTCGAGGTAGACAGATAATCTTCTATGGGGGGTAGTGCTACAATCTAAAACAAGTGGGCATCGGGCAAATATTCTCTTACGCCCTTTGGTGGTTCCCCGGATTTTATTCTTGACAATTGATTGGCTATCACATGGCTCTTCCCTGGTCGTACAATGATAGTAGAAGTAAATTCTTGTAGTAGTAACAACCATCTACTTACCCGACCTTGAACAATTGGTTTGTTGACCAAATGTATTAACGCTTGATGGTCCACACAATATGTGAAGGACATCGCCAACAGGTAGTGTCAAAATTTCTATACGGAGTATACCATTCCAAGGTGTTTCCCTTTCAGTTGTGTTGTAGTTAGGTTCAATCTTTGATAGTAATCGATTGGAAAAAAAGATAGGGTGATCCAACCTTTGTGGTCCCACTTGTGCTAATGTTGCACGAATAGCGAAGTTCGATGCATCGACATGTACATGAAATTATTTGTCCTTGTCTAGGTACGCTAGAATGGAGGAACTAATTAAGCGTACTCTTAATTCCTTGAATTTCATCTCTTGATCCTCTATCCAAATAAATGCTTGGCCCTTCCTCATGAGCATATCCAATGGGTAAGATACCTAAGAGAAATTCTTGATGAAGCATTGATAACACCCAACATGGCCCAAGAAAGATTTTAATCCCATTACATCCTTCAATGCCTCCATTTTTGTACTATCACCCTTATTTTTTATGGGTCCATTTTCAGTCTTGCCTTGCAAACTATGTGTCCTAGCAATTTTCCTTGAGGTACCATAAATTTGCACTTCTTTGGATTTAGAGAAAACAATACATTTTGCATCCTCCATACATTCTACCAAGGCTTTCAAGTGTGTTTCTTGGTCACTATATATTGACTAATCATCCAAGAATGCTTTAAAATTTCCTACTGACATCTTATCGAAGATGTGTAGGATTATCCTCTAAAATATAGACAAAGCGTTACATAGTCTGAACAACATCTAATTATATGCATATACTCTGTCCTCCACTATGAATGTAGTCTTCAACTAAACTCTTCTACAATGCTGATTTGGTTATATCTTGAGAAGTCGTCCATGAAGGAATATATCTCACAACCTGCGATTTCTTCAAGGGTTGAATGGGTGAATATTATAGGAAATGGGTCCTTGAGAGTGAGTGTATTTAAACTCCCGAAATCTTCACATACCTATATCTGTTCGAACTCTCTCTTGAGTGATATGTCAATCGAGGAGACCCAATCACTGGTCTGTAATTTGAAGATTATGCCTGCCTCCAACATCTTTTCTATTTCTTCTTGCACCATCGCCACATTCTATACGATCGTTTCTGTATTGGTTGCGCTCTTGGTAGTAGGGGTATTCTATGTATACACAACTCTAGTGGTACTCCCTTTAGATCTTTGCATGTCCAAGAAAAGGCATTTTTATATTCCAAAAATATTTTGAGTGTCGTCACTTAAGTACTAGGTCCCAATCATCTCCTACTAGAATTATTCGAGGACTACCTTCTTCTCCAAGGCTTACTTTCTTCATTGTAGGCTTCTCATACTGGATTGCTTTATCTCGTTTGAAATTATGGACTGGTGTATCATTCAACTTGGCAACTCCCTCCTTGTACTCCCCGTACTTTGGAAATAACCTGTGGCTTGTTGTCGCCTAGTCTTCTTCTTCTACCTCTCTGATTTGTATCATGTTGTAGTTGTATTGAAATAGTTCATAGTCCTCTAACTACCACTGAAGTAGTTCGTTCAAGGAACTAGTTTCATCCTCATAACAGTGCTAGAGGTCTAATATCCCTTTGTCATTCAGCTCCATGCCTCCTCGTTCTTCTATCCATGTTTCTCCTCCCTTTGATTCTAAGTCGAAAGTGACCTCTTCATTCACTGCCTGGTTCTTCAGGTAAATGATGTACCTCTTGCCTTTGTTTTCTATCAACAAAGTGTTCTTTTTCCAATTGTGATCTTCCTTGGCTACTATCAGCCATCCCCTCCCTACTAATACATTGTATTCTTTCTTTTCTAAGGGAAGGACGACCAAATTTAACAAAGATTGTTGTGTTCCAACCAATACCTTTTGTGCCATTAGCATCCCTAAGGGTTTGATTCCATGCTGATCAGCTCCCACAAGTTGGAAGGTTGGTGGCCAGAGAGTGGGGAGGTTGGTGGCCAGAGAGTCGGTTTCCCCAAGCACTTTCATGTGTCCTCCGGTAACACATTCACTTCCGATCCTCCATCTATGATTGTGTTTGTCAAGGTCATCCCAAAAATCTCCATATGTACTATGGATGGTTTCTTTCCCATATTGACTACCAATATCATCAAATCGATGACTTGTTCTCCTTGTGGTGGTGGAGGTTTTATTATTATGTCTTCACTTATGCCCTCTTGTTTTTTATTTTGGCCATCGCCTATGGTACTGGAGATTGCTACTCGAAATTGTGATATACTCTACAAGAGGTCTTCCATCCGTATAGGTACGATGGATTACAGTACTTGTCTCACAATATTTTTATTTGACTCAAACCTAGAAGTACCTTTTGTTTCATTAGAACCCCTTCGTTCCTTTGCAATAGCATTGTCTACTTTTTCCCTTGCTTCTCGAAGTCTCTCTATACGACGGTTTGGGTATAATGCCTTCTTAGCTTGTGCTCAGGGGACTGCCAAGATTACTTTTGTCTTGTTCCTCCACGTCCAACATATTTATGCTTCCCTTTTGTTTTGAGCAGTTTGTATCCTCATGGTCACCTAGTCCGTACCATTTGCACAACATTCTAGCCTTGTTTTGGTCACTTTGGCATTCTCTAGAGAAATGTCCCCACTCATTGCATTTTCAACATTGTATCATCGGTCTACCCTTAGCATCATATTGAATTCTGCTCCTTGTGCCACTTTTATTGTTAAATTGATTATTATTTCCTCACCGATTTTGATAATTGCTAGGTGATGCAATTTGATTGTTATAATGTTGTTTTGGCGGCATATTTGGTGGTGTAGAATACTTGCCTTGCGTAAAGAGCACGTGTGTACTTCTTGTCTTTAAGTTATATGGACACTCTTTAATAGAATAGTCTAAAGCTTGGAAAATGTTGCAGAATAGCTTCTTGGGACAATTTGTTTTAATGTGGCCTTCATTCTTGCATTTTGTACACCATAGATCTTTTTTTCCTTGGTTGCCTCTTTCTTTGCTTTCAACTCTTTCATCATTCACATCATGTCCCTCCTTAGGGCTTGTACTGTTTTGGATTCATTGTCAATGCTTTCTTCCAAACTATCTTCTTCATCTGTTTCTCTTCCCTCGAGGATTTCTTGTCCTCACTCTCTATTGCCATCACTCGATTGTAAGCATCGACATAAGAGGAGGGGGGTACAACTTTCATTTTTTCTTAATGAAGGGATTAACCCTTCAATAAACCACCTCTTCAATCCATCTACTAGCTGGTTTTCTAGCTTCACCAACAGTTCTTTGAGCCTATGATTGTAAGCTCATACATTTTCATGCTTTCTTTGTTTAGTATTGTAGATCTCTGTTACAATTTCATTGTCATCTCTCAAGAGTTTGAGTTTTTCTTGGAATGTTCTTTTCAATGCATCCCATGTAGCTTTTTTTGCTATGTCCAATTCTATATACCAATCTATAGCTATGCCTCTGAGAGTTGATGGAAATTCCCTCAACCAATAGGTTGTCATCCTAGCCATTTTCTACCCAAATTGTCTCACATGTCTTGCAATGCCTCACAAGATCCTTCAACCCTTTTTTTGTGCATTTTGGAAGTTTCTTCCTTTCTACATTCAGAATTGTTGGAGGAGTCACCCCATCTTGCTTCCCATTTGTGCCATTTGTGACAATAACATGATTGGAGAGTCTTCATTTGTACATTTCAATGCTTTCCTTGCACTCACGGACACATCAAAATCCTTAACTCGTCTCTCTTCAATGTTTGTCACTCTCGGGTTGCCTTCAAGGTCCCTTTTACGCTCCCTCCTTCTAGGGATTATTGGCTCCAATCTTCCAATTTTCAGCTCTTCTGTAAGTATTAGGTCTTCAATCTGGTGTATGGTGTTCTCGTCCGTCTCTATCAGACCATCGATAGGTTCTCCCTCATCTTCCCCTTTGTTCAACTATGATGGTATTAATGGTTCTTTGACAGTGAGGTCGATTGGTTCTTGTCTTCCCCTTCGTTCAATGTTGATGGTATAGGCGGCGCTCCAACTTGGTCGATGAGGTCAGTGTACACTTTATCAAGGAGTGGTAGATGTCATGCTATTTCTTCCCACTCACCCTTTGTGTGCTTTCTTGTCATGAAAGTTTTCCTTTCTTCTTGACTACGACTTCTCTTATGCTTCGACTTTTACTCTTGGGTGGACTCGAGCTTTCAGTCAAAAACCCTTCACCTTCTTCAACTTCACCCTTTAATTGTCTCCTTCATTCTCTTTGTTCCCTTAATCTTAGGGACCTTCTAATCTTTTGGTCTAGTGATTCAAGCGCTTTGTATTTGTTTCCCGTCTTTATTCAAGTGTAAGGGAATTAATTCTTCGGAGTGCGTCAGTGATCGATATCACATTCTTCTTCCCTTCAATTTCATTCTTCGTATCGTTGCAATATTTGTTGTCAACGTTGTTCTCATTCTTTCTCCTCACAAAGGTCTTGTAAGATGATAAGGTATCGAGCAAGTAATCTTGGTAATCAGTTCAAACAAATCTGCTTCGTCGTTCACTTGCAAATTGTCCCAAATCCCATCTTGAGGGATTTGCCTCTTAATGGCTTCCCTCCAAACATGCTCCCACACGAATATATCCCACAAATTTACAAGATCTTGCGTGAGTTGATCTTCTCTTTCTTTGTTTGATTCTACAAGTTCTTCTATTGGCTTTCCCATTTAATTTTTCATTTTCCTAGCTTCCCTATTTAACCAAAGTTCTTATAGGCAACGACGCCAAATGTTTACTATCAACTCTACTTGAAGGATTATAATAGAAAAAATAGTAAATTTTATACGAAACAATTCATAATTTCAAGTGAAAAAGATATTTTGATTCAGTCATAAGCATTTACAAAATGTTTGGGAAATTCATGCTTGCAGTCCCCGAACATGTATACAATTATAATATTTATAGGACAGTTGATGATTGTTGAGAATTACCAACCATCGGCAATTAGTACTAACAATTGTTGGGAACTACTTGCTGATTACAACAAAACTAATGTGATTATTTAGTAACTACAACTATCCATCTTTATAAATAAAATTAATTAAATATAAGTTGTGCAGATTTTAAACAACTTAATTTAATTAATTAATTATTTCATTTTTTCCTCCTAATTAGCCTACAAGAATTAAAATAGGCTAAGGGTCCTTGACTAGTGCTTACACCTGTGAAGGGGACATAACATAGTGAAGGATAGCATGAGAGAGGAGCAAGAATAAATTCATTGCCTAGGCAACTCCCTAGAAAATGAAACCAAGTCTCTCAAAAGGTTAAAACCACGCTTTTTTGAGTATTTAAATAAGAACTTGTATCTTTAATTCTACACACATAGTAACGAATCAAACATGTTTCTCTATCTCGACTCTCAAAATCTAAAGGAATGTTATAGCACATAGATAGATAGCATGTTTTACTTGAAGACAATCAATACATCAAAGAAAAGAAAAAATGCTGCCCTAAACCATGGAATCTTTGTAATATTTTAATTTGCACCTTCCAATACAACCCAAAATATAACAAATGTGTGCTAGAACCACTCTTTGAATTAGAAGGGAAAGCTCCAACAAAGCATACTTGCCATATACAAATGTTACAGTGTTCTGAGTGACTACGTTTATACTGAACAAAATTTAGATGTGTATCTTTCTTGGATTTGCTTAGTGTAAAAGGCTGAATTAACAAAGCTTTGAAAAGAAATTATTATTCAATGAACCTTAGTGACTTGCATCTAAAACCCGTGATGAAGCTTTCAAAATTCATTTTGACAATCTCTTTATTGAAATTCACAAATTTGACACTATTCCACTTTGCATCAGATCTCAAAACAACACATCCCCAAGTGTGAACATTTCTTTACTGAAAATAAAAACTAGAATTTGTAAATCAATTAGATTAGCAGTAAATACACATTGAATGGTGCAAAATAGATGAAGTTGGCTCTGAAAATCTTCAACCACTATTGATACAACTAAAAAATATTTGTCCTGATACTAGAAAGCAGTCTTGGAAGCCTTTTTTACTCATAAACAGCAAAAGATGAGTTTGCTTGTGAACAATAAGTGCTAGCCTCTTTATAGACTTTTTACTTTGTCTTGGCTTTTTGGACTATAGTTGATTTTTTTCTTTATTTTTTAACTTGCTGCCTAAGTTACTGGAATCGGCCCTTTACCTTGCCGATTCCAGGTACTGAAACGTCTGCAAACGGATACCTCATGGAATCGTTGGGATTCAAACAGGGTACGGGATTTTCGCAGTTTGAAACATATCAAATTTTTCTTGCTGTTTTTTGCATGACGTGGCGTTTTGTCATGAGTTTTGAAACTTTTTTCAACATTTTCGAAGCTAAAAAACCCTAAACGCGTTCTCTTTTCACATCAGTTGTTTATTTATCTCCATTGTTTTTTCACAGCAGCATTTCTCTTCTGCGCGAAAACCCTAAGCGATTCAACTTGCAGGCTGTGACTTCATCAAGCTTCCAGATTTGAAGTGGCTAAGAGACTTTAGGCGTGGTTGCAGGTGGTTCCATTTCATTGGTTCTCCCGACATTTTCCAACTGCGCGTGCTGGTTCCTAGAGGAATTTTTCTACGAATGTTTTTATTTTATTTTTTCTTTTAAACTTTTCATAGTGCTTAATAGTTTATACTTTTTGTTATAGTTTATAAATTTTAAATTTATTTATTATTATTATATTATTGTTTATAAACTTATTATTTTTATTATACATTTATAATTTATAATATCACCTACGTATCCAGTTTATAATATTATTATTAATTTATTTAATACCATAATATTATATAATATTAATTATAATTTATATATTTTATTATAATATAATGAGTATTATAATTTATAAATTTATAATAATTTTAAATTTTAAATTAGTATTATAAATTTATAATAGTTTAAAATTTTAAATTAGTAATATAAATTTATAATAGTTTAAAATTTTAAATTAGTATTATAAATTTATAATATTATTATATAATAATTGTAAATTATAATTATACTAATTTTTTATATTAATTTGCCGGTATTGGCATGGTGTGATGGTTTATAGGTGGCATTGTTGTTCTTGCCACCAAGGTTCAAACCCCGTTGGGCTGGTATTTTTGAATGGTTGTATCCGGTTCATAGCTCCGGACAAAAGCGTTTACCCCTTGAATAAAAAAAAAAAAATTTATATTAAATCAAAATGTTAATTTAAATTTTAAATTTTTTATTTTTTTTGAAAAATGAAATGGTAGTTCTATGTTTTGTTAGTTCTAAGTTTTGTTTAGCATATGCATGATATGTGGTATTCTAAATTTAATTCTTGTTTTTACTTTTTAGGCTGCAAATATGTTTATATCTATGATTTTTATATGTTTTATGTATGGACGTACCCAAACGTACCCACCTTCCCAAAAAAAAAAATTGTCGTACCGACGTACCCTACCCGTACCCGTACCCACGTACCCGTACCCGATTCGGCAACTTAGCTTGCTGCAATTTCAATTATAATTTTTATTAATTTTTTTAAAATAATCACTGGTTAACAATACAAAATCATTAATCAGTAATTATTATTATAAAATGAATGTCATAAAAGATAGGAAATTTTTAAAGAACAGAACTTTTTAAAATTTGCGCTAATTTTTTTTGTTTTGGCACACTTTGTCCTGAACTTTCAAGGGGACAACCAAAAAACTAATATTACTTATTAATGAATAATTAATTAATAATAAATTATTAATTATACATTAATAAATTATAATTGAAATTGATGGACAAATAATTTGTATATGAAAATTTGACATTTTGGATTTTGACATAATGAACATTAGTATTGGAGGAAAAACAATTATTGGACTATGACACAATTCACAGTTCAATTGAATAAAGAATTTTTTAGACTTTGACAACATGACCTGTGACTTGACTAAAAATTGACCATTCCAATTTTTGACAAAGAACTGGACACACAAATGACAATTTGACAAGAAGTTTCTTTTATCAAAATCAAGTTTCAGATTAGGTACAACCGTACAACAATCTTCAAGGGGAAAAAGAATCTAAACTAGCCTTAAAATATTATGTCCAATCATGTTGCAAGGAAAGTTTGGATAGAGATAAATAAAGTTGCCATTGACAATGTCATTTCCATAATAGATCTTTCTGATTTCTTGGTGCAACTTTGACTTGCTTGTTTACATTTACTTTGAAATCAAAAGCTTACAATTTTCCATTCACTTCATTATTTAATCTGTTATTCAGTTTCTTCTTTCTTACTGTAATCAAGCAAATTATTTTGAATAGAAGACATGGACAAAAATCTTAGATTTAATTAAAGAAAATCAGTAGATATTAAGTCTTTGAAACCTTGGAGCAAGGACAAGAATACCTTAAAAACCATTTCATTCATTATCCTTTCATAGTAGACAATTGCATCCCGAAGCCTTCCAACTTCCATTAAATCATTACCTTCCTTTAGTACCTGTGAAATCATGTCAACATAAAAACAAAGAAAGTATTTGAAAAACTGTTCGAAAATTTTCTTTAATGCTAACTAATATGCTCAAATCACTTTTGGTACAAGGATAATCTCCTTTTTGTCCTTTTTGACATATAAGGATATTACATTAAGATATGAGAAGGATGTACATGATCAGGAAGCCATATCGGTAAATTTAAAGTAGCACAAAAAACATAAAAGAGTATTACATTTCACAACCAAGTGAGGATTGGCTATACCATTATGCAGCACTCAAAGATGCTGTACAAATGATAAAGTCCAGATACAAAAAAAGCACATGAAGGTACTGTACAAATGATAAATTCTAGAAACAAAAAAGATCATTCATTATTTTTCAATGAGTAAAGGCAAGAAATCAATCCTCCTGGTGCATCTGCTTCTTCCATCATGTCCTCAGTGTAAGGAAGGAATGTCTGCAGATTCCTTTTAAATTCCCACAGAGAGCACCTGAATGCTGTTAGGGGAGATGCCTGATATGGAGATGGGGTTTTTGTACTTTGCGTTCCATGTCAGATATAAATCTGTATTACATTCAGGAGGCTCCATTGGTTCCCACTGTTAATGGCATCAGCAGGTTGGGAGGGTTTATCTTTTCCATGAAGGAGCTGCTTCTGAATAAGTTCAGTTAAGTTTTGGTTCTGGTTGAAAATCTTTGCATGTTACTGGGCTGATTAGTGCATGAGCTGATCCTGCAGGGAGATGATTGTTTTAAGAAAACAGTTATATTGCATATTATAACTTCTGCAAACACGTCCATCTTGTCCACTTCCAAAGAGCTGGGAGATTTACTGGTGGAAGGATGCTAATGTTGGGTGAATTTAGGATGATTTTGGATAGCTTGATGCATGCTTTGAGCAATAGGTAAGAAGGAAGAACCTCTTTGAGCCAAGGATTCAGCTTCTTTGGAAGAATGGACATGGTATCTTCTCTTTCCATTTGCTATTAAATATTTGGCAAAGTAAGAAATTTAAAAGAAATGTGTAAATTGAGTTAGTTTTATATTTTCCGCTAGTTTATGTCTAGTATGACATCACTAATGCATATATTTAATAAAATTACATATATCTAACTGAATCTTTTAAAGACAATTATCTTAGACATCTCAAAAATGACTTAATGTTAAAACACTACAATCGAAAAAGAATAAAAAATTATGTGACCCCTATTTATCATGGTCATGAGACTTGGAGTATGCAAGCCAATTTTTGACTTGGCATGGACTCAGCCAAACTGCAGCAAAAAATAAAATTTCTTCTTAATCTATCTAAAGAATTGTTTCTAATGGTTCTTTATTTTACCTTTTTTTTACTCAATGAGTATTTTCATGGACCGACTCAGCTCATGATTCAGTGAGAAATTGCTGAGTCTCATAACTATGCTAAATATATTTATTCTTTTTGTTTTGTTTTAAAACTAGCTCCAGACGTTTCTTACACCATGGAAACCTTCAAAATACATGCATTTCTAACATGCAATAAGCTGACCATCTTCTAGTTTTCTTAACATAAGATGGCTATTGTAATTTCTCTTCTATTATCAAAACCACAGTAACGAGACTCACCAAGACTCGCCTAGACTCAGCGAGTCTTGAGTCGAGTCACCCCAGCCAAGTCTGGGGGACTCGGACTTGGACTCGACCGAGTCCAGCCGAGTCCTCGCAGGACTCACTAATTCTAGGCGAGTCCCGTCAAGCAGACTCGTGCAGAGGTAGGTTTGAAAAGTGCAAAAATTACACAAAATTTAAAGTTAAAACTTTTTTTTTTACTTATTGTGAATGCAAAATGATCTACGCCATGAAGGTTTGTATGGTTTTGGAGGTCTTAATTTGGGCTTCCGCGAGGGACGTTGCCCCTCGACTCCGCTGAGGGCACTACCCCTAGACCCCAACAAGGGGCATTGCCCCTTGACCCCACTGTGGGCATTTCCCCCAAACCCCCACAAGGGGCGCTACCCCTCGACCCCGCAAAGGGCACTGCCCCTAGACCCCCGCAAAGGGCACTACCCCTCACCCCCATTGGGGCAATTTCCCTCAAACTTGAGATTATGGCTGCTACATCATCCAGGACCTATCTTAGACACATTTGTAGGAAGGATGCAGGCTCCTTTTAGCCATAGACTTCTAGTTATTGTTTTGAATCTTTTGATATTTCATATTTGTTTGGAACATTTGATGTCATGGATTTCATATTCCATGAGTTTTGTATACATTGGAGTCTTTGACTATATATCTAAGTGTGCTATTTCCTTCAGCAACTCAGCTAAAATTTGTGTTATGTGATCGATGTATACTTGTGTTAGTGACGAGGACCTTGATTGAGTTGACCAGGCAGATAGAGAGGCTGAGGCTATAGCCATGGCAGAGGAGGAGGCTAGAGCACAAGCAGACACAACCACAATTGATGTTGGTGAGGGTGGTATGGAGTCACAAGCAGAGACTATGGCTGCAACTGCTACATCATCCAGGACCCACCTTAGACACCTTCGTAGGAAGGATGCAGGCTCATGTGAGCCATAGACTTGTAGTTATTTGTTGGTGTTTAAATTCGCACCTCTGGAATGCGTATTTGAAACGGACAGCTATGCACAGATAAACTGCTCTTCAAATTAGGAGGGGAAGCTCCCTCTTGCTGATGGTGTTCAAGAAAGTAAACTAAAACTAGGTTGCCTATCTTTTTGATCAGCTAGAGCACAAGGTTTATAAAACACAAACGCCGCAGCTGAGATTTTCTGATTTAAGAACTTCAACTACGACTAACTTAAACTAAAGACGTTTCTAACTTCTCAAGTAATAAGCAGAGCAAGAGAAACTAAAAATGAACAAGGTAGATTTCTGACAAAATACTTCGATAAACTCTTTTTCAACGAACATCTACACACTTCAATGTAAGTTGAAATCAAGATCATAAAAGTAAAACACAAATAACGGAAATCGGAGATTTTATATCAAAGCAAAAGAGGCTCATGATTTTATTACTCAAACTTTTGGAACAAAGCTCACTTTTAACATGCCTGGAACAAGAAATTGCAGCTAAAGAGGCTTGCAATCTTGTTCTTACACAATAGAAACAACAATCACACTAACTCCTTGTTGGCTAAAGAGGCTCAACAATTTGCTATCACAACACAATTGAACGACACTTGAATAACAAATAGAAGGCAAAATAGGCTCAGCGTTTTGTTATCACTAGCATGGTTAAAGAAAACTAATGAGCCAAGGCTCTTATTTATAGAGAAGCAGAGGAGTAGGGAACCCTAAAATCTCCTTGCTTTCACAATCTAGGGCTTGCTCAGCAAGCAAGCTTTATTTCTAAATCTAGAAAGAAGACAACAACTAACACCTAAGAAAGCAGAAAAAGCGGGAAACGCCAACTATTACATTTATCTTCTTTCTCTTCTCAAAGAATGGATAAGAATTGTTCCAAGAATAGAAAGAAAGCGGAAAGAAAGCTTCTAGATGAAAGCCGCTTTAAAGCTCAATCATATCCACTAAAAAGCAGGAAAATGTGTCCTGGTCAAGTGTATTGATATTATCTAAGGCAATATTTTGATTCTCCAAGATCTCCTCGCCTTCTGTGATCAAACTTAGAGAATCTTTCACTTCTTCAGTTGCTTTATGAGTTCTATTCTTGACAAACATCGCTGCCCGAAAAGATGACTCACTAATTGATAACTTGGCAGCTCTACAACTTTATGCTTTTGACTCTTCTCTTGATTTCCAGCAGAAGAGTATTGCACAACTCTTTTCTGATACCTTTCATTTTTCTCATATCACACCTCCTTGTGTTCTTCAGCTGAGATGATGAAGTTTTGACATAGTGCTGATTTGGTCTTAAACTCGAGGGGAGTGTACTCCATATTGAAAACCTTGAAGAATGACTGTAAACTCGCCTATGTTCAGACAAGTCTTGAGCAACTTTCTATTTTTAGAATGCTGGTTTTTCGTCTTCAAACGGACAAATTTTTGGAATTTTTTCTGAGATATGGGTTTTGCTCAGAATTTTGTTGCAATACAACCCAGATCGTCCATTTTTTAAAATCTTGAATTTTGACTGAAAAAGCAGCAAACCCTAATTTCTTCAAATTTTCACCGAAAAAGCTGGCCCTGGGTTTTGTTCAAATACAATTAGAAATGGACCCAGTTGATCAGATTTGAAAAACACTGATGGCTGATCGAAAAAGCAGCCAACCCTAGAATTTGAAATTTTCTTGAAAAAGCTGTGATATGGGTTTTCTTCAGAAGAAAGTTTTGAGAGAACCCAGATAATCAAAATTTGCAAACTCTGAAGATTTCACTGACATGCAAGGAAAAAGCAGCTGCTGCAACTTGATGAATTTCTCCAAAAATTCTTCAGAAGAATGAGATGAAGAAACCCAGATGGCTGAAAATTAAAAATCTTTGACCTTCTCCTTCAAAAATTTGATCTTCTGGATGAAAAAGCATGAAAAAGCAAGGTCTTATGTTGCTGGTCTGAAAATTATTCATGAAAATCAGCAACCTTGAGCTCTTGGATCTTGAAATAAAACTTCAAATTTGCTACTCTATTCTTCTCCTTTGGACGCCACCTGCAAAAATGATGAAGATTGAATGGAAGAGATCTTTTAAATATACTTAGGGTTTGAAATAGGTTTGCTTTCTTTTGTTTTTATCTTCAAAACCCTAAAATTGGCCTGTTCAATGAACTTGGACATTCCCTTCCTCTTGCCATTTTGAATCTTTTGAAAACTTTGAAAATTTCACTAAGGCAGCGTAAGTTGGGCGCCCTTCTTGGCTAGAGGCGCCTACTTCATTCAGACTTAACCACTTTTTTGAGTTTTTTCAACTTTTCTTCCATTTTGACCCCTGGATTGACCTTGATCTCTGGCTTCCAGATTGATCCGATGAACGAGCTGGATGATTCATTGCGTAGCCTGACTGATTCTGAGAAGATTGTCTTGGAGGCACCTCTGGCGAAAAACTTTGTTTTGACCTTCAAATTCATGGGAGCCCATTTCCTCCAGGGGCTCCGAACTTTCACAGTGTTAGCCATTTTTATGATTTTCAAGTTCTTCCTTTTCCCTTTAATCTTCTGATGAAATCCTGATTCCGGGAGCTACGCTGATCCGATCGACTGACCGTCAACTCCATTGGATAGCTCGACTGAAACTGACGAAGTGATCTTAGAAGCTGTATCTGCAAATTCTAACATCTCAGGGCTCAAAATCTTGGGCGCCCTTTCTCTCCAGGGGCGCCCATCTTAAGCAGACTTAGCCATTTTTTTTATTTCTTCATCCTTTCACTTCTACAGATGATCTCGCTTGATCTGGTGATCCGGAGCTCGGATTGACTGACGGCTGGGCTTATTGCGAAGCTAAGAAGATTTTGGAAGGGGTCTTCTGGGGATCACTTCACCAAAAAGTTAGATTTGGGCCTTCAAAAGCTTGGGCGCCCTTCTTAGCTGGGGGCACCCATGTTGACCAGACTTAGCTTATTTTCCACCTTTTTTGTGTTTGCT
The DNA here is from genome assembly GCA_007258455.2 of Sequoia sempervirens. Classification (NCBI taxonomy): domain Eukaryota; kingdom Viridiplantae; phylum Streptophyta; class Pinopsida; order Cupressales; family Cupressaceae; genus Sequoia; species Sequoia sempervirens. Next base: position 206,776,833 of record VDFB02000007.1, on the reverse strand, counting down.
TTTGAACTTTGAAATTCAACCTTCGTCAGACTCCCTATTCGGCGCTTTGTATCTGGTGACTACGACATCTGATTGTCATGCTGAGTATCTCGTTGGAAAGCTGGACCAACTGCGCAGAGATTACGTTAGACACATTTCCCTGGATTCATCTGTTTGAACCTCTGAAAACTTGGGCGCCCTTCTTCACCTGGGGCACTCAAACTTCCAACACTCAGTCATTTTTCATTTGACTTTCTCACTAAGCTTGAAACCTTCATTCTGTATGTTCGTCTTCGATCTGAACTTTCTAGAGATTGGACAGTCGGATAATTTGACAAAGGCAGGCATGTCGAAGCTGGCTGAACACTGAAGAGATTGAACCCTAATTGCTGAATTAGCCCCTTCAAAAATTTGGGCACCCTTCTTCACCAGGGGCGCCCACTTTATCCAGACTTAACCAATTTTTGATAAATTTCACTTCTTTCCACTCTGGCTTCAGTTTGAATACCTCGTGTTTGATCTCGAATTCTGGGTGACTGGATGATCTGTTGACTCCACTACCGGACTTGTTGTGAAGCTGAGAGGGTTCTGAATAACTTTGACTGAGATCTCAAACCCTAATTCCATCATATGGTGCCCTAAAAAGATGGGCGCCTATTCTCTCCTGGGGCGCCCATGACAAGCAGACTTAGTCAAAATCTGGGAGATTTCACCTTCATTCAACATGCATGTTCATCACTTCGTCTTCTGTTTGATGCTTGATCATTGAATCTGACACTTGGCAGCCGACTGACCTCCATTGATGACTTCGGAGCTCCTCATATACTTCTAAAAAAGAAAAATAGACCCACTAGGGAAAAACTGATTATTTTAAGATTTTGACTGCACCAACCTGATAAGGACGTATTTTGAACCAATCAAAATCAGTTTGGACCTTGGCGGATAAACTTTCTATTTTTAGAAATTTTCTATTTTTAGAAAATTTTGCTAGTATCCGTTTCGAAAGAAACCCAGAAAAACCCAAAAAAGTTACTATTTTTAGGAAATTTCTAAAAATAGCAGTTTTCCTAAAATTTAGGGATGAAAAACTGAGATATGGGTTTTGAAGGTTAAGCTGCTTTGAGCAGACCCAGATCGTCATATTTTGAAAATTTTGCACTTTAACCCCTCATGCAAGACATGCACACCCAAATTTTGACCTTTTTGACTGATTTAACAAGACTTTTACTCATTTCTTCAAAATGTCTAAGTGTAACAAAAATTTTAATTTTGGGGTACAACATTATTGTTTTGATATTTCATATTTGTTTGGAACATTTGATGTCATGGATTTCATATTCCATGAGTTTTGTATACATTTGACTATATTTAGATATCTAAGTGTGCTATTTCCTTCAGCAGCTCAGCTACAATTTGAGTATGTGATCAATGTATACTTGTGTATGTGATCAAATTAGCTTCTATTTGATGATGTTATTGTGTCTTTAAGGTTTATTTAATAAAGGGTACATGAAACAAGTTTTAAATCCGTAAAAATCTCTAAATTTCTTGGGTTTTTCATTTTGCCAAGTCTACGCCGAGTCCCGAGTCCCGACTCAAGTCACCCTCGTCAAGTCTGAGTCTCGTAACTATGATCAAAACAATATATTTTACTTTAGGGAAAGAAAAAGATATGTAATAATAAAAAAGGTCAAAGACAATAAAATATAAAAATCCTATAGGAAAGCTCAAATACAGAGAGAGATCACATAATCTAACAAAACATTGGCCAAACCAGTTGTTAGAATAAACAAAACAACCATCTTTGTTTAAGCAATGTTGAATAATTGGTATAGCCTTTAAGAAGTTATCTCAAAGTCATTATATATAGCTGACAAGAAGACACAAGTATTCCAATTGTAGAATTATTTACATAAACACTTAAAAGCAAGTAGTGTAGACTTTTAAGCGTAATAAAGAATACTTGAGTCAAGAGCTTTCCAACAAGATATAACAATACATTGTTCAAATTCATTAACAGCAAGGGAATAATATACTTTGTTAAGATGCTACGATAGACTAGAAATCAAAAAGAAAAAAGAAAGAAATTATTGTATGCCTAATTATAGCCAAAAAGATTAAAGGGGCCCATAACTACAATCAATTGTACGAGATAAGTACTAGGGTAAAAAGACACCATAATACACTAAAAATAAGTAAGCACAAAGTACAAAGGAAAGATAAACAAGGCATGGGTGGGTAAAGTGGTTAAACCATAATTCATAAGAGAGTAAAATAACTATGCTCCCCGAAGCTTCTAAGATGGGGACAGAAAGGGACAATGGGATGTGTTTCCAGTACGGGGGTACTTTTTGGCCATCTTTTAGGGGATGGCAAGGGATGACTATTGAAAAATAGGGAAATCTTTACAAATATAAAGAAATTTCAAATATTCATAACATTTATAAAGAATTGGTCATAGACATTATAGAAGATTAATACATAACATTAGACTTGAATGGAAATTTCACATGAGAATTGACAAACAAATTAACAAAATTTAAATCATTTCATTGTCAATGAGCATACATATTATATAAGAATTATAACAAAATTCCCAAAGGTTGCAAGTTTCAACTATAAAATAACAAAAACATAGAAAATCTATAGTATTCCCTAATCAGCAGATGCATCTGGTAAGTTTGTATCAAAATCAGAGCTCCATTGTGAGTCATTTCCAATATAAGGGGTTGTCTCGGGCAATGGAACCCCAACCAATCCATCCTATGTATCCTCCTCATCAATTTGTATAGCATCTTCAAGATCAACAGCCCAACGAAAGGCTGAAGTCTAACGATAGGGTCTGTCAATTTTGTAATCGCAAGGCACTATGTACAACCACCAACTTCTTTGATTGTCTAGAGGTAAGGTTGTTCCTCTTGAATCGCTAGATGAAGTTATATGTGGACCAATTCCTCTCTACAACTAAGGAACTAGCAACCTATGAAATAAGATGAATGGCAAGTACCCTCAACTCGGGTGCATCCTTGCCTGCAATGTCCCTGTTTTCTGAATGATCACCCAACAAAGTCCACTATCTTATTGTATTCCCATAAGCTAAGGTGGGAAATATCAACAAAATAATTTAATTAATTAAATATTAAATTTTCCTAAGTTGCTTTTTGGACATTTATATTTAATTAATTGGTTAATTATTAAAGTTACTTATATTAAATGCATTGATAAAAATATTAAATAGGTCACTTTGGGGAGAGGTGAAATAGAATTAAAAATAAAGGCAATGAATGAATAAAAAGGTGGTGAAGGAAAACCATTTGATTATCTTTTGGAAATTATTATCAAGAAAGAATTTAGACAGCTTGTTCTACAGGTTCCAAAAGCTTGAGGACTAAAACCCTTGGATTTCATGATGGATTGAACGAAAACCCAATACCATCTAGAATGAATTCACTGCAGAGTTCACACAAAGCTTCATCAATAAGTTGAAGAATTTGCAAAAAAATTTAAATCTTTTCCAAAGACAAATTTCGGGGTTTGAATGGTTTAAAGAATTTCAATGGAGTAATTATGCATATGGCCTTACGGATGATAATTATTAACTGCAGCATTAATAGCTTACTCACAAGCCAACTGCACCATATTTCAGAAGGAATCCATTAATTATTATTAAGTGTATTCATTAAGAATCACAGCAAATTAAAGAAAGTCATGCCCTATAGGATATTCATAGAGGTTCAAACAAGTCTATGGGGGGCTAGTAAATCCAACACAGCCTCTACATGGTCAGTGCCACCATCTTGGAAGGGCAATACCACATCATAATTAAGGAATCGGGATATATACTGCTGCGTCACATTTCCTTGAGCCACTGAACCATTGACATGAGTGCGTTGAAATTTCTAAGGGTATGGGTGACAATGAATTAAAATAAATTGTTGGAATTTGGAAGTATATGCCAGCCGCCATCATATATATCTTGAAATATTACAGCTGGAAGTTGGATGTGGGAAAGAAGTCCTCCATTTATTTAAGTAATTTTCACTTGTAGCTGCACATAGTTACCTGTAGCTGGTTGTGGAAGTTTAAAATCTGCTGAAGAGTTAATGGGGTTGCATGTGGTGTTCAAAAGATTGGAAGAGCCGACTTACATCCACTTCTATTCTAATCTGAAGTATTTATTACCAGCTGCATATTGAGGCTACAGTCATCCAATGAGTGAACTGTTGGACTGAATAACAGGTCAGAATATTGCATGTATTCCTTTATTTTCTATTACAAACAGCAAGGTTTAAAGATTATCAAAGTTTGTTAGAATAGTAGACAGATTATTGGAATTCATTTGAAATCACTTTGGTTTGTGTCCAAACTTCAATTTGTGGCATTATGTTAATTTTCATATCAAAACTTTGAAGTAAACAAAGCTATTAAACAAATTACCATACCAAATCCCTGCATCTTTACTTCATGCCAACCATTTGACAAAAAGCTTAAGGGGAGACATTGAAAGTTTAGGTGAAAATCAATAAGGGTCTCTTACATTGCCATGCCATGTCCACCATCCAATAGGGTCGGTTTGAGCTAATGTAGCTCTATTCGACCTTGCCTCTAATTTGCTGAAGATTGGACCAGAGAGATTGATAAATGCAAGCCACTATGTGTGAAGTTAAGCAGATTCCTTTTCAATATACATTTTTTGAAGGGCCTTCATGAGCCCTTATTTCACCTCTTCATCATGAGATGGAGACACTGTTCCAAGCTTAGCTACATACGATTTGGGATTTAGAGCATAGGCTACCATATGAAGTAGGGTGTTCATAGTGGTCCACTGTTGTGTCACAATGGGCCTAAGATGCTCCTCATAAAATCCCAAAGTAGGGTCCCTACTATGAATTGTTTGCTTCACCTACCTAAGCATGCTATCAAAGGTCTCATTAATGTCTCCCAAGCTAGGAGAGTCAATATCAGCATGTCTTATTACTCGCACAATAGGCCCAATCAAGGAGCAAACATATCTGCAAGTGCAAACAAGTTACAAAATCAAAATTTTAAAAAAGAATGAAAATGTTTTACAAGTTAGAAACATTAATAAATTAACATTTTAAAAATAAAATAATAAAACCAAAGATTTTCTTACCTTGTTGTGGACCACCAATCATCGTCAACGATTTTTTGTTTCACACTTCTTCCTTCTGGTGTGCTTGCCTTTGACCATCTACCCCACTCCAAATTAACCACCATTAATTGTAAAGCTCTTGGAGCTTAAGCATCCTCTGTAACAAAATGAAGTAGTTGGCATATCTAGTATCCACTGGCTTGAGGAATTCTTTCCTTAGAAAAGTCTTGAACAAAGCAAGTGAAGTGTGATGGTTGCAAATGCACACATGTATGTCTCTAGCTTCTAACACCATTTCCTTCACCCAATATATCTTCCCAATGTCCTTCAAGGTATTGTTCAATGCATGAACACAACATGGGTCCAAAAAATGTGCTTATAAGCACCCTCCACCATCAAGCCAGCTAATTTACACAACGGGCTGAATCGGTCACTACCTATACAACATTAGGGGCTCCAACATCTTCTATGGAATCTTTCAAAATTTGAAATTGAAAGTTTGCATCCTTCATTTTCCCTGAACAATCAAAAGCTCTAAGAAAATAAGAGCAAGGTAAACCTATGACAATAATATTGATGAGTGGTCGATGTTTGATATACATTTTCAATATCCATCTCTTCCAACACACTCACCTTGGAATATTGTCTATCAAGGAAGGTGGTGCTTAGCTTATGTTCTCCTAGTGGGACAAATGAGGGACCAACAACTATGACATCTTTGAACATTTGTTTGAAATATGGTGAACATGCCACATTAAATGGTATGGCAGCATAATAAATTTAGCAATAGAAGAATCGCTCATATCTTATGATTGTATGTTAAACATATTTAAAACACAATCAGTTCTCTTCTTTCCCTTGGTAGATGTAGAACCCTCTCCCCCTTGAATTCCAACATCCACGGATCCTATAAGCAATGACACACTAGACTGCCAACTCTCCAATGGAATTCCTTTCTTTCTTGCCTCCCCCTCCATATGCAATCTAGTTGCCTCAACCTTCCCAATTGCAGTTATAGTTTCACAACCTTTCACCCCTTGACCACCTATCCACAAAAGATGACAATAAACTCTAGTGTAGCCGCCTCTACATTCTTTTTTGCATAAATGGCATAGCCATACTCTATTCCCCCCTAAAAAAATTTCTTATCCTAGTCAATTGTGATGAAAATTGTAAGGTTTCTTAGGGTTAAATGGGCCTTTTGCATAGGTTTTAAGAAGTCTGGAAAGACTTTCAAATGGATTTGTACTTGCTGGCCTTTCTACACTCCCACTCCCTAAAGAACCCCCAATGGCTGTCATACTTATAGTTCTAACTCTAATTCTTTCTTGCATTTGAACTTCAACCATTTCACCATCACTACTCTCAATGTGGTTCATAGTTTTTTTTGTTAAGAATTTAAAAGAGTTGCATGTTCAAATAAAAGAAAAAATAAAATCAAAATACCCTCCCTATGTGTAAAAAAATTGAAAAAAAACTTTAAAAAATGCAAAACAAATGTAAGATAAAGAACTTACCTATAATGTAGTGCATTTGATGCCCTAATGCCTTCTTTCCACCACTATTCTCTCATATTTTCACTGTTTTTCTTCTCTTGCTGCTCTTGAATACAAGTTCACAAATGTTAAAATGAGATAGCTTTTTTCTTTTTGGTTGTTTTGATGGGTGAATTAGGTTAAGTTTTTTAAAGGGGCATAGGGGTCCTTGTGAGCCCACCCATCCCTTTTTTATATTCAAAAATATGTTTTTTTTTTTAACTTAAGTTATATTTTGATGGGTCATAGGGGACAACTAGCCATCCCATGCACATTTTTGGATGTTTCAAAAACATCTCCTAAGTTTCACAAGGAAGGGGGATAGGGGAGTGTGGGGGGACATTTCCTAGGCGTCCCTGCACCTCAGAAACATCCCATAGAGGAAATAGGGGTACTAGGGCAAGGGATGTGTCCTCAAGGAGCACTATAAAATAATAAGTAACCTAGGAAGTTAAGTATTGAAATTGCAACAAAAAGAGCTAGAGGCTCAAACACTACAATCAATCATTCATCTTCTACACATATAATTATATTATAATGGCTTTATAAATCCTTCCAACCTCTAACTACCCAACAACTAACTAACAACTAACATATTAACTAATATAATCTCTATTCAATAAATTAACATCAACATGTTAATTTATAATTTATTTCAATATATTATGTCTTGCTCTATTAATTCCTAACACCCCCCTTTGGTGCTATATAGGAACTTTATTTTGGAGCTATATTAGCAAATGTCTTTGGTTTATCAATGCCTTTCTATTTTGCATATCCACTAAGATTCACTCGTTTCAAATTTTCCATTAAGATACACAAGGTCAACCCATCATTGCTAAAAGGTACTCAACATTTTGAGTACTGTTTAGGCTACTTTCCTCAACCCAATTATATAGAAATGCCCAAAAATAACTATCCCCAAGATGTGTCCCCAATGATGTCATGACATCCCTCTTGGGCATCAAATTTATCACAGCACTTTCAGACAATTGTAAAACATTGATGGGAATGGTGTATAAATATGCACCTTTATTGTCAACTTAGATATTAATTGGAGGGGTAATCTTTGGATAAAATCCTGCTCTTTTTATACCATCGAATCTATTCATCAAAGAGATCAGTTACAAGAGCATGCAACTCCTCCAGTGAACGTGCAGTATCCACCTACAGATTTGTTTAGTAAGAGTAGTTCCATTCCTCTGTTACTGCCTCGGTTATTTCCAGATATGGAGAATAATGAGAATCAAAACAAAACTAGGGAACCACAAGAAAATGAAGCAGCAATAACAGCAACTACAATTGCATACAGTGGAATTTTATTTGCAATTCTGACTACAAACAAATGTCAGCATCCAATAGCCCCAAGCTTCAGTGATACATATTAAACAAAATAGTTATTTTCAAGTTGTCCTTTATAATTTCCTATGAGTAGAGATCAAGATTGACGAATGGTAGAGACTGTTTAATTTTACTGCCAAAAGATTGGGCAATTGAAACTTGTTCTGTAACTAATTTTTTCACATGCACTGAGAATATCCTATTCGTGGAAACATTGAATCATTGTCACACGTCAATTGACCTGATTTTATCTATATATAATTTCGTGGAGTCCAAGATTCTAGAGATGTGCATTGGAAAAAAATCCAGTGCTTAGTTAGCAGACTTTAGTCTGAATAATAAACTCAAATACATTACCTCCTAAAAATTTTTAATCGATGGAAATGGAACTTGTAGTGTAGAAAAGTGTATACCTTTACAATGTCACATTATGTTTGCATCCCCTTAATTAATTGGACTTAATTAAGCTTCTAATTACCTAAATTATGCATTCCAAAGCCTTATTATTCCCGTTTCCGAAAGGGAAACCTATATTAAACAATTGCTAACATTAATCAAAACACCTTGGAAATTGAGTGTCCTGGACTTAGGTCCCCTTTAAGTCCTAGGACCCAATTTTTAATATGTTTTTGGTGGCATTTTAATGATTCAAATTCAAATTTCAATTGTCAGCTTTTGGAATCTAATTTTCAAGAAATTAGATAAACACCTATAAATATGTAATGTCCCCATTTTGCGAGCATCGAGTTCGTAACGATTAGCCTATCATTTGACCCTCGTACTTGACAAATGTGATGAGAGGGTCTTCCTTGGCAGTTATCCAGAGTTTCAGGACCTCACTCCTCCAATTGATTCAGGTTTGGGCCTTTGCAGGGACTCACAGAGTGATATTCAGGCACTTACTATTTATAGTAAGTCAGGCCGACAGGGGTTACTATTTTTGGCAGGGCACCTGGCTTAGCTAGTCTTCTCAGTTTCGACCCAGTTTGACAGTTTGTTGAGCAAACGAAGAATTACGGAGCATTTAATAATAATTAAATGATTATTATTATGACTTTATATTATAAAGTCACTTTAAGTGAAATATTAAAATATTAATTATTAATGGAAAATTATAAAGTATTTAATACTTTATAATAAAAGAGCATTATTATTATTAAATGAGTATTTGTTACTCATTTAATATGGACGCCATTTATTAATAATTTGCCTAAGTCTCTAAAAGGGCAAATTATTATATTATTAAATGCAATTAAGTTGATTTTTTGAAAAGGGTCGAACTTTTGAGGAAAAAGATATATATTTCTCTTCAAGACAAATCAAACTCATTATTGATTGATCATTCAACTTTGTCTAAAACTTTGAAAGCTTTGGAGTTTGTGAGAAACAAGGGTTTCTGCAGATTACCAGCCATTGGAGAACGAAAACTCTTCGATGTGCAGCAATCTAAGGTTGTGAGAGATCAGCTGAAGTTTGCTCATCTAGTTGGCTTCATACAGAAGTCGAATTTGTGCTTATTGGAGGAGAATCATCAAGGGTTTGAAGAGCAGATTTTAGTTTGTTGAAATAACCATCATTGGAGAAGAAAAATTAGAAGTTATTGATCTGCTGCTACAGGGACATGAACAGTACCCGCGCTACAGTTGACGCTACAATGCACGTGAATAGTAATCGCTACAGTGATCGCTACAGTAAAAGCTAAAGTGTTGAGGCATTTAAGAGAAACTAACACAAGGGTTTGGAGCAGCATTTGAAGGTTTATTAGTTGCAGATCAGAAATACATTAATTGCTGCAATAGAAATCAGTTTGGAAGTGACTTTGCCAGGTTTGGCTGTAGACTAGAAAGCCACGATTTTGCTCATACAGTCCATACCTTGCATTGATTTCATCTAGGGCTTGGATCGCTCCATTGTAGGGGTATTGGCAATGATGCTTGACCATCTTCAGCTGTTCATGCTTGGCTGCGAATAAAATTAGGTTCTTTAATTCAAAAATACAGCTGCTTTTAACTTTGCATGTTTGCCTTTCAATATTGTAATCAAATATTTGAAATAATAAAGGCGATTGCAGCTCATGGGTGTCAATTGTGCATAAATATTAGTGAATTTCATTTTTTTTTTATTATCTGGCATCATTTTGATTTAAAAACCAGCAAAAACATTATATGCAAAAATCATTGAAACCAACCACAAAACATCAAACTCAACAAAACTTTACTATTCAGCATAGATTGGGGTTTAGATACACCTGGTCTCCTACAAAATACATAGTTATTTTATCAATTCAAAGACAACACGCATAATCCAAACTTCACAAGAGCAAAAATTATTGTCAAGAGCATTGAAGAGAAGATTTATCAGTCATCTATAGCATCAATCAAGATCATATCATCATGTCAAAGTTGATGTGTGTTCACGTCATGTTTTGGAGCTAACATTGTGATGTAGGTTTCAAGCACTCGAGCAATCATTCAAGCATCAAATCAATCAATCAATAAAACCAATTCATGCAAGATCTAGGCCTTAGAGTCATGTGTTTGACTTTAGTCCTCTAAGCGCAGCCATTAAGGGTTTGGTGAGTTGTAACAAGCAAGTGTTTGTTAGTCGGATATTTTACTTTGTTGTCGGCCGTAGTCGGCCTCGGTCGTAGTCGGCCAATTGTCAAATAAAACAATAGTTAGTAAAGAATAATAATGTCATGTAATGTCATGTACTTTCGGGAAAATATGTTTAGATTAATGTTAATGTAATGTTGTTATGAAACGTCGTGTCGGTTGGTTGTCTAACCACCGCCGAGCGTTATATGTAGTCGGGTGGATGTAGTCGGGAAAGAAGAAGGAATGAGTTTTGTTGCCGATGGTTATACTGTAAGCATCGTGATACTCTTTGTACATGATATTCCTGAGAATGAATAAAGTTTCTGGCATTTTACTATGATATCTTTCCGTTTACTGTTTTATCCTATGTTCTGCATATTACAAGTTTGCCAGTAGTACGTCAGATTAGAATTCCATTCCGTAGGCAAACATTTGGCGCCGTTGCCTGAACGGACTAGGGCATCATCCACCATGGCAGCGTAATGGGTCAACCAGCGGAAGAACCTATAAATGCTAATGAGGAACGAGAAGACTCATTGACAGAAGATTTGGTAAATTTGTGGAAAATCTCGCTCCGTGATCACGTACGTAGGGAATCCCTCGTTCGGGAGATCCCTGAGGAAGTCATCTGGGATCGGCTGGAAGTGAACGACGAGGTGAACCACCTCTGAACCGCATGCCCAGGTTGCTGGCCCGCCATTTCATTATTCTGCAAGACTTGCGAGAGGAAGAAGCCCGTGAGCGCCGAAGGCAGCAAATCGTGCAACGTTGTGAAGACCGAAACAAACGGGAAGAGGAAGAACGGGATACTAGTCGGCGCCGCACTTCCGGCAACCAACAATGATCGCTTGAGCAACTAATAAATGCCCGTACGGCCGAACAAAGACAAGAATAGAGTACCTGACGGGCACGGGACTTCGGAAGAACAAGTTAGGCGATCACTCAGGCTACAAGAGCAGGAAAGTCGGCGAAGACGACTAAGGCAAGTCGGTAAGGAACTAGATGAGGACTTAATTGAAATCAATCAGAGCATAAAAAGAACATATGAAAATTTGAAAAAAATAGACACGTCTATTGAACGAACACATCACAGTTTGATAGAAGGAAGGGACGAAGACCCCTTCAGCGCTCCATATACAGAAAAATATAACCTCTATGACAATGAAGATGAATTGAATAGTAGCATCAGACGATTTCGAGAGTTGTCACTCTCGGACGACGACACAGAGTTAAAGAGGGGAAGGCCAGAGCTTAAGACCCCGGCAGAGATGGAGGGGGATCCTGTTACTTGGCTGACGGAGGACGGGATGACTCGTACGCGTCGAGAGTCGGGACGCGAGGGACGTAGCGAGGCATCCACTAGTCTAATCGGGTCCAAAACACAAGGAGGTCAACAAGGAGGTCAACCGGTAAAGATGGCTCACCAGGATCGGCAAAAGTTGCCGAAATTCATGGGGAATGGCTCTGAGGATCCCGTATGGCATTGCAAGACATGCGAGACTATCTGGATAGCCAGCGGGCAGGATGACCCCGACCAGTGGCTGAAGGCATTTCCAGCAACACTCAGAGACAGTGCCATTGATTGGTACTCGGAATTGGACCAAGCGCAGAGAGCCACATGGAGGGTCCTGAAGCAAAATTTTGAAGCAGAGTTCAAACTCCTGCGGGACGATAGTGAGATCGTCACAGAAATCTATCATACCAAACAAGGCAAGCACGAGAACGTACGGACCTACAACAGGAGGTTGAAAGACTTGATCGGGAAGCTGGAGGCACAGCTAGCCGATGGTTTAAAGAAAAGATGGTTCATTGAGGGACTGATTCCCTCACTTCGGCGAAAGATGAAAGTAGTACCGCCGTCCTCGTACACCGAAGCATACAATCGGGCGATGGATAGTGAAAGTGAAAATAGGACTTCCTCGAAGGGAAAGAGGAGGGATGACGACGAGAGTGCCGAGGACAGTGACGATGAATCGGCAACCGTACAAGCCCTTCGGCGGGATATGATGCGGATAATGAAAGATCTGAAGGCTGATAGGGAAGGATCCAAAGAGGCCAATGAATTATGGTGTACGGACTGTAAAACGGAAGGTCACACAAAGGCAAGTTGCCCAAAGAAGTTATTCTGTGACATCTGCCAGGTAATGGGACACTCCGTCAAGGAGTGCCCATACAATTTAAAAACTAAAAGTTCGCAAGTATTCTTCACTCAAGGCGAAAGTCAACACCTCCAACCACGCCACCGAAGCCACAGAACAACAATGCATCCCCTGGAGGCTACCGCAACAATCGGCGAAATACGCCCAGAGGTAAAATTCAGTACGACAGCAAAGGACGACCGATGATCCAGTGCAATAACTGTAATGAATGGGGTCACTTTGCGAGGGATTGTCAGAGCGGCCAAGGCAACGGGGGAAAACTGTGCAAGTGGTGTGGACCGGGTGATCATGAAGACACCGACTGTCCGAAGCAAAAAGGAAGTATCAATATGCTGGAGGTAGCCGACGAGGAGGTCTTGGCGATTACGAGAGCACAGTCAAAACGAGCAAATTATCCAGATCCTGTACGGAGAAAGAAAGATTTCGGGAGGCCAAGACAAAAGTAGCAGAGGCAATGACGAATGAAGGCAAGAACTATAAAGCCACCAGTACGTTGCTACAGTCGGAGTCGGAGAAGAATATCGTACGGCAGGTGCTTCACACAACCGTACCCATTAAGGTAACTGATCTTTTGCAAACAATGCCTTCTCTCAAAGTAGCACTTACCAATGCTATTGGAGAAAATCTTCCGAAGAGTTCACCAGAACGTACGCCAGAAGTGGTAGCCGAGACTTCGGATCCAATGCTCCTAGCAGTAAGCATCGGGAGGAAACCAGCCGTCGTCGAGATGGAAATCTTGGGCATGAGATTATCTAATACTATCGTCGATGGTGGTTCAGGAGTAAACGTACTGCCAGAAGAGACTTGGAAGTGTCTGGGTAAGCCGACTCTTTGGCCCCCGACATTCCACCTCGTGGGAGCAGATCAACATGGCATCAGACCGTTGGGTATACTAATGGAGCAGAAGGTCTCAATCGGCACGCAACTGTTTCTGTTGAATTTTGTAGTCATCCCAATGGAGAAAAAAGCGTACGATGCACTCTTGGGACGGGGATGGCTGATTGCTGCCAAGGCAACCCACAACTGGAAGCGGAATACACTCTCAATAGAAAGTCGGGGGAGGAAATACACCATTGATCTGAAGAATCAGGCCGTCAGTGAGGATCTGGCATCTTCGGCATCGGAATCCGGAGGTGACTCAGATGATGATGAGAGAAAGACAATGGAACCAGATGAAGAAGGGGTATTGGAGATCGGCAGTTGCTCGGAAGATGAGACCAGTTCATTGAGCGGACTGTTTCACTGGCAGATGGAGGATTATGAAGTCTTCCACCCGGATTGCCACATGCTGCAGATCAAGGAGGGGGAAGTAGAAAAGGATAATGGCTCGACCAGTGAGACATTTCCACCTGAGTACGGAGAATATAAAGAAGGTACGGCCGAATTGGATGTGACTCCAGCCCACAAGTTCGAGCAGGACAAAATCATGAAGTACGAGGAACCAACGTTGAAAAAAGTAAACCTCGGGGAATTAGCCAAACCTAAGGAGATTTTAGTCGGTGATGACTGGGACCCTGTCCTGAAGGCGGCAGCGTTTAGAATCTTCATGGAATATAAAGACGCTTTCGCTTGGACGTACAAGGACTTAAAAGGCATCCCACCGGAGTTATGTGTGCACAGGATTCCTCTCGTACCGGGAGCCCAGCCCGTACGAAAGCGACCGTACAGAATGAACAAAAATTATGCCGCCAAAGTACAGGAGGAGATTGAGAAGATGCTGGAGGCCGGCATTATTTTCAAGGTGGAAGTCAGCGAGTGGGTATCGCCGATCGTCATATCATTGAAGAAAGAGAAGGAGCAAATTAGAATCTGTGTTGACTTCCGTAGCCTGAATGCAGTGACGATCAAGGATCCATTTCCCATTCCCTTCACCGACTCAATTCTGGAAGAAGTTGCCGGGCACGAAATGTACTCCTTTCTAGATGGCTTCTCGGGTTACAATCAGATCAGTATCGCCGAGGAGGACAAATTAAAGACTACATTCGTCGTCGAGGATGGGGTGTACGCATACAACCGCATGCCGTTTGGATTATGCAACGCACCAGCTACATTTCAGAGGATTATACTCCACATCTTTGATAAAATGTCAGTAGGTAATTTCAAAGCCTTCTTGGATGATTGGTCGATCTATAGTGACAAAGAAAAACATTTGAAAGCTTTAGGCGAGTGCATGGAACGGTGTAGAGCAGCCCGCCTTGCCTTGAATCCAAAGAAATGCAGATTTATGGTGCCGCAGGGGAAGTTGCTCGGACACATCGTGTGCAAAGCTGGGTTGAAAACGGATCCTGACAAGGTGCGAGTCATCGTACAGATGGAGGCTCCCGAGAATGTCACTGGAGTAAAGTCTTTCCTCGGCCATGTGGGATACTACCGGAGGTTTATTAAAAATTTTGCCCAAGTATCGTACCCTCTCGACCTACTGACGAGGAAAGGCCAACCATTCGTGTGGGTCGAAGAACAGGAGAAGGCATTCCGGGAACTGAAGGAGCGACTGATCAGCTCACCCATATTAATGTACCCGGACTGGGATAAGGAATTCCACATACATGTAGACACCTCTGATTTTGCCATCGGAGCAACCCTAGCACAAGTGGGAGCGCACGGGTTGGATCACCCAGTATTCTTCGCCAGCCGGCTACTCTCAAAGGCAGAAAGGAATTATAGTACGACCGAGCGTGAGGCACTGGGAATGGTGTACGCCGTACAGAAGTTCAGGCATTACCTCCTCGCCACGCCGTTCACTTTTTACGTGGACCACCAAGCTTTGATGTACCTGGTAAACAAACCGATTATCCAAGGACGGGTGAGTAGATGGTTACTGCTGTTGCAAGAATTTACGTTCACCATCATCGTACGGCCAGGAAAAAGCCATGTTATTGCCGACCAATTATCTAGAATCCGGTCGGGTGAACCTGCAGAGGGTGGGGTGAACGAAGACTTTCCGGACGCACATTTATTTCAGATTGCAATATTGCCGTCATGGTACGAGAAGATTGGAGACTATCTGTCCACATCCACATTCCCAAGTGATATGCCACCAGCCGAGAGGAGGAAGATCGTACTGAAAAGTAAGACATTCCAATTGATCAATGGGCTACTCTACAAAATGGGACCCGACCAGATCCTCCGGAGATGTGTCGTCGAGGAAGAAATACCCGGCGTACTAAAAGAGGCACATGAAGGACTGGCTGGCGGCCATATGGGACCTGATGCTACAGCAAGGAAAATTCTCTTGGCAGGCCTATGGTGGCCGACGATGCACACTGACGCCAAAGAATGGGTGGTAGGCTGCGACACTTGCCAGAGGGTCGGGAAACCATTGAAGCGGGATTTCATGCCACTGCATCCCTCACAGCCTCAGGAGTTGTTCGAACGATGGGGGTTAGACTTCATCGGACCATTGAAGGTGAGTCACTTGCATCGATGCCGATACATTGTGGTCGCTACAGAATATCTGACGAAGTGGGCTGAAGCTCGAGCGTTGCCAGACAATACAGCACAAAGTACGGCAAGATTCATCTATGAGCAGATAGTAACACGGTACGGCATCCCCATTCGGATTACGAGTGATCGTGGAGGGCACTTCGTCAATCATGTTATCAGGTTGATGACGACAGAGTTCCGAATTTTTCACAACTTGTCCAGTCCGTACTACCCGCGAGCTAATGGCCAGGCGGAGTCTACAAATAAGGTGCTCGTGTCAGTGATTCACAAATCATGCGGCGTGGAAGAAGCTGACTGGGAAGAAAGGTTACCAGCCGTCCTATGGGCATATCGTACAACGTACAAGGTAACAACGGGCCACACGCCTTTCCAGTTAATGTACGGTCAGGAGGCGGTGATGCCAATGGAATATATGGTACCAAGTCTGAGGATAGCCGTGGAGAATCGATTGGGCGATACCGAAAGCTTGAAAGAAAGACTATACCAACTGAATAAGCTGGATGAGCGAAGAGTGATGGCACAGTGGGCAACGGAGAACATGCAACGGCGACGGAAATATTGGCACGATAAGCATCTCCGGCGGATGAATTTCTGACCGGGACAATTAGTTCTGAAGTATAACGGCCGTAACGAGATCAAGCCGGGGAAGTTTAAAGTTCGTTGGTTGGGACCGTTCCGAGTACGGGAAGTAGGTGGCAATGGGTCTATAAAACTGGAAAATCTCGATGGGTCATTAATACCGGAGGCAATCAACGGATCGAAGCTAAAACCATACCAGGAGAGAAAAGAAAAGAATACTATCGCCATAAACATGTTGGGCTATGCAACAAAGGAAGATTGGTCTGTGCAGAGTGAAGGCCCGAGAGAACAAGACTGGGGACTAGGAGGTCCTGGTTATGTAGCAGACAATGTCTGGGCAGAATCAGGGCGAGATCAAATAAATGAAGAGAGGTTGGCAGAAAAGCGAGTAGAAGGAATTGCAGTACCACGAATACACAAGCACTTGACCAATGCAGTATTCGGAACCCCTGCATTGTGGCGTCGAATGGGGGGACATTGGCACTATGTAGCCCCTTATGAAGGAATAAGACGGGGATATATAGCTAAGGACTTGGACGCGGAAGCCCAAGCGGAAAAGGAGAACCAGGCAGAAGAACAAGATGAACTGCAAAAAGATGACGAGGAGGAATGGACTGATGAGCAATGGGATGCTTATTTCGAGAAGAAGGCCCCTTGTTTAAAGACAGTGTTGAAGACAGAAGATACGTTCGTGTCAACGGTGGATGGATATACAGAAGATCTCCTGAAACAAATGCGTCGAGAAAGAAGAAAAATACCAAGGGTTAGGAAGATCGCAACTCAAGATGGACTCTGGAAAATAATTCCTAACCTGGCGGGACCGCCGACAGTACAAGGCGACGATGTTACGTGGTATCAACAGTACGGCGGAAGGTACGTCGACGGAAGTTTTCGAGGTATTGGTCCTGCCCCTTTACTGGATAAATGGTTTGATATAGAATATATAGGAACCTGTTGCGAGGAAGAATGTTATAAACGGCCACCACACACATGTAAATGGTATTACACTTCAGAATTAAAAGTCCCGACACACAGTGAAGTCAGAGGAATAAAAAGAAAAGAAGAGAGAGGGAGGAGAGAGAAGGTGAACAGAAATGGAAAAAAATAAAAAGAAAAGAAGAGAGAAGAGAGGAGAGAGAAAAAGAATGGAAGTTGGAAAAAATAAAAATAAATAGAAAAGAAGCTATGAAAATAAAAGAAAATAACGGAGTAAGTGACGAAAAACGAGGCGTATGGGAAGAAAAGGAAAAAGAAGAGAAAATTAAAAGAAACAAAAGAGAAGTCGGAAAAGGAAGCAAACAAAGGGAGAATAAATTAAATAATAAATTAAATAAGTCGGCCACCAGAAGAAATTTTAAATTAAGTAAAGTGAGGAAGATTAAAATAAACGCCTGGAGTATTAAAAGGCCAAAAGGGAAATTAACTGAGGAGAGTAAAAGGCGCAAGATTAAAGGAAAGAAGATTAAAATATGTCAAAACACGAAAAGGGAGCAAGGCGTACGGCCAAGGGTGAAGGAAAGTAAGGAAAAAAATAAAATAAATATAAAACCTCATACCGTACGGCCAATTAAAGAAGCCACGGTCGGAGACAAGAGCACAGAGGAGAAGAAGGGAGGACGAACTTGCACGAGTTTCTCCGTTGCAGAGGCACACGAGGGCCGCGAGAGAAGGAAGGCGTACGGCCTCAAGAGATTTTACACTCAGCACAATTCGCCAGGGAAGGAAGTCGTACGGCGTCTAAAAGACTTCAAGCCTGTGGAGGACGTACGGCACTCATCAAACGTACGGCACTCAGAGCCTGACATCGTACGGCATCCAAGGAACTCTCCAACCGTACGGTATTTTCACATTTCCCAGTTTTTGTTCTATTTGCCAGTAGAAATCGTACGGCCTCTGCAAGTTGAGAATCTACCAGTAGAAATCGTACGGCCTCTGCAAGTTGAGAATTTCGCCAAGGGTAAAACCGTACAGCCTTTGCAACTGGAAAATTTGGTGAAGTCCTGCACCGTACGGTTATTCCAGATTGAAATTGGTGCCAGGGGTGAAATCGTACAGCAGCTCAGTGAAGTCCTAGCCGTACGGCATTGTTCCCGGAGACTCCGTAATGCGAGCAAAATCCCGGTCAGCCTAAGGAAAATCCGTGCGGCATCAGGTTGCCTCGGGGAAAATCCGTACGGCCTCAGCACTACAGAAGAATCCGTACGGCATCAGTTGCCTCAGGGGTTTCGTACGGCCTCAGCACTGCAAGAGAATCCGTACGGCATCAGTTCAGGAAAACACGGAATTCACAGTACTTCCAGTTTACAATTTCAGGTATCTTCAAACCCGTACGGCCTTGGCGAGATCATTTTGGCGATTCGGGTGTCCCTCGGCGTTTGGCAAATTCCGGCGTTCGGATTTTTGGCAATTCCGGCAGTTTCCACCGGCGGTTTGCGTTCTCATAGCTTTGGCAGTCTAGAGTTATAAAATGTTTGGAATGCCGAACCGAGAAAAGATGGACAAAGGGTAAGAAGCGATGCACACCAGCCAAAGGTAGCCTACGGAAAAGAAAAAAGATGGATGTCGATAATGAAACGATGGCATGGGAGAACCTGACCGGCAATGAGTGCAAGCAATGGTGGCGAAGCACTCCCGACGACCACTCTCTGAAGGTTGCGCTTCGACACGCTCGGGTGGACAAAGTTGTGCTCGTGCCCTTTTTCAATTCTCGGGAGTTCGAGCCTTGGCTGAAGGCGATGGTGGAGAACTATTGCAGGCACACGCACAAGTCAGTCGTTGATTACAGAGGTTGCCAAGTGACTGTTTCATTCTGGCCTCAGGACTTTGAGCGGGTGTTCGGCGTCCCAGCTTCGGGAATAGGGGTTAACAAACCCAAGAGAATGACACAGGAACACAAAGAACTACTGGTCAAACAAGTGTGCCGAAGCGACCTGTCAGCCAAAGAACAACATATCATATGGAGTACGGGCAATCGAGGCCTCCGGAAGAACCACCTAGCAACGGCAGAATGGAAATGTTTGCTGGACCTAATGAAATGCCGACTCACAGGGGCGAGCCGAGCGTCAGACATTGCCTTATGGCAGGTGGATTTCATGGTCGGACTTCGGGTTGGCCGAGTATACAACTGGGCGAGGCTACTCACAGAGCGGATACGGGATTTCCTAGCGCAGAGGCATAAGGCCTTCTATATGACTCAGCACGCCATAGCTCTCTTTTTGGATGCCGTGCACACACAGGTGCCCGAGGGCAATTGGGGTCGGTTGCGGCCACTCACTCACCTGGACCCGGGATGGCCTACGGTATTCTACTGGTCGGAACTGGAAGTAAAGCAAACAGGCGAGGGCACAGCCTCGGGAAAAAGAGGAAACGGAAGGAGGCGTCGGTGGAGGAGGAAACATCAGAGGAGGAGGCCTCGGAGGAGAGCGATGCATCTGACAGAGAGGAGCCTATTGACTTATCTTCCTCGCCATCGGAGTCTAGTCCACCGGCCGATGAGGAGGTGGTGTCGCCATCGGGGTCAAGAGGCAGGCGAGATTGACATACCAGTATTGCAGCCGGCAGGATTTACTCTTCCGGCACCGCCAGCCAGCCAGAGTACACACTCAGTCACGTTACCCTCCCTGCTGCGCCAGTTGGAGCCGGGCGGATGTTGAGGGTAGCCGCTTCACTACCGGGAGCATCTCCAGGGTGGGCACCTCTTGCCATCACATCACAGGGGGCACTCACTGTATCGGCGGCAGGTTCCACTGCCTCGGTTGAGATACTGCCAGCGGTTTGTTCTCTTACACCACCGTCAGCATCGGCAGCGACAGGAGTGGCAACCTCGGCAGCAGGAGCTGGGGAATGACCGAGGCCACTGAGGAGACGACTCCAGCCCCAGGAGCACCCGGGGTAGCACAGATCGATAGTTGGCTGGGATCGGTGGGCCTCACCTTGGACGTGGCCGAGCAGCCAGACCAGCAGGAGAAGAGTCCCTCGGAGGGACAAGGGGACGAGGAGGGGCCGATCATTCACACCCAGCAGAGTGAGACGGCCAGGATCGGCGAGGACACACTTGCACACCCGGAGGCGAGCATAGCAGAGGCACCAGAGACAGCCATTCAGGAGCCTCAGCCGGTAGTCGGGGAACCGCCCCAAGAGGAGACAGAACATTGTCCACCTTCTGATGATGAGGAGAACGAGGAGGGTGCTTCCACAGAGGGCTTTGTCGTGGAAATGTCACAGCCGGACCCGTCGGACCCAGTAGGCACGGTACAGAGATATGTGGAGGAGCTCGAGCACATGGGCAGATTGATGATCCGTGTGGGACAGGTTTCCAGGGACCTGAGATTGGCCGATCGCCTCTGGTAGGCCAGGAGGTTCACCGCATTCGGGGATTTGTGCAGATGGGGTGTGAGGCGGAGTTTGCACGGATATTTGGCGAGGGGTGGCCAGCAGGAGAGACTCCTGCTATGATGAGAGCCTGGCGGGGTCGGCCACCGAGGCTAGTAGGGCGGGATGCAGGCGTCCTGGAGAGTTTATACTACATCGAGCTTGCCTTCCGAGATGTTTTTCTTCTGATGAAGCGCCAAAGATTTTCCACCGATGTAGCAGTATCTCGCCGAGTGGATGCCTATAGACTTCTTCAGCGGGTCAAGGATGAGTCTGCTGCGACCATCAAGAGTATTCAGGATAACTTGACTGAACAATCTCAGCTTGCCAGTGACAGGGGAGCCCGATTGGACATCTTGGAGCCTCGGGTGGCAGCCTTGGAGGAGGAGGCACAGCAGAAAGAGGCAGCATGGCAGCAGAGAATGAGAGCATTGGAGGACCAGTTGGCTGCAAAAGAGGTAGAATTGGCGGCCAAGAAGGCCGAAGCAGAGCAGGCAAAGAGCCAACTGATGGAGGCAGCCCGGATGGTGAAGGCGGCGAGGGAGAGGGAGATCCTGGCAGATCGGCAGCTTCGCACACGCACGGAGGAGCTGAGGCGTCTGAGAGCAAAGCATTCTTCCACCACTCCGACGTCATCTGTGCATCCAGGGACGCACTCCCTTCCCCCTACTTCTCAGTAATCTTATCTTGTTGTATGTATGTCGTCTGGAAGACGACTTCCTTTTTGGGGGGGATGATGTTAGTCGGATATTTTACTTTGTTGTCGGCCGTAGTCGGCCTCGGTCGTAGTCGGCCAATTGTCAAATAAAACAATAGTTAGTAAAGAATAATAATGTCATGTAATGTCATGTACTTTCGGGAAAATATGTTTAGATTAATGTTAATGTAATGTTGTTATGAAACGTCGTGTCGGTTGGTTGTCTAACCACCGCCGAGCGTTATATGTAGTCGGGTGGATGTAGTCGGGAGAATAATGAATGAGTTTTGTTGCCGATGGTTATACTGTAAGCATTGTGATACTCTTTGTACATGATATTCCTGAGAATGAATAAAGCTTTTGGCATTTTACTATGATATCTTTCCGTTTACTGTTTTATCCTATGTTCGCATATTACAAGGCAGTAGTACGTCGATTAGAATTCATTCCGTGGGCAAAAGTGTTCATTCATCAATTCCTTCATTTCATCATGATTTCATTATCAAGGCTTAATTACCAACATGGGGTTTGACTAAGGAAAACCCCCATTCACCCAAAAACAAACATTTTACTTCTCTCTTTGTATGTGCAAATTTACAGGTGAAGAAAGACTGGAAGTTGATCAAAAGAGCAATTTTGCAAAGTTGTCAAAGTTGTCATCATTGTTGTCAAGCTATGGAAACTTGCCTACAGATTTTATTTTCGGCTTTCCAACAATCAAACCTGTAGAAAACAGAAGCTTAGATCCAAGACCAAAAGACTGCAAAAAGTACTTTTGGACCTCTACACTAGGAACCATTCGCCCTAGGGCAAACCAGTCCTGCTATATGCCTCGCAACCTGCTTTTTGGCACAGGTGCACACCATTCTACCCTTCTCAGATCTGCCTGTAAATTGTCGTTTTTGTTTTTGTTATCATAGAATTTTGCATTTCAAGCATTAGGTCATATAGTTTAGTTAGTTAATGCATTTTAAATCATCTCCCAATATTGGAAATCAGTCATTTTTGTCATAAGAAAACAACAGAAATCCAAAAATAGGGTTGACTCACCTTAAGGTTGAAAGTCAACCCTACCCCTTGGAGATCTCTTTTTCTAATGAAATTAGGAAATGCGTAGGTGGGTTTAAACCTTTTAATCATTCTATATTGACCATACACATAACTCACCTACCCCCTTTTTCTATGTTTCATTTTGGTGAACCTGACATTGTACATCATAAATTCTAATTTGGAAGTCTCTAAAACCCTAGATCTAGGATTTGCATTAGTTTCTTTTGCATCTTTGCATCGTTTAAATTCAATAAAATCCAAAAATATTTCATACATCTTGCATATTAGTTGTATCAAGGGTGTATTTCAGCCATTTAGATAAGAAAATTCAATCAAAATTGCATCTCAAAAGTTGTCATTTTTGTTCACTTTTTTCCATCAAATTGCATTTGAAGTTAATCATCTAATTCTGGAAATTTGTAACTGAAAGAATTTGTTTGCAACCTGAAACACAAAATTTAAACATTAACTCAGAAACTCAAATTTTAATTTTTCAAATCCATGTACAAGGATAGGTTCGCCCAAACTCAAATTTTAATTTTTCAAATCCCTGTACAAAGACCCATTCACCCTTGGGCGAACCTGTCCTTGTACAAGTCATTTTCCAAATTTCTGAGCATAAATTTGTCTTTGTCTACTTTATTTATTGCTATTTGCAGATCTTTGTTTCAGTTTCAGAAATTGTTGTTTTCTATAATTGTTCGCATTCAAGTCAATTGATCAAAACAAGTGCATTGTTCAGAAGTAAAATTTGCATTCAAAAGACATCATTTCCAAATTCTTTTGCGTCTAACGATCATCAGATCTGAAATTTTGCATCAAACTTCCTAATGGATATGTGTTTTGGTAAAATATGGATGTCAATATCTTTGGTTGATGTCTCAAGTTGTGTGTTTGGTGATGACCCTAATACAATTGAGCCTATTCATGATCCTTCACCTCCTAATGAATGTTCTCGTGAGAATGACATCTTAGGTGAAGATGAAGATAGCATGCAAGAATTCATACAAAATTCCTTGTGTAACCTTGAAAACAATGCACCCTTTTACCCCTCCATGCAACAACCAACACCTCCTACCATCCCACCACTTGAGATGTGTGGTCTTTTGCATCCTGAAGTTGAATCACAAACCAAGCCTAAACCATGAAGCATGAAGGAACCTATTCACAATGACAAAATTGATACTCTTCCATCCTATGCCCACCGAGTTACCGATACACCTATCAACCTAGAAGAGAGTTATGGCCAAGGCTTTTGAATCTTAAGTAAACAAGGATGTGACATAACAAATGAGCATGAAATCCATCAATTGCTACAACAACAACCATCAGAAGATACCAAAGGATTAGGATATCAAGATCCTCCCCCTCCACACCAATCAATTGCCCAATCAAGTAAGAAACCTAAGCCCTACAAACTCAAGAAGTTGCCATTTTTACATACTATAAACGAGACTGAACGAAAAATGATCCAACTTCCCCATCTAGGATTGATTACATTGCCACCTATTCGAGAGAACAAAAAAAGGAAAAAGTACAAACATGAATTACTGTGCATTTCATAGAACTCTTGGGCATCTTACCAATGAATTTCATGCTTTAAAGATGGTATTGAAATAATTTGATCCTTCTGCAAGACAATTTGATCATATAATAGACTAACAATTGTTCACTTTGCTCCTTGCCATGTGATAGTTGTAGAATCATAGCATACTCACTATTACATGTATTGCACTTCATGTAAAGCATTTCCATATTGCAAGGAGCACCTTCTCAACACTTATCTCGGCTCATACTTCTCCTACATTCGGAGGGCAAGGAAGTTTGATAGCCTTGTCCTAGTATGGCACTTGTCGTTGCCCCTTTGGCTAACTATTTTCCTTCTGTATACAATGAGCAAGATTGGGATGCAGACGACCTGCTTTAGGTTGGCTCGCATGTGACAAACTAGTCTTTTCTTTGTCTTCTTTTCATGTTCTTTGTGATTGCATGTGCATAATGTGATCCCCCATACCATGTTGCTTCGCGTGTATTTATGTTTGTGAGCTTTCTTTGGATGACCCTTGTTATTTTGTTGGTGCAAGGATACAAAGGAAGCGAACTTGTCGTGACATTCTTCTATTTGTATCTACATTCTTCTAACTGTCGTAAGCATTGTCTTGTGTTTTCCTTTTGGGGACGATGCAAAGCATTGAGATATTTAGGTCTCTTCTAGTTAACCGAAAAGCTTTTCTTTTATTTTGCTCTCTATGTGTCATTCTTCCTTTGTGTCTGTTCTTATACGAGTATTTAGGGAATGATGACAGTTTCGAGCTCTATTATATCATTGTAGCAAAGACATATGCTGACCCCAAATCCGTGGATCCCTTATGTGTTATCTTTGGATTGCATGTGGGGCCAACCCCTCTTCATGATGTAGCTTTATTTGGAAACATATCATTGGCATAGAGCTTCCAAATAAGCTCTCATGTCCCTTTTATCAATTGGCATTTATCATTTCTACTTTAAAGTAATTGCTCATAGCGTGCTGTTTAGCAATTTCTTTAAAGCGGGGGCATGCATTGACATTATTTCATTGGCATGAACATATTTGCATTTCTGCTTCACTTTTGTTCACAGAGGTTGGACTTAGTGTAGCGTTGGCATAGCATTGATCATTTTGGCACTGACTTATGGGTACACAAATTTTTGTGATGACTTTACCCATGTGCCACCCTCTTTTATGAGTACACACCTTGTAGACCTAGTGTGTGTTTCTCATCCTTTAGGGCTCACCTAGTGGACAGTGGATTTTCACTAGCCCTCGTGAGTATTTTGTTCACATAGCGGACAGCGGGTTTTCACTTGTGAACATTTTTGGACAAGCAGCTTAGGCTTGATCCATCCCTATTGGACAAACAGTCGAGGCTTGATCCATCCCTTCTCCTTCCTTCTTCTCTTTGCATTAATTTTGACATTGTATGATTGTGTATCTTGTGTCGTTGCTGCATGCATGTGTCTCTTTGTGCCTTTGTTGGTTTTGCTATAAGATCTTAGATCTTGGGGGCTTGATCATCCTCCTTGATCCTTGTCATCTTATCCTTCCAACAGTTGTACAATTAGACCTCTCTTGACTTGTTTGTCTACTTTAGTCTGAGTTTGAGTGTGGGCTCATACTCTCACTAAAGTGGGGGCTAAATGTAGTGTAGAAAATTGTATAGCTTTACAAGTTCACACTATGTTTGCATCCCCTAATTAATTGAACTTAATTAAGCTTCTAATTACCTAAATTATGCATTCCAAAGCCTTATTATTCCCATTTTCCGAAAGGGAAACCTATATTAAACAATTGCTAACATTAATTAAAACACCTTGGAAATTGAGTGTCATGGACTTAGGTCCTAAGACCCATTTGTGGGCAAATGGGTCCCCTTTAAGTCCTAGGACCCAATTTTTAATATGTTTTTGACGGTATTTTAATGATTCAAATTCAAGTTTCAATTGTCAGCTTTTGGAATCTAATTTTCGAGAAATTAGATAAACACCTATAACTACATAGTTATTTTATCAATTCAAAGACAACACGCATAATCCAAACTTCACAAGAGCAAAAGTTATTGTCAAGAGTATTGAAGAGCAGATTTATCAGTCATCTACAACATTAGTCAAGATCATATCATGTCAAAGTTCATGTGTGTTCATGTCATATTTTGGAGCTAACATTGTGATGTAGGTTTCAAGCACTCAAACAAGCATTCAAGCATCAAATCAATCAATCAATCAAACCATTTCATGCAAGATCCGGGCCTTAGAGTGATGTGTTTGACTTCAGTCCTCTAAGGGTAGCCATTAAGGGTTTGGTGAGTTGTAACAAGCAAGTGTTCATTCATCAATTCCTTCATTTCATCATGATTTGATTATCAAGGTTTAATTATCAACATGGGGTTTGACTAAGACAAATCCCCATTCACCTAAAAACAAATATTTTCCTTCTCTTTATATGTGCAGATTTATAGGTGAAGAAGGACTGAAAGTTGATCAAAAGAGCAATTTTGCAAAGTTGTCAAAGTTGTCATCATTGTTGTCAAGCTACGGAAACTCACCTAAAAATTTTATTTCTGGCTTTCTAACAGTCAAACCTGGAGAAATCAGAAGCTTAAATCCGGGACCAAAAGACTGCAAAAAGTATTTTTGGACCTCTGCACTAGGACCCATTCGCCCTAGGGTGAACCAATCCTGCTACAGGCCCTACAACCTACTTTTTAGCACAAGTGCACACCATTCTGCCCTTCTCAGATCTGCCTGCAAATTGTCGTTTCCATTTCTGTTATCATAGAATTTTGCATTTCAAGCATTAGGTCATATAGTTTAGTTAGTTAATGCATTTTAAATCATCTCCCAATATTGCAAATCAGTCATTTTTTTCATAAGAAAACAACATAGATCCCAAAATAGGGTTGACTCACCTTAAGGTTGAAAGTCAACCCTACCCCTTGGAGATCTTGTAGGTGGGTTTAAACCTTTTAATCATTCCATATTGACCATACACATAACTCACCTACCTTCTTTTTCTATGTTTCAGAGCTGAAAGACTGATAATTTTGTGTTGTGTCACTGTGTAGCCATTCCCCCACTATCCACAAAACTTAGGAGAAACTTGCCACTCCTGAAAGCCCATCCCAGAAACTCAAAGAAATACTAGTTCCAAAGCAGCAATACCTTCCACCACCAGAGTATCATCTACTTCAGTGTTGCTTATATCCATAGTCTTTGAGGCTCCCTCCAATATTGTGAGAATTCCAACCTCCATGCCAATTAACACATCTGATCTCCATCCTATGTCTTGAGCATTGTTGGAAAAGGATGTAGACCAATTTTAGAGGGAGAATACATGTAGACAAGAGATCAGATATTTGTTATAGTATTATAAGAAAATAAAACAACAATGTGGTAATATGTTCATTGGAATAATTAATGGCTAAGTAATGCATGTATGTTCATTTTCATTTTCATTTATCATTGGTGGTTGTCTAAAAGTTATACAGCTGGTTTTTGCCAACTGATACACCCATCGTGGCCAACCAAAGTATGAACATTATATTTTTCTTGTTGAGTAAGTTCTCTCTGATTCTTCATGAATTACATTTCCTGAGTATTTCAGTTATACCAGACTTTATAAATGCTCATAATGAAGATCATCCTAGTTTTAGACATCTTGTGTCTCATTGATGATTATGTTCTATTGGCTTAAATAGGATTATGGCGTTGTGTCTCATTGTTCAGAGATTTATTGTACTGCAACAAGTTTTGAATAACTGATGAAGTACTCTTTTTACTATTTCTTTAGCAGCAAGCTCATTGCTTAACTTTCATGAGCATGTAAACTTCAGCTCATTATTTTCCCATTATGGAGCTGATTTTGTTCCTAAAAATTGGGTCTTATATCCTTCATGTTCGCAATGATATGTGAAAGTATGAATAGCAACACCATGAAAATAAACTTCTCATGTGAGTAGTACGAAAGATGCATACTTGAACTTCATACACATTGGGCAATACTTAAGATGCATAATACTTTTTTAAATGTAAATATTAGTATTTTTTAAACAAATATTCAAATAATAAATGTTAACTATCGAATTCATGTGGCATGGAAATCAACCACAATAGCACAGACATCCATAAGACCATGATTGTTGAAATTTCAACCTCATGAAATTTTTTTAACCATACCAAACTTTCTATCTAAAGTTTTTGGAGGTCTATAATAAAGGCTAAAATGCAAGTAGACACTAACAACTATCATTCTTGGGGAATTATGTGCATAAATATACCAAAAAGAAAAAAAGTAATGGTTGACAATCATGACTATCTTCTTGTCAAATTATACCATTTTCTCCCTTTACCTTTTCACACTTTGCCTTGACTTTTGGATCTATATTTTCACCCATCTTCTCGTTATAAGCGTCAATAAGTTTCTTTGTTCGTGCTTCCCGAGCTGCCTTCTCCTCTTCAGTTTCAAGTACATCCCCAGGACGAATTACCTTGCCCCCGCCATACTGCATTGTTAAAAGTGTCATAAGTATCAGATCATCCCTAGCATGTTTAATGGATAAAATTATACAAAAATGAAATCATGAAGCATCAAACCATTGAGACTTGGATATAATATTAAATAAATTTTTACTACTATCTAGTTACACTACCAATTGCAACAATATAAAATAAACGATAGTACATACAAGATTGATTGTATAAGAATAACACAGTAAATTCTTTATTGAGGGTAGTGTTCAATTACAATGAATGTAGATTGAGTAGACCATCCATGAATTAGACACATTCTCTTACTACAACAATTCTATTTAGGGGACCCAATGGTTGTCAGTTAGACCATGACCATTGGTAACCACTTACAACTATTTATTCACAAACTAACCAAAACCAATAATGAACTCACAAAATAAGTTGGCTACACAAGTATTAACAAAGTATAAGAAATTATAATTATGCTAACTACATTATCCCACTCAAAGAAAATTCAGATTCCTAACCAACAATAAAACACACATATCAACTTACTTTATCCAGAGCAGTTATCCAAGTATTTGGACTTGCCACGGAAGATGTCCCTGGAACTTGTTGGGTTTAAATTTTGAAGCCATAACAGCATTAGAAAAAACCAATAGCTCCACAACAAAGAACTTATTGACACCTTTGTGATGTTGATTTCCTGCCCGCTCAGCTTTAAATCTGCAATTCTTTATTCAACTATAAATGAAAAAGGAAACTTATTGCTTGCACACTCTTTATTGCACATAGGATTTTGTGCAAGGTACTGTGAATGTATGTGCCAATAGTTGTACAGCTTAATGAATTGTGTCAGACCATACAAACAATTGATATCCCTTCAAACGTCCAAACTATCAAAGTGTACAGTGAAACGAACCAACTACCCAAAAGATTTCTCAATCTTTTGCACACTCATCAAGGACTGTACTGTTGTGACCTTTTCACACATCACCCCATCGCAAATGGGGACCCCCAGTAGTCTGCTAGTTTTTAGGGTTTTGTCTCCTTGCAGCGGTTTCATGAGGTCACCTTGTTCAGAGTTTCAAACCAGTTTTCTAAGAATCATCCGAGCCAAGTCAATAATCCATGCATGAATCAGAGCCTAAACGTCACAGGAGTGCTCAGAAGGCCCAGGAAACGAAGATCGCCTGTGCATTCGGCCAATTCTGACACTCCCTATTTTTTAGGGAATCTGCTTTTTTGCTTTTTCGTTTTTTCATTTTTGGCATTTTTGGACCAAACGGGGTTCCCTATTTTTTAGGGATTTTGCTTTTTCTATTTTTAGAAAGTCAACCCTGGTCAGCGAGTCAACTTTCCATCTTTAGATCCAAAAAATCAACCCAAAAAAAATCGAAAAATCATTGAAAAATCAAAGAGAAAATCGAAAAATCAACTGAAAAACCAGAAAAAGCATGGAAAAATCAGTCCAAAATCTGGGAAAATCAAACTGAAAAGCATCAAATTCTGGAAAATCAGTCCAAAAATAAATCAGATCTGAGTGAAAATCACAGAAAAATCAACCCAAAAGAATGAAATTCATGGTGAAAATCTGCTTAAGTCTGGAAAATTCGCCAAGTTCAAGGTGAAGAAGCTGGCCCTTGAAAAGAGGGACGAAGAGAGAAATGTCTAGAAGCTTGCAAAGTCCGCCAGCCATAAAGAGAGAAATGTCATGGACTATGGAAAGTCCGCCCTGCCTAAATGAAGAATGGCAAGGACTTAGGAAAGTCCGCCCAGCAACAAGAGAAGGATGGCAAAATGTTTTTGAAGTCCGCCATACCTTGAGGGGACTTGGCAAAGACCTTCTGAAGGCCGCCCTTAAAAAGTGGGACTTGGCCAAGCACTTCTAAAGTCCACCTAGACTTGGCAAGACCCATCCAAAGTCCGCCATACCTTGAGGGGACTTGGCAAAGACCTTCTAAAATCCGCCCTCACTTGGGCAAGAAACTTGCAAAGTCCGCCTTGGCTTAGAGGAGGTTGGAAAATGATCTTTGAAGTCCGCCTTTCCTTGGCTAAACACTTAGGAAGTCCGCCTAGGCATGTGGAAGGAGAAAATTTAAAAATTTCACTAAGTGTTTGGTGCCTTAAGATAGAAATCCGAAAATTTGCCTAAGTATAGAGGCCTAAAGGGAAGGAAAATAGAAATAATTAGCCAAGTATACAAAGGAAAGTGCACAAGGCAAGGAGTTGAGAAAGTCCGCCTTTGGCTAAGGAAGGTAAAAATTTGTCAAGCATCATGGAATTTCGCCTAAGGAAGACATCCAAACCAAGACTTTGCCTAAATTAAATTCGCCCGAGCAAGAGAAAATATGACTTTGGCAGAAGAAAATGTGCCCGGTACAATTAAAAGTTCGCCATGGTAGGGAAAAATGAGGATCTGGCATAACATTTATCGACGAAATGGCTAAAATGTTGACTTGGCTAGACAAAATTGGGAATAAAATTGGAAAATAAACTTTTGGCCAAAGAAAATGAAGAGAAAATCAAAATAGCCATGGGTCCAAAACGAACGGGTTGGAATAAATTAAAATATTTTAATATTTTAATAATTTATTTCCAATACTCAGAAATTTAAAATGCCTTGGACAAAATGGAATTCGCCAAAGATATGTCAGAAGAAAATAAATTGCGCCAGACAAAGATGAAATCCGATGTGCAAAATTAAATTCGCCATGAATGTAAACTTGGAAAATCGAATTTAATTAGGCATTTAATGTGTTTTTTTTCAAAATTCGAAAAATAAAGATAAACATCTAAGCAAAAATCGAATTTTTGAAAATCAAAGAGATTTACTTGGATAAGCTCGACATCAATTCTTTTCGAAAAATAAATGAAACTTGCATGTTTGAACAAGAGAAAACAAATCGAGATCAAGAAAAAAGAAGGCAGTTGCTAAAACAAATCAAGATCTTCAGCATTATAATGAGTTTTGTTGTACCCAAAACCAAAATTTTTGCTTCACTAAGGCATTTTGCTTAATTTAGTCTTAATCCTGTTAAAGTGATGTCAAAAGGTCATTTTTGGGGTTTTCAAATATGGAGTTGGTGTTAATGTTATGTCAGTCTGTTACTGAAGAGATTTAAGGAAAATGAAAATTTGAAGGAAAATCATCAAAATTTTCTCTCTGGAGAAGGGAGCACATTTTTAAAAGGGCGCCCTATCTTTTAGGGGCTTAGATCTTGTTTTTAGGGTTTGTCACCTCCAGCAGACATTTGTCCGGCATCACGTCAGCTTCGCAGTAAGCTATCAAGTTTGTCAAACGGAGCTGTTTCGAGCAAGTTGTGGAAGATACAGTGCAAAATGAGGCGAAGACGAGAATTGACTAACACTGGAGAAAAACGCAGCCTTTGAGAAAGGCGCCCATCTTTTTGAGTTGTCAAATGAAGGATTTTGACTAAATGCCACCCAAGATGTTTGTCTCACTTTTGTTCAAGCTTCGCGACGCATCCGTCAGTGGGTGAATCTGAGTTGCTGAAGTGCCTGAACTGGAGGTCAAACCTGGGGTCAAATCTTAGTCAAAATATCAAAGAAAAAGCAAAAGAGCACATTTTGAGAAAGGCACCTGAGCTTTTCAAGCCTTTAATGCTTTCATTTTGATGATATCAGATGTTCAATGTGTCCGTGTTACGTTTAGCTTTCCGTTGCCTGTCTTCGTCAGATCAGAGGATGTCTCAGCAGCTTGCAGTCAGAGTTTTTGTGATATTCTAGTCAGTTCCAGAAATGGCTAAGTCTGGAGGAAAAGAGCAACTTTTCAAAAAGCGCCCTTGTTTTTCACCCCTCAGATGATGTTTTCTTGGGAAATGTGCCTTGCGCTGTCATGCAAAATGAAGTCGCTACGCAGTGAACCTAGGATCCGTCCGAAAATTGGTAAAACAGAAGTTATGAAGGATTTTATTTTTCCTTCGTACGAGATGCAGAAGTCAAAATTTGACTAAGTCTGAGAAAAAGCGCAGCTTTTGAAAAAGGCGCTTGGATTTTTGAGCCTTCAGATGTTAGTTTTATGGTTTCCAGTCTCAAGATACCTTTTGATCAGTTTTTGTTCAGCTCTGCGATGCACCTGTCAGCCAGCCAATCGGAGAAGTCAGTCAGCCAGTGTCAGAAGATGAACAGAGGTCCCGGCAGAGGTTTTAGCTTAAATTTTCATGAAATTTGGCTAAGTCTGGAATTCGCCTTAAGAGCTCAAAGTTGAATTTTCGAAAGAGAGTTGAATGGACGCCTTAACTAGAGTTCTGACTACAGTTAGACTAAACGTTTTTTGGGTTGTCATCTTCAGTTCGTATATTGGCATGTTGAGTGATCTTTCAGTTCGCATGTCGAGTTAACTAGTTTGCATGTTCAGTTAACAACCTTGCATGTTGAGTTAACTTGATTGCATGTTGACTTAACTGAAGATTATTCTTGAAAGCCAACTTAAGTACACATGCATGGCGAATTTGGTTGCAATTGTGAAGACTTTGTGAAGTTGGCGAATTCACCTTTTGTCAACTGAAGTTCTAAAAGGGACGGCATAAATGATGAAGCATAGTTTTGTGATGCTGACGCATTTTACAAAGAATGATAACTTAAGTTCCAAAAGGGTCGTTATTTTTAGCATAAGTGTGAAGTTGGCGCATTCATTCTATGTCAACTGAAGTCTTGAAAGGGTTGCTATATTTGGAATATTTAAAGCATAAAATATGGCGAATTTCTTATTGTCAACTTTAGTTCTCAAAAGGGACGCTTTAGTTCTAAATTGTGAATTTAAAGCAAGTATGAAGGATGGCGAACTTAATGTGGATTGCTAACTAAAGTCAAAACCGCATGAAGTTGTTAACTGAAGATTGAAAAGGGAAACCCTAAAGCATGGCGATTTATTTAGCTTATCTTAGTTTCAGTTAACTGGAATGAGGTCCAATCACACGCCAAGCGCACTTTTCAAGGATTCCATGCTTTATGCGAATTTCATAAATGAAAATCTATTTAACCAAGCAATGGCGTCCATTATTTCATCATCTTTAGCTTTGAAGTTCATATTCTTCTTGAGCGACCAGCAAGCTAAAGGTGCTACAAGTGTCTGAATTCAGTGTTCTTCATATCAACGAGTTCAGATTGTTCAGAGGAAGAAGATTCCAGACTTTATTTTCACTTTGCATGCAGGTTTCATCAAGTTCCAAGGAAGAAGTTGGCGAATTTTTCAGAAGCAGACAAGCAAAACTTTCTATCTTCTATCTTATTTCTTTTATTTCTCACCTTAGGTACTTTCTTCGCATGTCAAAGAAATTCAACACATATTCAGAATCTGATCATCTGGGTTCGCATACTTCAGCATTTGCAGCAAAACCCACTTCTTAGATTTTTTCGAGAAAATCACCCCGTAGCCTTCATTTTGAAGCTCTGTGCTTTTTTCCGAGAATCTCTTTGCATGTGGGCTCGAAACACATTTTTTTGAGAATTTAGTTATCTGGGTTTGTTCAGAATTTCGTTGTGCACAAAATCCACGTTCCAGAAAAACTTCGAAAATTTCTTTCGTCATAGGCTATTTTTAGCCTTGTCCAGAGGTTTTCATAAAGTTCTTCAAGTATATTCGACTTTACAGTCAAAAGTCCTCATTTTCAAAATGCAGTTCAATCTCATTGATTACAAGGCCAAATCGGCTCTTGCACATAATTTCATCAAGACTTCAGACACAGACCTGAATCATGTTTATCCAGTGGTTAATCTGAGCAGTCTGGAGGGTGTTAGCAGCAATTCGTTGAGGAATCTTGAGCGTTCCGGGTTGCTGGCAGCGGCATCCATTCCTGTTACTACTTTCGATCTTGAGTTTGTTCTTGCTTGCATCAAGCATTATGACTCATCTTCACGACAAATCAGATCAGTTGACGGGAGGGTTGTTTGCAGTATCAAACCGAAGGACATAGAGAAATGCTTTGCTATTTCTCCTCGTTCAGATAACTTTACTGTGGTTCTTGAAGCCTGTGAGAAGATATGGGATGCTGATCAACAACGTTCGCAGAGGAAGGTGGCTCAGAAATGGCTGAAGTTCAAAAGACTAACATGCCTAAAAAGGTTGGTCGTGGTGAATTCAAGGACGAAGTTGTTGTTTTGATAACTTTACTCAATCGAGTTACTGGTCAACAGGATGCTAGCACTTTCCCTTCATGGATGTTTTACCTAATTACCAGAATTCTTGATGGCACAGAGCATTTTGACTGGGCTATGTTGATTAGTGATTGCTTACATCAGCAGATTACTAATTTTCTCAAGTATCATGAGTTTCACATGATATCATACTTGGTCTACTTGGTTGCATTTCAAGGTAGCTACAGGCTTCTAAAAACTAATGGCACTCTCGGTGTTCAACGAGTTCATGAGTATTATCCTCAGTTGGAGTTCTCTCAATCCGAGCAAGACTTCCGAGCAGTCAACGATCACTTTTCTATGAGGACAGTTAGAGATCTTGACAATGAAATGCACATTCGTATTTCTGCCGAAGCAAAATCAGCGATGGACACTTGGGCGGATTGGTTTATCTAGTTCCCTACTTTCACATACATCCGGGTTTATGGATATGTTGGAGAGCCCCTGATGTTGCCAAGGTATCCGTCAGACAAGATCATCTTCATGGAGTTTCTCAGGCAGATGCAACATGTTCATTTCTTTCTTCGCAATCGTCATAAGACTACGGCCAATTTTCCATTTACAATGGGGATTTTCACATGCAATGCAGCAACAAATGCCAAGCTTATGTCAACCGAGATAGAAAGGTTCAAATTCAAGACTCATACTGAGAGGCGTTCCTATGATCCTCTCGGTCATTATGCAGATAGGTTGGAGTGAGGGATTGCACATAAGCCAGCACTTGAAGATTTCTAGGCTAATTGTGAAGATGAATTCGAGGTTCGTCGTCGTCACTATTGTAGACTCACTATCGGTCAGCTCTTTGATTACCTATCAGAAGATGTTGATGGTCTATCAGATGATGATGGAGAAGT
The DNA here is from genome assembly GCA_007258455.2 of Sequoia sempervirens. NCBI lineage: Eukaryota > Viridiplantae > Streptophyta > Pinopsida > Cupressales > Cupressaceae > Sequoia > Sequoia sempervirens. Next base: position 206,740,949 of record VDFB02000007.1, on the reverse strand, counting down.
TCTTCTCAATTCATATGTCAAAGATCAAGTTGCTCAGCAGCCACTTCGCTCACCTGATTGGTATGCTAAGGAGAGTACTTCTATTGAGGAAGTTTCCATATCAGTTATCAAGACTAGCAAGTTGTTCTTGGAGAGCAAACGGAAGCGGAAGTCAGTTCCTGTGACAGAGCCGCCAAAGGATTTCTCTTCGTTGCCTTCTACTTCTAGGGTAAGACCTCGAGTCAAGGCTATTGTGATACCTCCTGAAGGGGTTCGACTCAGTGGAAACACGGGAAAGAGAGCTACTGGTAAGAGGAAGCAGAAACAAGTTGAGAATGTTCTTGAGATTCCAGTAGAGACAATTATTCAAGCTGAACCTCACGTTGAACCTCCTAGTCCGCCTCACATGCAACCTATTGACATAGATTCTGAGCCTGAGACACCAATTCAAGCTGGATCGGAGACACCTGAACCACCACAGGTTGATACATCAGGGACAGTCTCTCCTCGAATTGAAAATATTGTTCAGTCTTGTTGGCTCAAGAAGTCTTTGGGAAGACAGAGGCGAGAACCTTCGTACAACCTTGATTTGTCTGAGTTCGGTGAACCTTATCAGAGAAGGTCAAACAAGAAGATCAAGAAACAGGTGCATATTGAGAAAACTCCAGAATCAGAGATAGTTATCGAAGTTGCCGTTCCTCCAGAGGGTAAAAGCTTGGATGAAGTCGAAGTTGGTGATTTCACTTTTACTAAGGCTAATCTTGGCAGGACCACTCGAGAGACAGATGTGACTCTTCTTAAGATCGTCACTAATAATCTTGAAGAGCGAATCACGAAGGATGGAGAAGATAAGGCCTTACTCAAGGCTGAAAATAGTCAACTTCGTCAGTACATTTCTGATCTTGTTCATGGAAATTCAAGTAGAGCACCTGTTCTTCCTCAGAATACACTTGCAGAACAACGAAAGTTGGATCAGTTAGTCAGTCATGGCAGACTTTTGGACAACTGGATTGAAAGTTTAGTTGCTACAGGTCGGCGTCTTCTTGCAAATTTGTATCAGTTGAGGAGTGATGCACATAAACTCCGTCAGGGTATTCAGTTGCTCGAAGTTGCGGTTGCAGAGAGTTTGGCAAAGGATCGTATTCTTGTATCTCAATTGTCGGTTGCATATGATGCCTTGGAGATTGTCGAGGATCAAGACAAGGTTTTTACTTGGAGAGAGCAGCACCTTCTCAAAATGGAAATATGTGAGAAGATTTCTACCAAGTTGTTTTCACTCAAGGATGATGTGGTTGGAGTACTTGCACTTGTCAGCGTTTTCGTTGTTCAGATTCCGTGCCATTATCTTCTTGAAGATGGCACGTATGTTGAGTTGGACAAAGTACAAGTTGAATTCGAGAAGCTGATTCGTGACAGCCTTGAAGGAGAACCAATGGAGCACCCGATTGTGTATGAGAGCCGCAAGCTCAGAGGGCCAGAGAGACTATATAGCATATATGATAAGGAGATGCTTGCTATCATGCATGCCTTAGCAAAATTTAGACAGTATCTGGTTGGCAGCAAATTTTGCATTAAAACTGACCATAACAGTTTGAGACACTTCTTGGGGCAGCGAGATCTTAATGATCGTCAGCAGAAGTGGGTCAGTAAGTTGCAGGCTTATGACTTTGATATCTCGTATATCAAAGGTACACAGAACGTAGTGGCTGATGCACTTTCACGTAGACCATATTTGAGCGCTATGGTTCACATTTCGGAGGATTGGAGGCATATGATTGTGGCAGAGTATGCCAAGGACACTTGGGCCTCCAGTATTGTTGAGGGATCGACGGTTGATACCAGGTATACACTTGTGAATGATTTGATCATTTACAAGAACAGGATATATTTGATCCCCGGTTCAGAGGTGAAGAACATCATCATGCGGGCCTTTCATGACATGCCTACAGCAGGACATCCCGGGTACTTCAAGACCTACAGACAGATTCGGGAGAGATTCACCTGGAGAGGACTCAAGGCAGATGTTCTTCAATACGTGCGTGAGTGCCCTGTTTGTCAACGAACAACAAGGAGAACCGGGGAGAACATTACCGGCGAGGAGTTATTGCAGCCACTTCCGATTCTGGCAGTGGGAATGCACTGTCGATGGACTTTAATACGGGCTTGCCTAAAGCCCAAGAGTGCATATCGTAGTTGTGGATGGAAACTACGAAGTATGCCCACTTCTTTCCGATCACCGACCTACCGGCTGCCGAGTAGGTATTCTTTACGTGAAGTGTCGGACTACATGGATTGCCTGGGAGCATTGTGGCGGCAGGGATGATCGGTTCTTGAGTCGCCGGCAGGAGGTATTGAGACTTTGTGGGGCCGAGCTTACCGCAGAGCACCGGTTACCATCCACAGTGAATGGGCGGAGATAGTGAATAAGTGGGTGGAAGGAATACCTGAAACTATAAGCGGGGCGAGAGAGGCGTGGGTCAAATGGATGTCCCCATTTATTGTGAGTATTATTATAACTTCGAGCATTCCATATGACCGGTGAATGGCGTTATGCGGTTATGAGGCGCCCGGTTTTCTGGTTACTCTTGAAAAGCGGCAGTGAAAGTGTCGGTCTTTGGAGGCTGGATTCACCGGGGAAGTCGGGGATACTATGTAGGGCTCAAAATATTGCAAGGCACAAAATCCATGAAAGCGGTATCTGAGGATCGAAGCGAGGCATTTTAAGTGGGTGACATAGTTTACAGTGCTGCAGCCCTACGTCAGTCCCACTCTTAGGAAGAGTGGGTGGGAAGGCTTAAGCCCGTTGTGCCGGTCCTTTCAAGATCTTGAGGCGTGTTGGAGAGGTGGCTTATGAGCTTGATCTTCTAGCAGAGAGCAAGGTACACAACGTATTTCATGTATCACGCCTCAAGAAGGCGTTGGGACATCGTGTGGTACCATCTGCAGTTCTACCTCCCTTAGATGATGAGGGAAAGTTGATCTTAGTACCTGAGTCCATCGTGGAGTACAGGGAGAGACAGTTGCGTAGGAGGACTATAAGGGAATATTTGGTGAAATGGAGATTTACTTTGTTGAGGATGCTACATGGGAGCGAGATGATACGCAACATCGGCATTGGGGTGCTTGAGGACAAGCAATTTAGGGAGGGCTGTCATGTCCTTCTAGTTGACGTCTCGAGACACGGATTAGCCTATCATCTAGACCCTCGTAGGCTGATGGATTGTATAGAGGGTCTAGTCGGAGTTGGCTCAGCTTCAGATTGGCAGTTTTGATCAGTTGGCTTTCGTTCGGGCTCGTTCGGACACTTCTTGCATAAGTTGCTATTTTTAGCAGTTATTGGCAGTCAGCGTGGGACCCCTGCTATTTTTAGCAGTATGGATTGTTGGTGTTCAGAATCACTTCAGTGTTCGTCAGCTTCAGACGGATCAGGCATCGGATGAATAATGAGAGAGATATTAATATTTAATTGAATTAATTAAATATTAATTAATTGGAGATTATAATATAAAGTTATAATATTTTATTATAACTTAAGTGATTTTGATAAAGGGGTCGCCCATCATCAGAGGGGGCCATTTGAAGATTAAATTTATAATTTAATATTTGAGCTGAGACTATTGAAAGAAATTAAAAGAAGAGGTCGAATTATTTAAAAATTTCCTATCTTTAAGGAATTCGCACTTTTGAGGGATATAGTGCATTTGCCTTGGGATTCGAGCCATTATGTGATTATTGATTATTGGAAATTGATCAAGTTTGGTATGAGCACAGAACCTTAGGGTTTCAGTCTCGAATGCATTGGGGAACGAGCCATCTCCAGTGAGAGCAATTCAGAGGGTGTGAAATAACATCTGATTTATTGCCAGCACAGAGGTTTCTTCATCCAGAAGAGATCATAGAACTTCATAGATCATTCATCTACAGAGTTTTGATTCAGGGTTTCAACCAGAAAACATTTATTCATCAAGGCGCATCATTTCATAGGGTTTATACACTGATTTCAAGGAGCCGTACAAGTGTACTTGCTGCTATTGACAGGGTCGTACTTTCCTGTACCTGGCCGTACCATCTCAAGGCCACACTTCATCTCTTGAGAAAGGCGCTTCTGTATTTGTCTTTCAGTCTTCACCAGTATTAGCGCCCCTGTATCTGGAACCATATGCAATCATTATTCAGAGGGAGAAGAGATCTTCATTGCAGCCGTACTATCATCATATCAGATCAGCTTGCTGCGTTTTCACCAGGTTTTTCTATTAAAATTCATTGTTTATTAAATTGCATGTCATTGGATCTCACTTGTAATAAGTCCAGTAGTCAAATAAATAGACTGGCTTCCATATTTTCAATAGATTCGATCATTTCCAAAGCTGAATAATTTTTAGAGAATTTATTTCCCATTTCTTGCAAAATCGCCATTTCTTTATTTTATGCAAAAAAACTCAAAAACAATCAAAAACGCAAAAACACAAAAAAATCAGTCAGATTCAGGAGAACGGGGAAACAGGGGTTTCTACAGAACAATAAACTTATTCGGATTGAGATAATAGTTGTGCCACCTTGCCTTCAAGTAGAGAATCCGTATTCAGTTTATCGTGTGATGTTGTTATCAATAAACTTGTTTAGATTGAGCAAATAGATGTGCCACCTTGCCTTCAAGTTGAGGGTCTATACTTGTTTATCGTCTGATAGTCAAACCTTGCTCCGTTTCCTCATGCTCTGTTTTCTTGAGGAGACTGGATAGAATTTAAGCAATTAAGTTTAGTTGTAGTTAGTGAATCTGCGAAACCAGAGAAAATTCTCAGCTGCAACGTATATAGTTTTCGAGAAAGCCTTGTACCTCTACAGCTGAAACAAAAAGACAGGAATTAGTTTAGTTTATTTCCCTTTGCAGGTATTTTTGTCAAGCACAACGAGGGAGCTTCCCCTCCTAATTTGAAGAGCACTCATTGCGTGAGTGTGCATAGCTGTCCGTACCAACTCTTACTCCAGAGGTGCTAGTTGTTACACCAACAAGTTTCAGCCATTTTTCACAAACACAGCTGAAGAAAAGTTGAAACTCTCTCGAAAGTCTAAGGCAAGTAATTATTCTGCAGGCAAGATTGAATTTCCCAGAGGAAGAAGTAATTTTATGCTGAAGAAGAATTTTCTCGAGAAAGGAAAAGATTTAACTGCTGAAAGTCGAATTCTTCTGTGCAAGAGGGGCGCACTTCATCACTTGCTTTTTGATTTAATTCTCGAGGTTTAAATCTGATTTGCAGCCAGAAGTCTTTTACTGAGGTTTGAAGTTCAATTGAATAAGTTCGCCTTTCTTCTTCTGTCTCTTTCATGTTGGATATGTTCTGGCTAAAATTTCAACTTCACCCATTTACTTTCAGCTTGCTTTTTCGCAGAAATTTAATTATTTAATAAGCTGAAAGTAAAATTTTCGAACCCAAGGCATGAAAATAAATTATTTTAAAAATCCTCATATTAATGTTAATATTTTTGACTGCAGGTTGATGACCACAGCAGGCAAATCATCAAAGAAGGTAGCCATGAAGTTCGCCAGCAAAGGTGTCCAGCGAGAGTCTAAAGTAAGTTCTAAGTGGAAAAATGTGGCAGACACCGATCTGGGACATGTCGACTTCGAAGAGTTCAAGAAAAGAATGTATGGACAAAACGGACTTCCAACACCAATTGCCGAAGAATGATGAAGAACGAATATTTCATGCGGATGGATTTGTAATGAACCGGACCAATTTTTTTTTTTTTTCACAAAGCAATTACAATGAACACGCACCCGTTAAGCTTAGCTCTAAACCAAAACGATGCGGAAGGTAACTCTAACCAGAATGTACACCAGGATCCCGATGTGGGCAAGGTGTGAGCATTGGTCAGAGGATCTAATGCAAATGCAAACTGAAGGGAACTCTAACCAAGAATGCGCCTGTGCAGACGAGCATATGGTTAGAGGATCAATGCATGATGAACAGAAGTAACCCTAACCAAGAATGGCGCCGAGTGATGGCGAGCATATGGTCAGAGGGTAACTGAAAGAAATAGGCGGCAAGCCAGCCTCTTCCACTTATTCAGTGGGAATATAATTAAAAGAATAGGAAAAGAAAGGGATAGTACTACTAACAGCTTACAATATCAGAATGATCATTTGAATCTAGAGTTTCAAGTTCTTCATTGCTGCAACTGTATTGTATGTCTCCCCAATACCAAATGAAACTTCCAAAACTCAATCCCAAACAAAGGGACAGCTTTCTTAATTCTGGTATATCAGACCTGCAACATAAAATGAAGAAATCTGCAACATAATACTCACTAAAATGCTCATATCTTGCTCAAATCTCACTCTAAAGACATGGAATCAAATGCAGATTGCCCTAAGTATGAAGGCACCCAAGATGAGACCCTAAAACCCCACCAAACAGCCTCCTATCATTTTGCACAATTCCCAAGACCAACTCAGAATGGTACGGCCCTCTTAAAGGGGTGATTTTGCTAATAAAAATCAGGAACTGCAAATAAAAATCCACAAGTTTGCAAATAGGGTCGCCCCAAGTAGGCAAGATGATATGATCAACACCCAGAACAATATCTTTTTTTATTTTTGATATATGAATGAAAACTACCTACAACCATGCAACATCAGCAACTCTGAAATATGACAAAATGCTTGAATAACAGCTACCAAATGCAATGAAACTCAACTACAATGCTAAACAATCCAACTACAATCTAATTCTCAACTTGTTGCTATCTTTCAAGCAAGAAGATGAGCCCAATGCTAGGAGGTATGCTTTCCTCGAAGCTTGCCTAAATACATTCCAGCAGCATAACAGTATAGTAGACAAAAGATCCCAAATAAAGAGATGAGGCCTGAATAAAAAGACATGAAGAGAGCGTTCTAGAAGCTTCAAGAAGGGCGCCCAAAACCCTAATTTTGAATTCAACATTTCCCTCCAAAAGATGGCGTCCTTTTTCCCTTAATGAAATATTTCACTTTTTATAAAAGTCAATCTCCTCAAGTAGGCGTCCATTTCACTTAGCCCAATATTTGACTTAAAAATATAATTTATCTTTTTCAATGAAGAGCCTACCCATCAAGTCCCCTTTTTAAGAACAACATGAAGTTATAATGCTAGGCAAAGGGGTATTATAATATTAAAATATAATATTATAATGTGAAAATACTTCTCTCCAAGGAAAATGCACCCAAAGGCCAAAAACTGAAGTGCCAGCTGAACCATCTGAAGAAGAAGACCAACTGAACTGAACCCAACCTGTCCACTGCCAAAAATAGAATTTACTAAAAATAGTAAATTCATGAAGTTGCTCGGAACGCCAAACTGACCATACCACCGCGAAGCTCTCTGAAAACCCAGAAAGAATCCGCAATCCGATTTCCAAACTTCAAGCAACAACCTCCTCAAAATTAAGAAACCCTAATTTCACCATCCGAGTAGCCTACGGGTCTCCGGAATAGGCCAACGATCAACAAAAACGATCACATTTGAGAAGGGGACATTACAGGATTCCCACCTGCGATGGATTGTGCTGAATTGATGGTTGAATGTGCCATCCACTATGATGCTCAGAAGAGGCAGATCATTGCACCTGACGGCAGAATTTTGGCACACTTGAGCGAGGTGGCAATTCAAGAAACTTTCGGCTCCCAACACATTCTCGGACTATCTATAAGACCAAGGAGGAAGCTAAGCATTTGTATGACAGTCAACCAGATTTATGCGCCACAAATGTTAACTTTGCATGGATGGATAAAACTAAACCGTCAATAAAGAAGATGCCTAAAAGGCCACGTCGAACGGACTTTAAAGACGACTATGGGGACATCATTTTGATGCTGAATAGAATAGCTGGCAACCCGCAAGGTACATTTTTCGAGAGCTGGATGTACTACTTCATAGATGAAATCACTTCTGGCGTAAAAATGTTCAATTGGTCTCGAATGATAAGTAACAATCTTCACGAGCAGTTGGTCAATTTGGAGGAGACTAAGTCTTTTCACATGAGCTCGTATATTGTCTACTTATTGGCCAAGTCATATAAATATCCAGGACTAATTTGCAAGGGCAAAGTTGGCAGCGGAGAAAACGAACTCAGACCTTATGACTGCTACCCACAACTCCAGTTGAAGGAGAAATCTCATTTCAGGCGAGTGCACGATGCCTTCTTAATGCATATTACCAGAATACTTCAAGGAGGAGTGCATCAAAGGCTGAGTCATGAGGTGAAAAGTTTGATCAGTAAATACGGATCCTGGTTCATCCATTTTCCTAAATTTACGTATATCAGGATCCAGGGATTTACTAGAAATCCCTATAAGTTGCCCATCTATCCGACAAATCATATGATCCTACTTGAAGTCGAGGCAGTTAGAAGAATATCAAAACATCCAGAGGCCGACCAAGAAGGCATCTATTACATTCCCATTTTTCATCGAGAATATGTTAAAATCTTGTCGGTCAGCGCAGACAGCTGAGAGCGCCAGGTTGTAGATCCAGTGGTACCCATTCACGGCCTACAAGTCCAGGGCCAATTTTGACCCACATCATCACATCTGGGCAGAGGATGGGAGAAGGTACAAGCACAGGGTGGAACTGGAGGACTTCTGGGCAAACGCTGCTGATGAATATGAGGTTAGAAGGAGATTATGGTCAAGAATGCCAGTTGACTTCATGAGGGCAATTGAACTTTGTCGGGTGCCTGACCAGTTGCAAGATGATGGGAACTACATCCAGCCATGCTTCGAAGAGAATCGACCTCTTCCTCCCGTAAGGTGGTCAGAACCTGAGCACTTAGACTTAGCAACCTTGATGAGACTAGTGACCAAATACTCTCAGTGGTGGGTTGACCATCATGTCCAGGAGATGAGACAAAAGAGAATAACGCTCACGTATGATTTACTGAGCGAGACAGAATCGTATTCCTCCAATGCTGGTGCATCCCATCAGGATTTGGTTGAGATTGGAGAGAAAAGGAAGGAAGTAGTTCCAAGTGTGGAGCCTGTTCAGAAAAGACAGAAGGGAGAGCCATCTCGTTCTGCAGCGTCTCGAAATATTGACGAGTTGGTGGCCACCATTGATGAATCCTTGGTTGAAATGATCGTACCTCCTACAGTTCAGGAGGAGAACAATGAACCTATTTAGCTGGATGACGAGGAGCCCTCATCACCTATGGGCACGGAAATATTAGGTTCAGATAATGAGATGGAAGTCTGACATAATGACTTCGAAGAGGGAATGATTTCCGCTCTCAGAGAAGTCGTGGATGTTCCAAATGAGGAGGATGTTCAGGTAGAAGATGGAATCGAGCAGCCTACCATCCCAGATTGGCTGATAGAAAGGATGAAGATCCAGGCACCAGAGGAAGCCCAAGAGGAAGATGATACTGCAGATTTCTTGGCAAGGTTGGAATAGGTTGCAATTAAAAAGCCGGCCAAGAAATTTTCCACTATTCAGCAGGACGAGGCAGGCAGTCATTCCATACACATCGCAGTACTGACAGTGGACAAGCCACAAGATGAGATCACTCCTCAAGAGTACGCCATAACCACCATAGATCTTGGCCCAACCACAAAAGGTCAGGAAGTGGAGGAACTAGATAATTCCGTCTCAACTGTCAAGGCGAGACTGGAAAAAGAAGTGGGTAAAAAGGAGTATAAAAAGGAAGTTGACCGCCTGAAGGAGTACATACGGCATTTGACCCAGCCACTTAATCAGGTTGATGCAGTAGCTCCTCCCCTCCTTAATTCCTCACAGGAGATAGCCAAGGATGTGGAGCAAGGGATGGTCACAGCCAAGGAGGCTCAGGAGTGGATGATAAGCGAAGGCACGGAAGCAACCCCGTTCATGGAAAAACTGGCACTTGCCTATGGGCAAACTTCTTCTTTTCTTTCCAGACTTATTGATATGGCGGAAATCTGGGACAACCTTCCAGATGTTCAGGAAAGGCTTATTCCAAGCCTTAGGCTCCTGAAGGGCATCCCAAGAGAAGAATTGGTTGAAAGAAGGGTGATTGCTGCGGGAGCAGCATATGATTTTCACCATTGGTTTTGGGCAGTGACTATACGGAAAGAGGTTCTAGAGAGGGCGAAAGCGGATGGGCTCAAAGTTGAAGAGCAGGTCAAAGAAATCTAGGAGAAGATTTATATGACAGCTACAGAAGTGTTCGACCGTGAGATTGCCCGAGAGAACGACATGCAGCTGGAGAGGTTGAAACGTAAGGTTCAGGAGGTTTTCTTCTCGGCTACTGAACCAATTCTGAGACGGGACTTCGCAAAAGTGGCGAGTCTCTTGACCATCCGAAATGATTTTGTGAAGCAGGAGGCGGATTGGGCAAGCACCTTCGCCAAATGTGCTAAGGACTTAGATGGATTGGAATTCCGGATTAGCATGCTGCCGCCCGTCACGATGGAGGAGGTTGTCGAGGTCGTGTCCAGATTCATCAAGCGCAATGCCATTAAATCCTCTCTTCCACTTATTTTCGTGGGGGGAATACAATCCTCACAACCACTTATTTCGTGGGGGGAAACTTACAAAAAGAATATGATTATTTAAAACTCAACCACTCAATCATGGGAGTGTAAACAAACATTAAACTTGCAGCAATTAAATTAAAACAGCTATTAGTACTACTAACTAGCTTTACAATGAATGAAATCAGCTGCAAACTTATTAGAATGAAGACAATATATAATCAATGAATTAAGGATACTATCCTGAACTTTTATACAATGTAAACATTTAGATTTTAGCCTCATATATTGTTGTACCCAAACCAAATTTTTTGCTTCATTAAGGCATTTTGCTTAAAAGAGTCTAAACCTTGTTAAAATGATGTCAAAACACAGTTTTTGGGAAAATCAAGTATGTACTGAGTCAGTGTGATGTCGGGAAGATACTAGTGAAATTTGGAAAAAAATTGAAAATTAGGGTTTTTGCAACTCTATTTCATGTCACAAAACCCTAAAAATTGAAACTTGTCAGAATTGGCTGAAATTTATTTTGATTGGCTTATTTCACATCACGATCACAGTGGTGAAGTCAGTTTCAGTTAAAAGTAAATTTAAGCCTAGTGGGTAGTTTTCACTTTTTCAGGAGAGAAGCTAGGATTTCTAAGATCGTCAATGGCAGTTGACTAGTATCAGGTGTCAAAATCTAAGCCTGAAACTCAAAGCAGAACATTCTATGATGAAAAATGTTGAAAAGATGCTTCACGGCAGCGGGGATTTTCACATGGCGAAAAGTGCAAAAAAATATTCTAAGTATGGAAACACTTCACTTATTAACATGGGAGACGCTTGCGCAATCAACGTGCAAATCAACTTTATAGTGTCCGTACATGTAAAAGTGGTGAACTAAGTCACATACACATGTCAGCAGCAGTAATGCTTCTGCGTGATCAACTCAGTAGCCAAAATGGTATTCACAAGAGTGTGAAATAGAGGAAATATCTAGCAGAGAGCGAATCTGCACCCCTGTAGCTCAGGGGCACCCTTCAATATGGAGGCCCAGATTCAATGCTTTCTAGTTGCAGATACATTCTATCTCTTCGGAATTCAGTCAACTTTTCGGCAAGCTATCAAGCGAGATCATCCAAGTTGCAGAACTCCAGCAATCGAAGGCAAAAGCGGAAGGTACAAAGAGGTTTCACATCACAGAGGACTGTCAAATTTACAATTTATGCGCCCCTGTAGCCCAGGGGCGCCCTTGAATTAGACTCCTCAAATGATTGAATTTGTAGTTTTCGTTTCTCGGAGATCTTTTCTGATTCAGTCTAGCTCCGCAATATACCCATTCGCGAGATCATCAAATATGCTAAGTGACCGTGGCAGTGGTTCCAGCGAGCACGTAAAACAGAGGGTGGATAAATGTGAAAATATCAAGCTGTACCTCTATAGGCCAGGGGGCACCCATTCTTTTGGCCAAATAGATGTGGTTTTTAGCAGCTGTCGTCTTCACGAGACTTGTGCGGAATCTTCCTAGCTATTCAGTGAATCCAACCGTCAACCCTTGGGGTTTGTCAAACGCCCGTGAATGAAGGATTGGTGGAAATTACTGAAGAATGTAAACGAGCAGAAAAATGTTAAGTATGGAAATTACATATTCCCTTGAAAAAGGCGCCCTTCTCCTGGAGGTCTTAGAAGCAGTTTTCTCACTTCGTCACTTCCAGGAACATCTCTTCTAAGTTCTTCTAGCTTCGCAATGAGATCAACGGTGTGCACATTGGAGCACTCCAGCTCCTGGTGTCAGGGGTCAAAGTAGAGCGTTTGCGTATGAAAGTTCCAAGTTGCAGAAGCATTCTCAAAATGATAATTGCGCTATTGCAAGCTAGGGGCGCCCTTGCTTTTGGGGTCCTTAACTCAGCTTTCAGCTGCCTTACATGTAGTCGTTGGTTGCGGAATTCTTCTAGCTACGCAATGAATCTATCATCCAGTCAACAAGAGCCATCATTCACCGGCAGCGGCAGTTTGAAGCACAAGATGGAAAAACAGAGAAATGGCTGGGTCTGGAGACCTGTACATCAATTTAATAAAAGGAAACTTTTATTTTGAGGCATCAAACATGGTTTTTAGCAGTTGTAGCTCCCAACAAACATTTCATCTCGGTGATTCAGGCTTCGCAGTGGATATCTCAGCTCAGTTCCAGCATCAATCAGGCATTCAAAAATCAGAGCTCAACAGAGGCAATCGTGACTTTTTCAGTGAGCTACAAAGTAGGAAGTTAGCAAAAAATATCAACTGTTGCTAGGGGACGCCTGGAGAGTCAAAATTGGATTTTTCAGAATCAGTAAATTTTTCTAAGCGAACCTGGATGCAGAGTTTTCAGTTAACTGATTAAAATAATATTAATTTTTTAGACTTTGCATGCTAGCTTTAATGGGCGATTTTCCTCAATATTTTAATATTGGCGCCCATCTTGATATTCATTTGCAAATTCGCATGTGAAAGGGAACTGAATATTTTAATATTTTAAATATATCGAGACTCCAAGTCAGTTTCTATTGAACAAAGTGGGGCCAATCAGATGATTTCTTTTGAAATCAGGGTTTATTCTTGCAGTCGGCGCCATTAAGCTATGAATTTCTTTATTTCTTTCAAGATGGCGTCCATTTCTCTCACAACAAGTTGAGGAGCAAGCGAATTTCTTCACTAAGTGGGTGAATTTCTTTAGTAGTCAACATTCTAAGGCACTACAGAGATTGTTTTCAGATTTCCTTGCAGGTACAAGTTCAAATTAATCAGCAAACTTCAGACAAGCATGGCGATTTTAGTAGAAGCAGAAACTTAAAACTTCTATCTTCTATCTTCTATCTTAAATTCTTCTATTCTTGTCTTAGGTTTTCTTTGCATGCCCAAGATTTGGCGACTTTTGATAAATTTGATCATCTGGGTTGGTTGTGCACGACTTTCTCTACAAAACCCATGTGTTTGAATTTTTCAGGAAAATTTGCTCCAGAGCTTCAATTCTTCAAGCTTTGATTTTCTCAACTGAAATTCCTTTGCATGGTGGAGTAAAAGTCGATATTTTTTGAATCTGATGTTGTGGGTTGTCTTAGAATCATCTTCTGGAAAAAACCCATATTTCATATTTTCTCGGAAAAAATTGCCCCCAGCAGCCTTTGCTGCCCCCAGTTGCTTTTTTTCTGGAAAAGATTTTGCATGTCAAGCTAAAAGGCGTTTTTTCGCAATTCTGACGTAGTGGGTTGTCTTAGAATTACTTTCTACACAAAACCCATGTCTCAGAATTTGTGGTGAAAATTGCCCTCTGACAGGGTATTTTTAGCCTCATCAGGTGACTTTTCAGTTTCCGGAGAAAGTTGTTAGAATATAGTCAAGTTTACAGTCAACAGGCGAGTTTTTCAGAATGCAGTTCACGCAGACTAAATTCAAGACCAAATCGATCTTAATTCATGATTTCATCAGAAAAGCTAACACCGATTTGTATCAAGCGCATCCAGAGGGTTGACAGGCGTAGTTACTCAAGTCCACATAGTTTCATGCCTCGTATAGCTGATAGCCTTCCAAGGCTAGTTTAGAGGGTTGATACCGTTGGAATTTTGTGTGTGCAGTAAGTTCATGTGCATTTCTCACAACCAAAGTGTTCGTGGTCAAACTTCGCAGTTTCGTCATGCAACACTCTTCCATAGAGAAAAGCGTGAAAAACATGAGAAGCGTCAAAGACATAAAGCCGCAGAGGAAACAGTGGCCATCACTCCAGTTACGAAGCCACCAGAGTTACCAGTCAGTGAAATGCTAGTTTAAGTGTGCAAAGATTTCGAGGATTGCTTGAGTTGGTGACAAGCAGTGAATTGACAAGTAAGACATGTGATGATCTCCAGTTGGTGATGCAGTCAACAACCTTGTGGAGGGGTTACTTGCTCAAGGTCACGGCCAGTGAACTCCAGATAAGGATGTCCCACCTTTTCAGGATAGACATAAGACACAGCAGTTAACTCGATGCTTCTTTCCGAGTTAACTTCTTGTTCCACCTTTCATGCTATGTGTACTTTGGAATCATCTCTGTAAAGTTGGAGTTTTCTCTTAGTTTTCATTTCAATAAGGACGTGCATGTTTGCACATGTCCATTTAGATTAGTCTTGTTTCGGTTAACTGATGGTAGTTTTCCAGTTAACTATATAATTTCCTTTATTAGGGTTTAGCAATAAAATCTTGCATACTTGCAAGACTGTAGTTGACTCAAGGTGATTTTAGGGTTCCCTACACCTTTGATGTCTATAAATAAGAGCTCTTTGCTCATTTGTAATTAACTTTTGCACGAGATAGTAATATATGTTGTGCCCACCTTGCCTGTAATATTGTTGATTAAATATCTGTTCACGAGTTTTTACTATGATGATAAATTGTTGTGCCACCTTGCCTTCATGTTATTGTTATGGTGATTGCTTATCTTAGTTAAATATAATGGCTAGTTGATCGTTTATTGTATGCATGTTTCGCCAATGCAATTTGTTGTCCTAGTTGGCTATTCTTTGTTTGTTTTTAATAAGCCTATTCATATGAGTGAATCGTTGTGCCACCTTGCCCTCATGTTACAAATTTGTACCTAAAGCTTATCGTTTGATGTGTGTGTTAATAAACCTATTCAGCCAAGCAAATAGTTGTGCCACCTTGCCTTCACATTGTGAATCTGTACCTGAAGTTTATCGTAAATACATTCCTGCTCCTTTTTCCTCATGCTCTATATTCTTGAGGAGAATTGGATAGATTAAAGCTTTAGTTTAGTTGTAGTTAGAGATCTGCGAAACCAGAAAATCCTTAGCCGCAACGTTCATGGTTTTTCTTAAACCTTGTGCCTCTTCCAGCTGAGAACAAAAATATAGGAATTAGATTACTTTATTTTTCCAAGCATTTTCAGCATATGAGGGAGTTTCCCCTCCTAATTTGAAGAGCACTCATTATGCAGTGTGCATAGTTATCCGTACCAACTCACACTCCAGAGGTGCTAATTGTTACGCCAACATATATTCAAAAAACCAAAATTAATATAAGTCTGATTAGAAAGAGGAAATCACAAAAATCAGACCAGCAACTAAGAATATCACCAAATTAGACATTGCTCTTCAAATACAACTCCGGAAGACTTCAAACAGTAGTCAAATGAAGCCTCTAGACATGGCGTCCCACTTCCAATTGAGATAATGCGACAAACACAGTTGAAACAGACGGCACAAATCCCAATGCACTCAACAATAAAAAGGTACAGCCTCCAAGAGGGTCGACCTTTTCCCAAAAATCAAAGACTCAGTATAAAAAATATGAAAACTTGCAAACTTGGGCGCCCTTCACAGTTACACAGCATGAGCCAATACCCGGAATGATATAAAAATCAAAGGCGAAGCTATCAGTAGAAGTTCGCTTCAACCATTGACATCAGCAATACAAACAGATTATAAATCAGCAACCTGCCTGTAATTGAAATCAGCATTCAAACTCTATCCACACTCCTGAATGAAGCATGGTCTTTAGTAAACTTTCTAGGAAGCCATAGTTTCAGGCCCGAAGAAAGGTGCATTTTCTAAGCTTCCCCTTCACCAGGTTCTGGATTCAATCCAGCAACATGACTTTACAATATTTTCCAAAGATAAACAACTCTTCTCAAAGCATCAATATATAAGCTCAGATGGGCAAATGAATCAACATGTAACTCCAACCAAGAACCTCTTCAATTTCTCCAAAAGACATCTACCTCAAAATGCATTTTTAAAATATTTAAACTCTTAATATTCTTCTCCAAGTCGTCCCACTTTTGAAGAGATATTTAAACATTAATAAAATATTAATCATCTTCTTCTAGGTGTCCACTTTTAAGTTGCAACAATAAACATTTAAAATAAACATAAATGCACATATAGTCAACCCCCTTTATGTCCCCTTCTTTAAAACAACTTGAAGTCATCGAGCCTAGGCGTGGGGTACAACTCCAAGACATGAAAATTGACTAAGTCTGGAACTCAGTCCAAGGAGGTAGCCATCAACAACACCCAAACGGCAATGGATAAACTGCTAAAAATGGCAAACTAACATTAATCGAGCTGAACCAAGCTAATGATGATGCCACTGCCACAAATGGACTTACTAAAAATAATAAGTTCACTACAAACTCAACAGAAAGCCAAACTGATCAGCCACACTATCCAAAATAGAAAGTGAGCTGCAGAAGATTGAGTTGCTACTAGAATGATACTACTATAAATAGACTTACCAAAATAGCACACTACTATAAATAGTAAGTTTGCAAAACCTCATCTGTACGCCAACTGAGCAGTAATCAAGACTTACTAAAAAATGTAAGTGTTTCCAAATATCATTTGAGCACAAACCAAGCAACCATCACGACTTATTATAAATAGTAAGTGCCCAGAAAGGATGTCAGATTCAGATGCATGTCACATCACCCTGGAGGTCTCTGAAAACCAAAAAAAACCCAAAAACCTTCCCTGCATGCAAGGTATTAGTCAATATTGCATGTCATTATTTTAACATGCATGTAACCTCATCCTGAAGCTCTCCAAAACCCCGGAAAGCTCCACTATACATTAATGAGAAAAACATACATGCAAGCCTTCAAAATTGCATCTAAAAGTGGAAACCCTAATTTCCAAATCAGCTTAGCCTATGAGTTTCCAGAAATAGGCTAAATCCTCAAGAAGAGCATAGGGCTAAAATGGGGACATTACAGTGAGGCTACTGTTGTACCCAAACCAAATTTTTTGCTTCATTAAGGCATTTTGCATAAAAGAGTCTAAACCTTGCTAAAATGATGTCAAATACAGTTTTTGGGCAATATTAAGCATGGAGTTTTGTCAATGTTGTGTCAGTCAAAGGCAATATCCATTGATCAGAACCTGAATCGGGGACTCAGAATGAAGCATTTCGCGATGGAGGAGCATTTCACGACGACAATTATACCTTTGTATGGTCATTTCAATGACCAAGACGAAGATTTCAATGGTTAATTTTTGAAGATTTCTCAAGGAAAAGCAAAATTGCGCCCCTGTAGCCCAAGGGCGCCCTTCTTTTTGAAGGCCCAGGTTTTGTGGCATACACTCATAAATACAGTCAATCTCTTCAGAATTACCCCAGTTATCCGATAAGCTATCCTGTGAGGCTATCTGAGACTCGTAACTCTAGTAACTGACATCAGAAGTTGAAGATTTCAGAAGTTGCAGATTGTAAAAGCTTGTCACTTTTCAGCTTTTACGCCCCTGTAGCTCAAGGGCGCACTTCTTAAAGGGGGGTTAGATCTTGGCTTTCCTGATTGTTGATGCATCTAATCTCTTCACGACTAGTCTACCTTTCCGACGAGCTATCGAATGCAGTCATCTGAGTCCCAGAGCTCCGGCAGTCAACGTCAGAAGATGAGATTACGAGGAGAGTTTACATCACAAAACTTCCTCAAATGGTGAAATTGCACCCCTGTAGCTCAGGGGCGCCCTTTAAAATGACCCCCGAGATGATAGAGTTTGCAGATAAGGTCTTCCTGACATCTGTGCTACTCTAGTCCGGTTTCGCAACGCACCAGTCAGCGTGTCAATCCGATATTCTAAAAGATCGTGGCAAAGATTTTACCAGGCACATAAATCAGAGGGTGGAGAAATATGAGATATTCACTATAGCCTCTGTAGGCCAGGGGCGCCTAGCCTTTAGGCCTGTCAGATGAGGTTATTTGCTTTTACAGTCTTCACAGGACTTGTGTGCAATTACTCCATCTACCCAACGAGCCCAACCGTCAGCCTCCGGGATTTGGCAAACGCTCGCACGTGGAAGGTCTTTTACAAAATACTGAAAAACGAAGACAGCTCAAAAAATGGCCAAGTTTGGTCGTCTATTCCATCTTGGGAAAGGCGCCTTTCTATTTGAGGTCTTAGAAGCAGTATTCTTGCTTCGTCGCCTCTAGAGGCATCTCTCGTAGGTCCTTTTGGCTACGCGATGAGACAAACAGTGCTTGAATCAGGCCATCCCAGCTCCAAATATCAAAGGTCAAAGTAGGGCATCTGGTTGAGAGTTGTAGTTTCATCAAAATGGTGTTTGTGCCTTTTCAGGCCAGGGGAGCCCTTACTTTTGGGGTTCCTAATACAGCTTTCAGATGCCTTGCGTATATTCGTTGGATGTAGAATACTCCTAGTCATGCAGTGAGCCTGTTATTCAGTCAACAGAGGTCACCGTTCATCGTCAGCAGCCGTTTCAAGCGTCAAATGGCAGTTTGGAGAAATGGTTAAGTCTGGTGCTTGAAAATCAATTTAATCAAGGGCGCCTAATTCTTTGAGGTGTTAAATGATGGATTTTGCAATGATGGCTCCTAGCAGACATTTCTTCCTTGCTCTGCAGGCTTCGTAATGAATACACCTGCTCAGTCCCACTAGTCACCCGGAAATCAGTGTCGAAGATGGCCAGTTGTAACTTTGTAGTCAGCTATAAAGTAGGAAGTTAATAAAAAACATGATATCTTGAGAAAATGGACGCCTATGAGGACAAATGAGGACTTTTTGAAATCAATGAAGTTCGCCGGGTGAATCCACAAGCTTTACTTGGTTTGTCAACTGATTAAAATAATATTTTATATTTATTTTTGCATATTTGAGCATTAAAGGGTGATTTTCTAAAATTGGCACCTCTTTGTGCTGGATTTTCAAATTGCATGATAATTGAAAATATTATTATTTTTATTCCGGACTTCGAGTCAGTCTCAGTTCGAACTGAAGGGGTCCAATCAGAAGCTTTCCATTTTTAGTCAAGGTTTTAAATCTTGCAGTCAGCATGATGGTGCGAATTTTCTCTATTTATTCATGGTGCCAATCATTAAACATTCATCCAGCTTAAAGAAATTTGTAGTTCTTCAGAGCAGAGGCGAATTCTCACAGGTTGGGCGAATTTATCATCAGTATCCAATGGCGAAAGCATCAAACAATTCTTTTTGCAAGTTCAAGTTCACATTTATCAGCAAGTTTGAAGAACAAGGGGCAATTTTCATAGAAGAACATATAAAAAACGTCTTTTGCCTCTTTGATTCTCAAATTTCTCTCAAAATTCAATTCGCATGTTCTTGAAGTTGGCAAATTTTGGCAAGTCTGATCATCTGGATCGTTTCTATATAGCTTCCTCGAATTAAATTCATGTGCTTAAATTTTTAGGAAATTTTAACTCCAGAGCATCAGTTCTCGAGTTTCTAATTTTCTCAACTGAAAATTCTTTGCATGGTCAAGTAGAAGTCAAATTTTCGCATTTTTGATGTTTTGGGTTGTCTTAGAATATTTTTCTAGACAAAACCCATATCTCAGATTTTTCGCCGAAAATAACTCTTCAATAGGCTATTTTTAGCCTCAACAGGCTATTTATAGCTTTCCAGAAATCTTGTCAAAACATAGTCGAGCTCAGAATCAACAGGCGAGTTTTTCAAAATGCAGTACACTCAGCTCGAATATAGGACTAAATCAGTTCTTACTCACGACTTCATCGGGACAGTTGAGACGAATCTCCATAAGGTGTTGCCAGAGGCAGTCTTAGATCCAATCAAAATCAGAGATTCGATTATTCAAAACATTCAGCAGTCTGGGTTATTAGAGGCCACTTCCATACCTATCTTCGTTCATTGTGTTGAGTTCGTGATGTCTTGTGTTAAGCATTACAACTTTGCTACTCGTGAGATAGTGTTAGTAGATGGACGAGTTATTTGCAGTCTCAAGCCTTTGGACATCGAAAGAAGTTTTGGTATACCTCAGCACCCGAACAGTCTGGTTATTTCTATGGAGCAGTGCAAGCAT
The DNA here is from genome assembly GCA_007258455.2 of Sequoia sempervirens. Lineage (NCBI taxonomy): Eukaryota > Viridiplantae > Streptophyta > Pinopsida > Cupressales > Cupressaceae > Sequoia > Sequoia sempervirens. Next base: position 206,720,675 of record VDFB02000007.1, on the reverse strand, counting down.
GCATTTAATGCTGATGTGGACAAGTGCCAGAGCAAAATGGCAAAAAGATGGTTAAAGCAAGCGAAGAACAAATTGCCAAATAATGTGGGTCGTGGTGAGTACAAGGATGAGTACTCGATTCTAATTACACTCTTGAATCGTGTCTCAGGTCAATCACATGCAAATGTTTTCCAACCTTGGATGTATTACATCATTGGTCGCATCATATCTGGGCAGGAGCATTATGACTTGGCATCCTTCATCAGCGACGTTATCCACAAGCAGATCACCGGTTTCCTAGTTGCTCATGAGTTTCACATGTGTTCTTATCTCGTGTACTTGATTGTTTATCAGGGTCAGTTCTGGGGACTAAACACCGTGGGCATTCTCAGTGTTCAGAAAGTCTATCACTATTATGATTAGCTTGAGTTCACTAAGGCTGAACGTCATTTCAAGCGTGTTCACGAGGCTTTCCTGACTTATACAGTGAGAAATTTGGACCGGGAGTTGCACATTCATATCTCGGCAGTTGCTAGAGCAACGATGGATGGTTGGGCAGATTGGTTTATTCAGTTTCTGACATACACTTATATCTGAGTATATGGATTTACAGGAAATCCAGCCATGCTTCCACACTATCCTTCGGATAGAACAGTTTTTATGGAGTTCCTGAGGCAGTTGCATGATGTTCATCGTCATTTGCGTCGCAAGCATAGACCAGCTGCCAATTTTGCTTTTCAGTTTGGAATATATTGGTGCAAGATGGTAGTTGATGCCAAAGCTGCAGGACAAGAGCTCGAGAGGTATCATCTCAAGTATCTTGTTGAGGTACGTGCCTATGATCTTTGAGGTCATTACACAGCTCGCCTTGGTGGACGTGCATATCATAAGCCTTCTATGGAGGATTATTGGGCAAATTGCGTGGATGACTTCGAGGTTCGCAGACGTAGCTACTGCCGCTTCTCTCTCTCACAGATGTATGTTTTCTTGTCAAAAGATGTGGGAGGTTTATTAGATGATGAGGGAGAAGTTCCTCAGTTTTTCAGAGAGCAGGTTGACACATAGCTGCTGCCAGCAGTTGATTGGTACGCCAAGGAATACGCAACAATAAAGGAGAGGTCAAGTAGAGTTATTCAGAACAGTATACTTTACCTCGACAGCAAGAAGACCAGGAGGGTAAGTGTGCCTAGAGCAGAGCCGCCAGTGGTGGATCCTTCGCTACCTTCCTCGTCGAAACCTAAACAGAAGAAGAGGAGTAACCCTCCCAAGAAAGGTCAAGCGCCAAACAATTCAGAAGGTAAGGTGCTTATCACTAATACACACACGGAGCCTGACAGACAACCTGTCACAGAGCCAGTTCAAAGGCCAGTTCAGAGTCCACCAGTGCCTGAGGTTCAGCCTCAAGTTCCTATACTAGTTCCAAAGCAGTCACCAGTCCCAATTCATATTGAATTGGATGTAGACTCTCCATCTCGCAGTAGTTCCTCTACATATTCACTCTCGTCACAACCTCCTGTTGCTAGTACAAATCCTTCCAGTAGCATTAGCCGAGACCAGTCTTGGATCAAAAATCAACTGGGAAGGAAGAGGAGGCAGCCATCCTATGTCTTTAATCATTCAAATTTTGATCAGGTTTACCAGGATGTGCCAAACAAGAGGATCAAGAACATGGTCCACGTGGAGAGGAATACTGATATGGAGATCGTCATTGAGAATGCTATACCTCCACAGGGGAAGAGCTTGGATGAGTTGGAATCTCAGGACTTCGAGGTTATCACAGTCAACCTTGGTCGTAGCACACGCCAAACTCAAGTAGATCTCCTACAGGTTGCTACAGACAGTGCCAGGGATAGAATGCTGAAGGACGGAGAAGATAAGGTAGCCCTTAAGGCTGAAATCAAACAGCTTCATCAGTACATTTCTAGCCTTGTACACAAGTCAGATGTTACCGCCACACTCCCGCCGATGCTTGAGCCTCCAGCAGAACAGCACCAACTTAATCATTTGGTTGCATATGGCAAGCGTTTGGAGGAATGGGAGGAGGAGTTTGTTGCTAGAGGTCGTTCTATGCTTACAGAGTTGTATCAGTTGCGGTACAATGCACGAGAGCTCCGTCTACGTCTCCAGGATGAGGAGTGAGACATGGCGATTAATAGACCCCGGGATGAGATTATGATTGCTCACCTAAGTATGGCATATGAATCAGTCACAGATGCAGAGGATAAAGAAGCTATCTACTCTTGGAAAACACAGCTGGTTTTCAAGGCAAAGATAGAAGAGACTATGGCGTCAAAGTTGGCTGAGAGTAGAGAGCACGTTACTAGTGCACTCCGGTTTGTGAGGACCTTAGTATCTCGCTTACCGTGTCAGTATCAGATTGAGGGTGGTGCGTATGTTGAGCTTACGAATGTACAATCAGAGCTCCAAGCACTCACTCATACTATTTTCAGTGGGGAGACCATTGGCTGTAAGATTAATCAGCTTACAGTCATGTCAGCATTGTTCGATGAAGCAACAAGGAGCAGAGGTGAACTTCAGTCCCAAATCACAGCTTGTGAGGACATGCTGCGCAGGCATAGCATTCTTCGACAGAGAATCAGAGCTCCAAACAGTGATGCAGTTAACAATCTCGTTGAGGGATTGGTTGCTCGAGATCACGATCAGTAGACTTCAATTCCCACTTCTCAGAATAGACATTACACACAGGAGTTAAACTTGGCATTACCCTTTCAAATTAACTCGCTGTTTCATCTCATGCATATCTATTTTGAGATCAGCTTTATTCACTTGGAGTTTTATTTAGGGTTTACGTTAACTGATGGTAGTGTTCCAATTAACATGCTTTCAATAAGGACGTGCATGCTTGCACAATTGTCCATTTTTAGATTAGATGTTTCGGTTAACTGACGGTAGCTTTCCAATTAACTGTATAGTTTACTTTATTAGGGTTTAGCAATAAATCTTGCATGCATTGCAAGACTGTAGTTGACTCAAGGTGATTTTAGGGTTCCCTACACCTTTTGATGTCTATAAATAAGAGTTTTTGCTCATTTGTACATAACTTTTGCACGAGAGAGAAATATATGTTGTGCCTACCTTGCCTGTAATATTGCTCGTTCTGTATTTGTTCATGAGTATTTACTATTGTGATGAATTGTTATGCCACTTGGGTTTCATGCAATTATGATGGTGAATTCTTGCTTTAATTAGATATAGTGGCTAGTCGATCATAGATTGTATGCGTGTCTCACCAATGCAATTTATTATCCTAGTTGGCTATCCTTTATGTTATGTGTTCAATAAACTCGTTCAGATTGAGCTGATAGTTATGCCACCTTGCCTTCAAGTTGAGAATTTGTACTTAGTTTATTGTATATTGTTGTTTCCAATAAGCCTATTCAGACAAGCAGATAGTTGTGCCACCTTGCCTTCACGTTGTGAGTCCGTACCCGGCTTATTGTCAGATAATCATTCCCACTCCATTTCCTCATGCTCTGAATTCTTGAGGGGATTGGATAGTTTAAGTTACTTAGTTTTGTGAGTTGTAGTTAAGCGAAACCAGAAAATACTTAGCTACAACATATAGAGTTTTCGTGAAAACCTTGTACCTCTACAGCTGAGACAAAAAGACAAGATATAGTTTAGTTTATTTTCCTTTTCAAGCACTTTTGTCAAGCACAACGAGGGAGCTTCCCCTCCTAATTTGAAGATCACTCATTGCGTAGTGTGCATAGCTGTCCGTACCAACTCGCACTCCAGAGGTGTTAGTTGTTAAGCCAACAGCTACTAAAGCTCAACCTAAAGGCAACAAAAGGACAAGGGAACAGGTCAATCCAAATTAAGTGGGTACATCCTTATCTACAACAATGTCACCCCCTATACAACACACGGTGAGACCAGGTGGCAGTGGGGATGGAGAAGAACCTCTAGAGAAGAGAGGAAGTCCTAAGAAGACATGTGGTGACGGCCCTGCAAAGGATAGTGGTTTGGGAGATCAAGCAGAGAAGGAGAAAGAGATAGAAAAAAAAGGGAAAATGAACAAGAACAAGAAATTGAAATAATGAAAGTTGATTCATCTGGGGATCAACCAAATCCATCCCAAGAAGTGGCTGAGAAAAGTACACAGAAAGGTAAATCTCTACCTCCTTTCCCTTTCATTTGCAAAATGTAAAAAAGACTTTGTCATGTCCCCGATTTGGAGGCAGAATAATTTAATTAAACTAATTGATTAAGTTGTCCAAATTAATAATATATCAAAAAGATAGCTTAATTGATTATTTTAATTAAATATTAGATTAATTATTTATGAACTTATTCCAATAAATTAATATCCTAAGGATAACTTTATATTTAATTAATTTAATAAAGTGGCTAAATAAAATAATAAATCATAAAGTCACTTAAGTGAATAAAATAATCTTTTATTCTAGAAGCTTCTTGGAGGTGAATGAGAATTCTTTATAACGAGCTGATTGCAAGCCATTTGATCATGTCTTGGATTATTTCTATTTCTCATACCTACGTGGTAGAAACTAAGGCTTGCATTGCTCTAGGGTTTGAAGAATCTAGAGTACCAAGTTCGATTGTGAAAGATCAACCCTAGCTAGAGTTTGTGGAGAAATCCATCTAGGGTTTCTACATTGTGCTTATTGGAGAATTTCACAATTTGCCTAGGGTTTGAAGACTCTAAGGTACCAGTTTCGATTGTGAGACATCAATCCTAGTTGGAGTTGAGAGGAGGAGATATTTCAGTCTTCTTCATTGTACAAATTTAATGGTCTTCAGCCAAATTTGGAGATTATCGATTGTATTCAGCTTATTTGCGGAGCTAAGTATTTGTTTGCAATAGCTGATGTATTATTCCAAATTTAAATAAGAATTCTTGTTAATGCAATAGCTGTTTTATTATTGCATTATTTTGAGGTATTTGTCTGAAGTTTATCATTCAAGCAATTAAAGGTATTTTCAGTTATTTCTGGGAAAATCTGGAAAGGCACAAGAAGTCTGATATTCTCTTAGAGAAAGCTTGAATATTTTAAAGTAAAATTCTGTCTACAAAGGATTTTAAATAAGATCGGGAAAATAATATTTTATTAGTTGAGGTGCCTGATAGTCCTTGGCAATATCGATCCATTTGAAGAGTAAAGTCAAACTTTCAGAATAAGACGAATCTGGAGAGACAGACAAAATAGTAGAAGAGCCAAAAATTGCATATGACAAAGAAACTATTATTTAAGGAATTTCGTCATACTGCTGGAAGGGATCGATATATTAGAATGGGCCGCTAAAAGATAAACTAGGAATTATCTTGAGGAGACAATAATATAAAGGGAGACGTCACACAGGGCAAAGTTGTCAAAAATTAAAAGACAACAAGGCCGACAATATATCGCTTCAGGAAAGACAAAAGAGGAGGTGTGATTTGTTGAAAGCATGACTTGGGTAAAGACTACGATTTTGTCTCCTTCGTGAGACATAGACTACCGTTGGAAGAAGACAACTAGTAATTGGGAGCTTGGTGTTAGAAATTACAGGAAGCCACCGCATATCAAAGGCAAGAAATCATGGGCAGCTAAGAAGAAGACAAAGGCAGTTCGATTGGAGTTTGCATTCTTACAGTTGGCGGCTAATCACCAAGTTCTATCACCATTAGATAAATTGAGTATATCTGCACTTTCAGTTATAATCATTGGACTCTTGAATGAATTGTTGTCATTTGTAAATTTGACTGTTGTGGTAGTCCATTAGTTTATTGTTCTTAGAGTATTTTGTAGCTACATTCTAGATATCATTGAATCGATTGAGTTTGTTCTATCAACTTGTAAATCATATAGAGGAAAAACAGATGTAATAACATTGGTAAATCATTGCAATTATTTGGGATCAATGTATTAAGGAGTTGAAGACTGTATGCCAATTGTTTGTTAAAATGTCCCTCTGTTGTACATTACTATAGCTGCACATTACTTAAGTTTCAGCCATCTTATTATTGAAAATCAGAAGTAATCATCTACATTGCATTTGGTTTCATTGGGGATACATTGGCATTGTTTAGTATTGGATGCATTTATCAACATTCAAAACAAGGGTAGACAAAAAGAAATTCAATTACACCTTGCAAGACAACCATTTGACGAAATGTCCAAGTGCTGAAAGTGGAAAAATTAAGCCAAAATTTCCATACGACATTATAGTGGTATCAGAGCTATCGAACCTGCTAGCCTGTTGGGTAGAGTGGATTTGGTTTCAGCTAAACAACTGCAGATCAGAATTTTGGATGGATACTTCTAGCAAATTAGAGGAAGTTGTGTTGGACGCAATTATTCAACATCAGGGTAAAATGATGAAAAGAATGAAATTATGGAATAAAGAATGGGAAAAAAGATTGGGAAAGGCCATCAAGTTCGTGGGTGAAAAGCTGAAAGTTGTACCGCAGAATAAAGCAACTCTTCTTAACATTTTGGAAGAGGCTGAAAGTTGTTTGTGCAAGGTTGGATAGTCACCTTCTCAAGCAATGTGTGAAGATATGGTTCCTTTGGTACACTATTTGGGTAAACCAGAACTTTTACAACATCAAGATGAGGAGCCTAGACTTGCAGTTGTCACTTGTATCAGTGAAATCATGAGGATTATAGCTCCACAAGAACCTTATGAAAGTGACAAGATGAGACAGGTTACACAATTGATGGTCGAAAGCTTTCAAGGGATACGTGACGTCAAAAGCCCTACTTTCAATAAGAGGGTTAAGATTCTAGCAATGATGGCAAAGGTACGGCCATGTGCTTCCATATGTGATTATGATGGTCTTATCCTCCGGCTATTTGATCGCTACGTGAAGACAAATATGTTCACTATCTTGTCCCTGCTCCTTGATAAAGATGATGAAGTTTGCACGCAGCTAAAATCAGATTTCTTAGCCATTTGGAGAAGAGAACTGCATGTTTCATCTATAGCATATGATCTCACTAGAAGTTTAGTTGAGCAGAAATTTGAGAGGTTCAAAGAGCACTTGACTACTGAGGAGTTGATATCATTTGGGTTATAGGATCCATCATCTCTTCAAGACGATAGCATGCCATCATCTAGTAGACCAACAGCCGCCAAAGGACCAATCATTTTACCTACCATCAATGCAACGCATAGGGATATCAAGCGGTGGCACGTGTGAGTTGCTTGATGGGAAATTGTAATTCAAAGCGACGCAAGCCAACCATAAATGTGAATTAAATTAACATCTCATCAAGCTCTGGAGAATGCACCCATGTCTAGCCAAAACTCTATAAATTCAACCAACGTCACCTTTCTTCCACAATCAGTTGCATCCAATATGGTGATGTCTCAGAGTGATGGTAATTCTGCCAATGACTACATCGTACTGGAGGAAATCGAGTGCAATCCACTGTTTAGGCACACTTCGGACCAACTGAAAGAAGTGTTCATAGTGCAAAGCAAGGTGGAGGAAGAAGTGCTCTGGAGCATCCTTAGCGAGGCGTTTCTGGGCCAGGCCCATGTGCATAACACAACTATGTTGGAGTGCTTTATCTATATAGTCATCAAGACTTTTGGCCATTGTGACTAGGGCGTGAGAGCACTGGAGCGCCTAGTGAAACCCGAATTTCATCATCGCGTCAAGGTGGCAATTAACAGGCTTAGCTACTAACCCCAAAGTGAATTAATAGCTGACGCTATCTGCATTGCGTCGGCTATTCAGGATGAGACTCTGGAGGAGTTCGTGGCTCTTCTGCGTGCAAGAGTAGTGAGGAATGACATGGGACTTTTCGTACAATTCCTCCAGTCGAATGAAAATCTGCTGTCACCAGCTCGAATCGAACGCTTGCAAATTGTCATTGAGGGCATTCGTGTCCTCATGTTTGCTCTGTGCACTTAAGAAGAAATATCTCTTCTATCTTTTTTTCTCTTTGTCCACTACCTAAATTTTGTAGTCGAACTAGGCGGTTTTTGGCAATGCCAGTGCAATGTAAAAACGTTTATATATATAAATAAAATATCTCTTTTTGATACTATTGTATTTTTATATGCATGGCTTTATTTGTTTCCTGTTCGTATCATGCTTGGAAAATGCTAGTTTCTTTTTTGTATAATGCATTAGTTAAGTGATTAGACTGACTGCTATTAAGTTAATCACTAAAACTCTTCGAGGCGGAAAAATAGGTGGGTCGCAGAACTTAATAAAACCCCGCCTAGGTTATAGATAGCCTAAAGAATGCCGCCCGAGGCATGACTTGTAGGTGAAGTTTCTAAATTCTGACACACAACTCATCAATCGGTTTCTTTAATATTCGTACACCCACTTTTGGAGGAAAGGAAAGTTTGAAAATGGTGAGAAAACACCGCCCGATGAAGGACAAACAATTCAAGCAGTAAAATGAGGGGTTCGACGAACACACCAAAAACCGCCCAAGTTCGAGGAAGACAACAAAAGGCCGCCTGAACATAAATTGAGTATAGGACTTAAACGGAAAGAAAGATAGCAATCCGAATAGAAGTTAAGGGAAAATTTTATGGGTAACAGTGGCTCTAACTGGGGGCAAGGAATGCAAAAGACGAAGTAATGAACCCAGAATCACGAGCATGGACCAGTCCTTTCCATTGGGCACGAAGTCAAGGAGCCTGGAGAAGGAGGAGCAAAAGCAATCAAAAAACGGAACAAGGTAGGAAAGGAAAACACCTAAACTACCAGCACAACAAAAAATCCTATTCTATACATGGTAGGAAGACCCTACCTCAAATGGCCTCCAAATTGATCATACAAATCCATTAACGGGCTGGGAGAAGTAGTTGCCTAAAAATGTTGGATGACTGAAAATTGTGTGCACAACCAACTGCCAAATTGCGACTGTTGCCATCAAAAAGATAGAACAAGTACCATGTGAAAATTCTTTGAATATAATTTGATACTTGACAAGCCACTCTTTATTGTATGCTTCTGCAACTAAATGATTCACACTGTCACTGCCTTGCATAGGGTTACCAAAATCTGCCTGTACCACATTAGATTCAATATTGCTTTGTAATTGATTTTCTGAACAAAAAGAAACCAGCCCTCGAATTGGAAGCCCCACATACAAATTATGAGATAAAGAGACTTCTTGGTCACCACATGTAGAAGTAACTGCATTGTTTAAAAGTTTTGGACCCCAATTTGTAGTATGTGCAGTAAAAGACTCATTAGATTCGACTGTTGATTCATCTATCTTGATCTCTTCTCCATTTTTTATCCATCCCATGTATTGACTCAAATGATAGATCTAAAAAATTTGAATCTTGTATAATATGAAAGGATTCGGAAATGGGATGATTAATTACCTCACTTCCTACTGCTTTGCCTTCAAGAATTTTATCAGCAAACTTAGACACTTCATATTCAGGTTGCAAACCAGAAGAAAAGGTGTCTGAGAATTCAGTTACATCTTGGAGCTGATTTTTATTTTCAACTTCAGCTGCACAATGCATATTAACATCTCCAAAAGCGAATGTCTCTTTCTCCAACTACTTGTTGGCACCTTGAGTTTCAAATTTTCTTTTGACCTTGCATTCCCCAAAAGTTTCTCCAGTCCCTGGAAAATTACTACAAGAAACAATACTATCCTTAACCTCATCATGCCTTCTCTCAGTCTGATCACTTTCACGAAGTGTAATTGCCTTTATAGACCGGTGCAGAACAAGGATTGGTCTATTTTCCACTTTTGACAGGACATTGATTTCCTCTTCCTTCATTGAGAGACTAGTATTTTTCTCATCCTTCCTTTGGTTATGATCAACCTCATCAATTGATAAACAACATTCCTCCTCTAGCATTAATTGATTTTTTGAATTTGTGAAAAGGGGGTTATCATGTATTTCAAATTCATTAAAATCAAAGAGAGGGTTAGAATGAATCGACCAAATTTCTTTCTCCTAAAAAATCATCATTCCTTGAACTATCATTTCCTTCCAAATTCAAACACATGTCTTTACTCTCCATTTCTTCAAAGAAGAAAATTTCATATTCTGGAGTAAGAAGAGAAGTTAATGTCAAATCATTCAAATTAACCTTAGAAGGAGAGAGCTTATCAAAAGGAGGGGGTGAAGCAAACGATGACCTTTCGTGCAGTTCATTGGCTTCATCATCACTAAACGAACTGTAATCACTTTCGATTTCAAAGGAGGTATATAAATTCAAAGCCGGATCATTACAGAGTTGATCTTGTCTTTCACTAGGCTACCGCATGATATCAAGAATTGTTAAATTCATGTCTTCTACAGTAGGGCGAGATAATTTTGCTTCTTTGTGTCATTTAACCGGAAGCTTAGGAAGTGTCTTATAGCTGGTTCCGAGCTTCACACTTGAACCTAATTTCCACTTACCCACGGCGATAAAATACTCTTCAACCTTCACTGCCTCCAGCTAAGCTTGCTCCATCCCTTGAATTTTATCTCTTTTAAGAATTAATTGTATGTCCAGCTCCAGAGCATAAATGAATATATGGTACTGGATCTCTGCACTAGGATTTTTTGGAGCAAAAATATTTTGAAGAGACCGATTGAAACGGTAAACAAAATCCCTCATTGTTTCAACTTTGTTTTTCATGATCTGAAATAAAAGACGCAGGGTAGCTGCAATGTCGATTGGAATTCAGTAGCGTTGGAGAAATTTTGTTTTAAGGACATGCCACCCAGTAATGCTCCATTTTTCGAGACCTCTGTACCATTCTGCCACTTTTTCGACTAGACTGTCAATAAAAATTCTTACAAAAATATCTTCTTCTTGAATTCCTAAAACTACACTTACAGCGGTCATAGCCAAAATATGCTCCTCAAGATCTTGTTCATTCTGACCGGAGAATTTAGGAAATCTCTTCCAGGAACCTTGGGGCAAATCATGGTATTGTGATAAAGCAAGAGGGCCAACTTGATTGCACCAGAGATTTGAAGTCATAAATAAACAGACAGAGTCGCCAACTCACACGGAGTAAAATTAAGGAAAGAAAATTACTGTGGTGGGCGAGCCGAAGGTGGATTTTGAGGCCAATGTACGGATGGGTCCCTTGGTTGACATAGTGGCCGATTTGGCTGATGATTATGATGACGAGGACGGTCATCGTAGTATTCGAATATCAACCTTGGGGTTCGTTCAATCACAGGTACAGGCGGTCGTTGGGCCCATTCCTCCTCTTCCTCCAAGACAAAATTTTCTCGCATATAATCTGTCGCATTCCTCCTATATCTCCGCGCGAGTGTATTTAATTGTGATATAATGTCTTCTTGCTCCACTCCGACCCAATCTAAGTCTGGTTGCAAAACAGGAAATACATTATTGTGAGGAAGTACCATCTTGCTGCATGACGTGATGGCAATTGTCAAACTTTCTAATCGATTCAATTTCCCCAGTGGAGTTGCCAAAAATCTGTTAGCGAATGGAATGGCTCTTGATACATATATTTAAATAATGACTCTAAACCTGGATTCAGCACCAATTGAAATCCACTAACAGCTCCAAAAAGTCCACAATTGCATTTGTGGCTTTTCTCTGAATTTTGTCGAGGTACAACTCCCTCACCAAATTTTCAATGAGTTAATCTAATTTAAAGGAAATGGGTATACTTTTAACCAGAAAGCAAAAAAGGTGACTAACGTTAGCTCATAAATATGAAACTAACGCAGAAGCAGAGGTCATAGCCATTCATAATCAATACAAAGATTGAAAACTCATGACCATCAAATCAAATCAATGAAAATAAACCAGACTGCAGTAAATGAATGTTATATAGCTTATCTTTCAAAGGAGACACAGCTATATCGTACACATAATACAAAGATCAACATACAAAGCCTCATGTAATTCATAACACAGATTATAAATCACTACAGTCTGCAATAAATGTTTATTCCTTCTCAATAACACCCCCAGGTGTATCAAAAAAGGTCCCCCTCTTCGTCCCTCACAATTTCAAATTTATAACATAGCTAAAGCCAGTAGATAAGCGTCGAAGCCGTTACTAAAACAGCAACTTCTTGTATTCCAAACGTTTCTCAGGAAGTTGGTTGGAATAATTGGATTTTGCAGAGGAATAGGTATTGGAAAAGAAAACTGATCATGATTCCACCAACAGCCACCAAAGGACCAATCATTTTACCAACCATCAATGCAACGCATAGGGATATCAAGCAGTGGCACGTGTGAGCTTCTTGATGGGAAATTGTAATTCAAAGCGACGCAAGCCAGCCATAAATGTGAATTAAATTAACATCTCATCAAGCTCTGGAGAATGCACCCATGTCTAGCCAAAACTCTATAAATTCAACCAGCGTCACCTTTCTTCCACAATCAGTTCCATCCAATATGGCAAGCTCTCAGAGTGATGGTATTTCTGCCAATGACTACATCGTCCTGGAGGAAATCGAGTGCAATCCACTGTTTAGGCACACTTCAGACCAACTAAAAGAAGTGTTCACAGTGCAAAGCGAGGTGGAGGAAGAAGTGCTCCAGGAGCATCCTTGGCGAGGCGTTTCTGGGCTAGGCCCATGTGCATAACACAACTATGTTGGAGCACGTTATCTATACAGTCATCAGGACTTTTGGTCGTCGTGACTGGGGCATGAGAGCACTGGAGCGCCTAGTGAAACCCGAATTTCATCATTGCGTCAAGGTGGCAATTAACGGGTTCAGCTACTATCCCCGAAGTGGATTAATAGCTGACGCTATCTGCATTGCGTTGGTTATTCAGGATGAGACTCTGGAGGAGGCCGTGGCTCTTCTGCACTCAGGAGTAGTGAGGAATGACATGGAAATTTTCGTACAATTCCTCCAGTCGCATGAAAATATGTTGTCACCAGCTCAAATCGAATGCCTGCAGATTGTCACTGAGGGTATTCGTGTCCTCATGTTTGCTCTGTGCACTTAAGAAGAAATATCTCTTCTGTCTTTTTTTCTCTTTGTCCACGACCTGAATTTTGTAGTCGAACCAGGCGGTTTTTGGCAATGCCAATGCAATGTAAAAACGTTTATATATACAAATAAAATATCTCTTTTTGATACTACTGTGTTTTTATATGCATGGCTTTATTTGTTTCCTGTTCGTATCATGCTTGGAAAATGATGGTTTCTTTTTTGTATAATGCATTAGTTAAGTGATTAGACTGACTGCTATTAAGTTAATCACTAAAACTCTTCTAGACAGAAAAATAGGTGGGTCACAGAACTTAATAAAACCCCGCCCAGGTTCAAGATAGCCTAAAGAATGCCGCCCAAGCCATGACTTGCGGGTGAAGTTTCTAAATTCTAACACACAACTCATCAATCGGTTTCTTTAATATTCGTACACCCACTTTTGGAGGAAAGGAAAGTTTGAAAATGGTGAGAAAACACCGCCCGGTGAAGGACAAACAATTCAAGCGGTAAAATGAGGGGTTCGACGAACACACAAAAAACCCGCCCAAGTTCGAGGAAGACAACAAAAGGCCACCCGAACATAAATTGAGTATAGGAGTTAGATAGAAAGAAATATAGTAAACTGAATAGAAGTTAAGGGAAACTTTTATGGGTAACAAGCTTATTTGAGGAGCCAAGTATTTTTTTGCAATAGCTGATGTATTATTGCAAATTCGAATAAGAATTCATGTTAATGCAATAGTTGTTTTATTATTGCATTATTTTGAGGTATTTGTCTAAAGTTTATCATTCAAGCAATTAAAGATATTTTCAGTTATTTCTAAATAAATCTGGAAAGGCAGAATAAGTCTGATATTCTGTTAGAGAAAACATGAATATTTTAAAGTAAAATTTTGTCTACAGAAGATTTTGAATAAGATTAAGAAAATAATATTTTATTAGTTGAGGTGCCTGAGTGCTCACTTGAAAAAGAATCAATTTTATTAAAGGTCAATTATTTTGTATTCATTCCTTGGAAAAATCAATCCATTTGAAGAGTAAAGTCAAACTTTCAGAATAAGACAAATTTGGAGAGAGAGAAAAAATAGTAGAAGAGCCAAAAATCGCATATGACAAAGAACCTAATATTTGAAGACTTTCATCATACTCTTGGAATGGATCGATATATTAGAATGGGCCGCTAAAAGATAAACTAGGAATTATCTTGAGGAGACAATAATATAAAGGGAGACGTCACACAGGGCAAAGTTGTCAAAAATTAAAAGACAACAAGGCCGACAATACATCGCTTCAGGAAAGACAAAAGAGGAGGTGTGATTTGTTGAAAGCACGACTTGGGTAAAGACTACGATTTTGTCTCCTTCGTGAGACATAGACTACCGTTGGAAGAAGACAACTAGTAATTGGGAGCTTGGTGTTAGAAATTACATGAAGCCACTGCATATCAAAGGCAAGAAATCATGGGCAGCTAAGAAGACAAAGGTAGTTCGATTGGAGTTTGCATTCTTACAGTTGGTGGCTAATCACCAAGTTCTATCACCATTAGATAAATTGAGTACATCTGCACTTTCAGTTATAATCATTGGACTCTTGAATGAATTGTTGTCATTTGTAAATTTGACTGTTGTGGTAGTCCATTAGTTTATTGTTCTTAGAGTATTTTGTAGCTACATTCTAGATATCATTGAATCGATTGAGTTTGTTCTATCAACTTGTAAATCATATAGAGGAAAAACAGATGTAATAACATTGGTAAATCATTGCAATTACTTGGGATCAATGTATTAAGGAGTTGAAGACTGTATGCCAATTGTTTGTTAAAATGTCCCTCTGTTGTACATTACTGTAGCTGCACATTACTTAAGTTTCAGCCATCTTATTATTGGAAAATCAGAAGTAATCATCTGCATTGCATTTGTTTTCATTGGGGATACATTGGCATTGTTTAGTATTGGATGCATTTTATCAACATTCAAAACAAGGGTAGACAAAAAGAAGTTCAATTACACCTTGCAAGACAACCATTTGACGAAATGTCCCAAGTGCTGAAAGTGGAAAAATTAAGCCAAAATTTGCATAGGACAATACAGGCTCCTCCCTTGAAGAGAGCCCTTCAATTTTCATCACCCAATTCTTCTCGAGCTATTGGTGCTACTTCTTCCCCATCATGGCTAGAGAATACATCGTCTAGAAAAAGGAAAACGGTGCCTGTCAATCTGCCAGATGACAATATTGTTGGAGAAGAACTGATTGATATGTGGCGGCTTCATGTAATTTCTAACGCCAAAATCAGCAGAACCGATTGATATGGATTTATTGCTAAAATCTCCTTGTGTTAACAATCAATTCTTGCAATCTACAAGATTTATTCCTATGTCTAAACAAAGGTAACTAAAAGTTAACTAGAAAGACTACCTCAGTTAACTGATTCTACAACCAAAACTAACTCCAACTGTACAAGAAATATCTCCAAGGATAGACATGCATAAAAAGTGGACAGTCAATTAACTTGGAAAAGGCGTCAAGTTAATTGCTGATCTAAAATTCTATCTTTGGAGAAAGTCATACGCCTCAATTGGTAATTCACTCCTCATCAACTCGAGCAATCATATCCTCCAAGAAGATGTTAACTGTCTCATCATTTGGAGCACTAATACTCTTCTAAATGATGTGATGCCTCCGCAACATCTCCTCGCCCCACAATCTGATCTTGAAATTCACTCCTCCTTATAGCTGCATCATCAAACCTCGCTAACATGGCTGCAACTTGACTCAACTTGCAATCAATAGGGTCACTGCTGAAACTACTATGGATGAGGTCCTAAAATTGTGTCTACACTTTGCTGAGCTCAATGTACTCACCATCCTCACGTTGATACTTGCTAGGGACTTGTGATGCGAAAGTTCTCACGAACTTGAGAGCACTTGCCACCTTCTGTTTGTATTCAGTCATTTCTACAGAGATTGCTTCATATGTTTTTACCTAGAAGATTTGTTGTTCTCGCCAAGTAAAACGCTTCTCTTTGTCTTCTTTCGTAGTGACTAAATCATACGCCATTCTCAAGTCTGAAATGGTGATCTCATCTTTGGGTCTCCTCTCTGCTATGCTTTGCTTTGACTCCTAAATTTCTGAGTGAAGATCGTGGGCGTTGTACATCAACTGGTACATCTCTGCTAGTATGAATCGGCCCCTGGTGATAAAATCTTCTACCCAGTCTCTCAGGTGTTTCCCATAAATAACCAACTAACTTAGTTGATTTTGTTCTACAAGTAACTCCAGCATCTGTGGGTGCAAGGTGGTGACATGTGAAGTACCGTGAAGGAGGTTGGAAATGTTCTATCGCAATTGCTGATTTTCAGCCTTGAGGGCTACCTTGTCTTCACCATCTTTGACTACTCTTTCCTTCAAACTAACTACTGCAACCTTGAAGAGGCTTACATCAGCTTGTTGTGTACTTCTACCAAGGTTGGCTTTGACCAATGTGAAATCATTGGCCTCAACCTCGTTGGCATCCTTGTCCACTAGTGGTGTTGCAATCTCGATGAGCACCTCATTTTCAGTAGTCTTCTCCACGCGAACTTGCTTCTTGAGTTTCTTGTCAGATGTGTCTTGGTAGACATTGTCAAACTCTACAAAGTCCAACTGGTAAGAAGGCTTTCTCCTCTTCCTACCCAGGATGTTCTCAAGCCAAGACGAAGAGTCTCAATTAACTTCGCTAGGAGGATTAGTTCTCGTCTCATCAACTCCTGATGAGTGAGTTGGTGTAGAAATGTCATGAATCGATGAATCAGGCTCCAAGTCAATGTGAATTGGAGACTGTTGCGGTGGTGACAGAATAGGAGGTTCTACTTCTACTTTTGGCACTGTTTCAGCTGTATTTGTGGTTGTATCCATTTGTTGTTCTTGCTGATTTACATCAGCAACCTTCATCTTTTCCTTCAAATTCATTGGCACTCTATACTTCTTTGAACCCTTTAGAGGATTGTTCATCACTTTAACCCTGGGTTTTGATCTGGAAGTGGAAGGTAGTGTGGTGGTAAATGGTGGCGGCTCTGTAATTGGAGTGACTACCTTCCGCATCCTCTTGCTATCTAGGAATAGCCCGATGTGCCTTACAACCCTACATGTCCTTTCCTCAATGGAGGTGCTCTCTTTGGCATACCAATCAATGGATCGAAGTGGCTGCGAGTCAATTTGATCTCTAAAATATGTGGGAAGTATGACTTCACCATCATCATCTGATAAACCTTCCAAATCCTCTGATAAGAAATCAGCTATCTGTGAAAGAGTGAATCTATTGTAATTGCGCCTGCGTACTTCGAACTCATCTTCACAGTTGAACCAATAATCCTCCATGGTAGGTTTATTTGAATTGTTTCCAAGGCGAGATGCTAAAAGACCCCAAGGGTCATATTAGCGCCTTTCTATGAGAAACTTAAGATTAAGCTTCGCCATTTTATTGCTCATTGACTTGGTGTCAGCTGTCGATTTGCACCTGTATATACCCATCTCAAAAGGAAAGTTGGCAGCAGACTTGCGTTTATTATGCAGAAAAGTGTGTACCTCGTGCAATTGCCTTAGGAACTCCGTGAATACCACCTTATCTGATCGATAACGGGGTAGCATGGCTGGACTACCTGAGAAACCATATACGCGAATGTAGGAGAATGTGGGAAATTGGATAAACCAATCAGCCCAATCTGCCATTGCCGATCTAGCATCTGTTGAAAAGCGTATATGTAACTCGTGGTCAAGATCCCTCACTGTGTGCATCAGGAAAAGGTCATTTACCCGCTTGATGTGTCGTTCTGACTGTGAAAATTCTAGCTACGAAAAATGCTCATGCACTGACTGCACACCCAGAGTTCCAACGGTATTCAACCCTCTAAACTAGCCTTGAAAGGCTATCAGATATACGAGGTATGAAACCATATGGAATTCGTGAGCTTTGAAGAAACCTGTCATCTAGCTATGAAGAGTGTCACTGATCAAAGCAGGCCAGTCGTAATGTTCTTTGTTGTTGACAAGCTAAGACATGATGTAAAACATCCATGGCTGAAACTTGTGCACTTCTGCTTGACCCGTGACACAGTTGAGTAGAGTAATCATGATTGCATACTCATCCCTCAATTCACCATGTCTAACATTCTTTGGCAAATTGTTCCTTTTCTCTTTGACCCACGTTGTTGCCATCCTTTTCTGACATTGTTCCTTTGACGTATTAAACGCCCTTTCACATTCTTCTATTGACACAGTCAATTTTTTTGCACATGGTGGAATAGCAAAACACCTTTCTATGTCCTTTGGCTTGAGGCTGCAAATTGTTAGCCCATCTACTGACTGGATTTCCCGTGAAGTGGGGTTGTAATGCTTGATACAAGCAATTACAAACTCGATATTTTGTGCCGAGATGGGGAAAGAGGCTGCCTCAAGTATCCCGGATTGTTCAATATTCTGAATTGTGATGCTATCAACGCCTGTCAAGTTGTTCAAATCAACTACTGGATGCACTCGATGTAAATTAGTGTCAGCTGTCTTCACAAAATCATGAAGCAAGACCGATTTGGTCTTGAATTCGACTTGAGAGAATTGCATTTTGAAAAACTGGAAGAATTATTGTGCACTCGACTATGTTTGAACAACTTTTTCAAAGGCTAAAAATAGCTTCACCGAGCGGCATTTTTTTCGAAAAATTCTGAGACATGGGTTTTGTTGAGAATATCTTTTTGAATGAACCCAGAATGTCATATTTCCGAAAAAATGACTTCCACAAACACACAAGAACCCCTTAGAGGTAGAGGCAACGAGGCAATTTTTTCTCGAAAAAATTCTAAGACATGGGTTTTGTAGGCACCTTTGTGCTGAGTAGACCCAGAATGTCAATTTCTGAAAAAGATGATTTTTTCATAAACCCTAAAAAAATGGAAGCAGCAGGGCAACTTTTCTAGAAAATTCTGGGACGTGGGTTTTGTGGCCAATCTTGTGTTGAATAAACCTAGAAGGTCAGATCTGTGAAAAGTTTGATTTTCGTTGAACATGCAACAAAACCTAAGACAGAGGTAGAAGAAGTTGTGGGAAAAATTTCCAATCTTGGAGAAGATTGAAAGAGAAGAGAACCCAGAACGCTAGAAGTTGAAGATTATGAACTGTTGCCTCCGAAAAATGATGCCTAGAGATATGAAGTCTGGAAAGACATCCTTTTGTGCAACCTGATCTTGAAAATACGAAGAACGTTGAAAACCCTTGTCGTTTGATCCTTCAAATGCCATAGAGAATAAAATTTTGTGTTTGGCATTTGGAGTCAACCTTCAGAAATAATGAAAAAGGACACCCAAATGCTTGATAAATAGGCTTTGGTGGAAGCATCAGTTAGGGTGTCAAAACCCTAATTTAGGAGTTATCTAGCATGATTGGTTGTCAACTAGAAGAATCCCCTACATTTTGGGACGTCTTGAGGAAGAGAAAGTCTTCAAAAATTGTGAACTCAAGTTGACTTGGGCGCCACCTTGAGATTAGGCATCCAAGTCTTGGCACTGTTAGCATTTTTTTGAAGATTTCAAATTTTCCTTGATAGACTGCCTCCGTTTGACCCTTGATTCCGAACGCCTGATTCATCCTGAGGTTTGGCTGACAGATTCACTGCAGAGCATGATCAAACCTGAGAAGATGTTCTTGGAAGATGCAAACCCTAAAAAGTAGTTTGGTGGCTCAAATTTCTAGGCGCCTTCTTGAGATAAGGTGCTTTTGTTTGTCAGACAACCAATTTTTGATGATTTTCAAACTTTCCTCAATTTGACCTACTGTGCTTCAATCTACAGTTGCCAGTGATTGATGATTCTCGTGGACTGGGTGTTGAATCCATTGCAAAGCTTAAAGAATTCCAGAAAGGATGACTAGTTTCGCAAGCTCTAAAAACTGATTTAGGAGGTTCAAATTCCTAGGTGCCCCTCGCCTACAGGGGCGCTTTTGTGCTTCTGAGAAACTATTTGCACTTTGTAACACTTGACGAAATGCTCCAGTTTGGTCTTCGTTGTTGGATGTTCAACTGCTCCGATGAATCTACTGACGGACTCGTCGCAAAGACTGATCAACTCTGAGGAGGTCTCCTTGGAAGTCATGAAGCCTGAAAGCAGCATCTGGTGCTTCAAAAAGTTGGGCGCCTTTTGCTAGTAGGGTGCTTTTTCTACTTGACTTAGCTGTTTTCTGAGTTTTCCAACTTTTCTTTCATTTTGAGTGTTTGTTTGATCTTCACTTGCCAGTGTTTGACAGGTCTTTTGAGCCGACAGATAGATTCACTGCAGAGCTGGACTGAATCTGAGGAGGGCCTGCTAGAGATCATGAAAGCTAAACACTAAAACTAGTGCTTCAAAATCATGGGCGCCCCTGGCTTGTAGGGGCACTTTTCTGCTATAGTCTTCATCAGTTTTGAGTTTCTTGGCTTTCAGCATTTCCCGCTTGATCCTCATCTTTGAGCATTTGATCAATCCTGTGAATTGGATGCGGGATTCATCACGAAGCTAGGAGAATTTTGAAGAGAACCCCCAAAACTGCAAGTCCAAACAACTGCATTTGAGCCTTTAAATTCATGGGCACCCTTGGCTTGTAGGGGCGCTTTTGCCTCCAGTGTTAGCAATTCTTCGAAGATTTTCACCTCTTCGCGCTTCACGTTCACTGTCTTGCTAACTGGGTTGACTAAGTTGTTGACGACGCAACCGCATTCACCATTATGATTGCTTTCACCATTTTGCATGCACGGACATTTGAAAATTTGGCTAAGGCATTTGTAATGTCCCCAATTTAGCCCTACGCTCTTCATTTGGATTTAGCCTATTTCCAGAAATCCGTAGGCTACTCAGATGTGCAAATTTAGGGTTTCCACTTTCAGTAAGTCTTGCTTCTAGCTCAATTCAGCTTTCTACTGGTTTTGAGGTGAACTTACTATTTTTGGCATTGGCTATTTTTAGTAAGTCTAATTTTGGCAGTGGCATCATCAGCAGTTCAGCTCAGGTCATCATGCTATTTTTGGCAATCCATCAATTTTAGTATTGGCGTTGGTTTTGGTTATCTGAGTTTTATACTTAGTCAATTTCATGTTTTTAAATTGTACCCTATGCCTAGGCTTGATGACTTCAAGTTGTTTTAAAGAGGGGACATTAAGGGGTCAAGTTGAGCATTTAATGATTTAATAAATGCTTTATTGTTGCATTTTGAAATGGACGCCAAAAAGGGAAGTTGAATAATATTTTATTATTTCAAAATAAAGTGAATGGTTGAAGTGGCGTCCCTTTTGGAAGTTGAAGTGATTCGACTTTTGGAATTCAAAGTGTTCCATTTGCCATTTGAAGCTTATTTATTGAGGCATTGCTCATTCATTCTCATCTTTGGAAAATATTGTAAAGTTATGCTGCTAAATTGATTTCAGAACCTGGCTAAGGGGAAGCTTAGCAATTTTACTCCATTCTTCGAGCCTGAAACTATGGCTCCCTAGATGGTTGATTGGAGTGTGCTTCATCCAGAAGTACATAATTGAGCTTCATTGCAGGAGATATTGAAGAATTTGGTAATAATTTCCAGTTTTGTGTTGCTAGTTCAACAATGGCTGAAGTAGATTTTTGCTTGCAGCTTTTTGAGTAATTTTAATCTTATTCTGGGTATTGATGCATTGAGTTTGTGGACCAAGGGCAACCCTATTTGCAGAAAATCAGAATTTATTTTGAAGTATTTAATTTTATCTTGAAAAATCGCCCTTCTTAGCAGGGCGTACCATTGCTGGTTGTCTTGGAATTTGTGCAGCAAATAATATTCAGCTTTTTGAAGTGGTTTCAGGGTTGGAACTTGGGCGCCATTCCCCTTAGAAGCTTTAGCAATTTGTCTCAAGTCATTTGGAGGAGTTTTGTGGAATTGGTGAGCATTTTGGTGTGATATGTTTGCTGATTTTGAAAATTACAGTTTGCTGTTTGTCATATCATATTTCAATAAGTTCAGATTTTGGCTTGTAATTCAGTATTTGAGAGGTTCAGAAGTTGGAAAAATCATCCTTCAATTATTTGCATTGATTTTATCATTGTAACACTTGTAAATTGCATATTTATTTCATTGTAAGGCTGTGTATTAGTAGTACTAATCCAGTCATTATTATTGTTGCATTTACTTGTGAATTTTAATGCAAACACATTAACCCCCGGATGGTTTACCGCCAGTGTGGAGGAAATTAATATTGTATGTACATCTTTACCCACTATTCAAGTGGCGAATCCCCACTCTGAGTGGATGCCCGCTAAGCAGATGAATTGTTTTGAATTGTAATGTTTTTCCCCCCACTGTTTAAGTGGTAGCGTGGAAACTCTTATGGCTGGATCACCGCCTACTTGCATTCAGTTGTAATTCAATTTTCAGTTGTTGCTTAGTTTCCTCTGTCATATGCTATCACCTCGCCTTCTAAAGGATCTTGGTGAACATTCTTAGCGTTGAGAGCATTTAATTTGATTATCATTTTGGAAGTTAACGCTAATCAAGTGGCGTAGTGTTGGTTTGTGTTGTGTAAATCCAAGAAAAAAATAAGGGGCATATTTCAGCATTGACTGCCAAGCATCTCCCTTGAAACAAGGCGTGCATGCTTTTCCAAACTTCAAATAATTTAGGCGTTTTTCAACTTTTGAAATTCTGCTCCGCCATTCACCATTTTTTGAGCATCTTTTGCCATATAGGTTCCTCTGTGCAGCGCTTGAAAATTAGATTTTGACACCTAGTACTGGCCATCCTCCATTGTTGACCTCGGAGGTCCTAACTTTTCTTCTGAAAAAGTGAAATAGACCCACCAGAGCAAAAATGACTTTTTCATGATTTTGACTGGACCAGTGTGATTGTGATGAAAGATTAACCTATCAAAATCAGTTTGAGCCATTTTTGGGAAGATCCTATTTTTAGGGTTTTTCTAAAAACAAGGGCCTGAAACCCTAATTTCAAAATTTTGCAAGTATCCTCTGGAGTCCTGGACAATAAACCCAGAAAAACCCCATGATCCGTTTTTCGTTCAGAGATTTCTAACAATAGCAAATTTCCATTTTAAAAGACTTTGACCTTTGTTGACTTTTGACGACAATTTTACAAGATTTTGACCATTTTTATCAAAATGCCTTAATGAAGCAAAATTTTTATTTTGGGTACAACAATCTCCAACACGGATTTAAGCTGGAAGTAGTCTAATTTCTATACCCACGAACATGTAGTACACTTGTTGGAGTGATGTAGAAGCATCCATGGTGTAAGAGCAATCTTGCATCAACCAAAAAAATAATTTTCTTTGTTTTAATTTTTAGTAAGGGCTTAAGGGTTATGAAAATAAATATTTTTAATTTGCAACTTTGTAATATTCCTAATGGAAAAATTGTAAATGTAATTTTGGAGGAATTATGCCCCAGTAAATGATTCAAAGGCATAAATGGGAGAATATTCCATTCGGGCGTCTCATTTCTAGGTGGGGGGCACTTGGTATGCATGTTCTTGCATGTTCAATTGCATGTTTTGCATGCATTTGCATTTTGGGGCCACAAGTTTTGCCTATTGTTGCATGTCCATATTTGGAGCCGTCAGAGCCACCGAGAATCAATGGAGGTGTCGTAGTTGACCAAGATGATTAGCTAAGAGTGTGAAGGCCATGTAAACAATGAATTATTTTATATTTTATAGTTTATATTTTATCTCTCCTCAAAGTGGGTGTGGGATTTCAAGGTGGTAAAGATTGGTTTTTTTGAAAACCAATAATGGTTTTCTCCTCACACATTCTCTATTTATTGATGCTTGCTCATTTGGAGAAGGGGGGCTTTTGGAGAAGTTGTGGTTGCATACCCAGATGCTATCAAAATGAAGCTAGAATATTGAAGACATTATGTTATAGATTGTTATATGTAGTGAGCCCAGATTGTAAGGAAGCCCATGAGCTTCATGTTTATGCAATCCATTTTCAGATTTTGAATACAATATACGTTGCAGATTTCTCTTCCATAAGTTGTGTTGCATTGTAATTTGCTGCCCTCTTGCATAGTCTATTGTCTATGTTTGTTTTCAAATTTGAAAGGGAGAGCCTCCCTTTATTTTCAGATTTTGAATACAATATATGTTGCAGATTTCTCTTCCATAAGTTGTGTTACATTGTAATTTGTTGCCTTCTTGCATAGTCTATTCTGTTTGTGTTTGCAGAGTTTATGGATGCATACCCAGATGCTACCGGAATGAAGCCAAAATGTTGACATTATGTTGCAGATTTTTGTATGTATGAAGCCCAAATTGTAAGGAACCATATAAGCTTCAGTTTGATGTAATCATTTTATGATTTAAGCAAATAGAATGTTGTTGATTTTTTTTTTTAAATCAGAAATTTAAAGGCATATTGCAGCCATCTTGCAAGTCTCTTTGTATGTGTTTGATTTCAGTTTTGAAGGAAGAGTCACCTTCTTCATCAGTGGTATCAGAGCGAGTGATCTTGAGTGCATAAGCAGAGAGTCAAATGTGAGGCAACTTATGCCAGGATTTGTGGGTGAGGATTGAAGTTGTTTCGAAGCTCCAAAGGTTGCTGCAGGTGTGTGGAGTCTTGTAGCTGTGGAGAGCTGAGAAGACAATAGCTTCACAAGAGAAGAGGTTGAGAGGATTTCAAGATGCCTCCAAGAAGGATAATTCCTAAAAGAGTAGAGAAAATGCTAGAAGACTTTCGCAAATGAAATAAGAAATGAGCTAAGAAATATAGCTGCAGATTTGAGAAGAAATCCAAAGCATGAGGATGCACATACTAAAGATGAGGAAGTTGCAGATGAAGAACCTAAGAGAGAAAATGAGGAGCCAGCAGATGAAGGAGAAGAAAGATTTATGAGAGCAATAGCCCAAATCAATAGAGGCCATAAAATGGTCATAAAATGGAAGTCGCTAATTTTTCAGGCACATTGAATCCTGAGAATCTAATAGATTGGATTGGAGAGTTGGAAGATTATTTTGAATTTGAGAATATTAGAGACCCACAGAGGGTAAGATTGGCACAAACAAAGCTTAAGGGACATGTTGCATTGTGGTGGAAAGAGTTGCAAAAAGAAAGAGTGGAGAATGGTGAGATGAAAATAACACAGTGGAGACAAATGGTTGCTAGATTGAAGGCAAAATTTATTCCAGGAGATTATGAGTTGGAGTTGTTCAAAAAGCTTCAAAATTTGAAACAAAAAGACATGAGTGTGAAGGAGTATATAGAGGAATTTTACAAGATGGTGATTAGATCAGGACATCATGAAATGGATAGAGAGAAGGTAGCTAGATATATAAATGGACTCAAATTCAATATCAAGGATGAGATGAGTATGTTGAAGATTTCTACTATTGAAGAGGCTTACCAGTATGCTCTGAAAGCAGAGAAAAAGGTAAATAGAAGGCAACAAAATAATTCAAGAGGAAAGGGAAAGAAACAGAAAGAGGACAACCGAGCAACCACAAAGGGAAGCAAATTTTTAAAGAAGAAACAAGCTCGAAATGGAACAAAGGAGCGCAAGGAAAAGAATATTCAACAAGAGGATGTGGCAGCAATAGCAGAGAGTTCTTGGGAAAATGTTTCCAATGTGGGGAAGTAGGACATAGAGCTTATGAGTGTCCACAAATACACCAAGAAACTAGTAAGAGAGGTGCAGCAATAGATCACATGGTGCAAGAAGACAAGGAGAGCGTAGCATCACCAAAGAATGTGGTAGAACTAGAGCATGGAGAATCCCTTATGTTCAGGAGAGTAATGGTGAATCCAAGAAAAGAGGAGAATGGACTATCTCAAAGGAGTCTCTTCCATACCATATGGAAATCAGGAGGTAAGTGTTGTAAGATCATTGTGGACAGTGGTAGTATAGATAACTTGGTTTCTGAAGAGATGGTAGAAAAACTAGGATTGAAGAGGATTAAGTATCCTAATCCTGATAAAGTAAGTTGGCTACAAGAAGATCATGAGTTAGAAGTGAAAGAGAAATGCTTCGTAAATTTTCATATTGGTCCTTATAAAGATGAAGTTTTATGTGATATTGTGTCCATGAGTGAATGTCATGTTTTGTTAGGAAGGCCTTAGCAATTTGATAGAAAGGCTATCTATGATTGTAGAGAGAATTTGTACACCATTGTGAAAGATGGGTAGAAGTATACCTTGAGTTCATTAAAGGAGAAAGAGAAGGAGGTGAAGGACAACAGTCTTATGAGTTGTTGCAAGACAGAAAAACCAGAGGTAAAGGTTGCACCAGACGTTGGAAATAGTTCGAAGAAGGCTCCTGAGAATAGAGGTACAAGGGAGGTACATAAGAATAGAAGTGATACCAAGATGGAATACAAAAAATCATTGGTTACAAACATGGTTAAGTCTCATGAAGAAAGTAAATCAGATTTACAGAAGAAGGTGAACAATGAAATCTTACAATGTGCAGGTAGAAAACAATGGAAAGGAAAAGAGAAGATGAGACAAGAGGGGGTTGCAAAAGTTCATAATGAAGTAAAGAAGAAAGAGTGTGAGGGCAAGGAGGACATATGGATCAAGAACAAGTATGGGATCACCATTCCAAGCTCATCCAAATGTTCATGAGTTTTCAACTCATGGAACATTTCAAATTACCTCAGGTGTCTAATGCAAGAGCATCCAAGGTGTAAGAGCAATTTTGCATCACCCAAAAAAATAATTTTCTTTGTTTTAATTTTCAATAAGGACTTAGGGGTTATAAAAATAAATATTTTTAATTTGCAACTTTGTAATATTCCTTGTGGCAAAATTGTAAATGTAATTTTGGAGGAATTATGCCCAAGTAAATGTTTCAAAGGCATAAATGCGAGAATATTCCATTTGGGCGTCCCATTTCTAGGTTGGGGCCACTTGGTATGCATGTTCTTGCATGTTTTGCATGCACTACATGTTGGGGCCACAAGTTTTGCCTATTGTTGAATGTTCGTATTTGGAGCCATCGGAGCTGTCGAGAATCAATGGAGGTGTCATAGTTGACAACGATGATTTGCCAAGAGTTAGGTGCCCATGTGAGGGCCATGTAAGCAATGAATTATTTTATATTTTATATTTTATCTCTCCTCAAAGTGGGCGTGGGATTTCAAGGTGGTAAAGATTGGTTGTTTTGAAAACCAATAATGGTTTTCTCCTCACACATTCTCTATATATTGATGCTTGCTCATTTGGAGAAGGGGGGATTTTGGAGAAGTTGCGGTTGCATACCCAGATGCTGTTGGAATGAAGCCAAAATGTTGAAGACATTATGTTGCAGATTTTTGTATGTATGAAGCCCAAATTGTAAAGAAGCATATAAGCTTCAATTTGATGTAATCATTTTATGATTTAAGCAAATAGAATGTTGCTGATTTTCTTTCTTAAAATCTGAAATCTAAAGGCATATTGCAGCCATCTTGCAAGTCTCTTTGTGTGTGTTTGATCTCACTTTTGAAGGGAGAGTCACCTTCTTCATCATGGAGCCATCAAAACTGGGAATGGACAACTTTCCCACTCTATGCTGCAACTATTGGGTAGGTCCTTGCCCCCTATCCCCTTTGGGTCTATTCTTGTACTTCACCTAGCAAAAATCTGCTAAGGACATGGCTGCATGAAATTTGTTAATGAATGATAGCTTCAGTCAGATATGAATGACGATTGCTGTAAGCATCATCGTCATTCATACTTGATCAAAGTTTATCATTTATATTGAAATATTTCTGGAAAAACATTTAATTGAATTTATGACCATACATATAAAATTTGAATTATATATATGATGTTATATTCTGCATTTCATTAATCGGAATTTACTTACTCATCCGCCACCTTGTAGAAGGGTATATATGAGTTATACTAAATAATGATAAACAACTTTATCATAAGCCGCGCCCTAAGGGACACGTCCCATGAGTGGACGTGTCTCCACTTGTGGAGACACGTCCTCTCATGAGACGTGCCTCTTAGGGGCAGGTCTCCTCTCTTATTTATGGCGGATCCTTCTTTGATATGCAAACATAGAAATCGAATAATGTTCTGCAATCAGCACATTCAAAATAAGAAATTCAAATCTAGAAATTGAAAATCTAAACATAGAAGTTTGAGTAGTATTCTTACACTTAGAATTTTCATAAGTCCCTTAGTCTCCCAATTTGATTGAAGATTTGTTTACATTTACATGGTATCAGAGCCAAGTTGTGTGAATCCAAAACAAATCTAAAATCAGTTTGCTCTAGAAAATTCGTATTTTCTAAAATCGAATTCACATCACATTCTTCATAATGTCAAGTGTGATCAGATTTGAAGATCGCCTTGCAGGAGCAGACAACTTCACATCATGGAAATTTAGAATCATGATGATCCTTAGAGAGAATAAACTAGACTCACTTGTGAAAGAAAATAAAAAGGAACCAGAGGCTGAACCTGAGAAAACTCAATGGGTTGAAAACAATGAAAAGGCCATGAAAATTCTAGTAGATGCAGTTAGGGATCATATAGTGCCTATCTTAGCAAAACATGAAACTGCATACCATATGTACAAATCTCTTGAGAGTACCTATGAGATTAACAACACCTGCAGGACTCTTGCATTAAAAAGGCAAATCAACAATGCACAAATAAACAAAGGAGAGTCCATTAATGCATACTTCATGAGGATTATTGAACTAAGGGATCAATTATCCACAATTGGATATCAGATTGATAGCAAAGAGTTAACTCTAATTGCACTAGGAGGCCTACCAAACTCATGGGAGTCATTTGTTCAAGGAATAAGTGCGAGATCTAAACTCCCTAAGTTTGAAGGCTAAGAACTGACTGCCTTCAAGAAGAAACAAGGCTTTCCACAAAAGAGAATAAACAGAAACACATAGATGAAGACATTCATGTTCTCCACACAACATCTAATAAGAGGAGTAAGAAAAACTCCTACAAGAGAGGATCTTTTAAAAGAAAGAGAAGTTCCAATGGAAAGGAATCTTATAAGAAGAAAGATATCTCTCAAGTACAATGTTTTAGATGTGATCAGTATGGCCACTATGCAATGAAATGCCCTGATAGAACTAAACAACAAGCATCCTTTGCCAAAGTAGGAAAGTCAAACCCAGATCATGAATCTGAGAACTTTGTGTTCTATACAGCCCTTTCTAGTCAAGTATCTGACAACACTCAAAATTGGGTAATTGATAGTGGTTCCTCTAGACACATCACAGGGTTTAGAGAACACTTGGACTATATGACTGAAAAGTCTAATGAAGAAGTAACCATCGGGGATGATTCTGCATACCCTGTAAAAGGGGTTGGAACGTGTTCCATCAAGTTGAAATCTGGGGTTTCTCTGCAACTCACTGGAGTCTTATTTGTACCTGGAATAAAGAGAAATCTTATATCCATCTCTGCCCTTGAAGACAATGGTTACAGAGTTACATTTATGGATGGGAAAGTTCTAGTATGGCCTAAGAACTCATCTATCAAGAAAGCTCTAACCATAGGCATAAGACAAGGGTACCTTTACAAACTATACACTGAGGTTAAACAAGCCCTTACCCTTGACATTGTTGATACAAATGAAATTTGGCATAGAAGATTAGGACACCTTCATTTCCGTGCCCTACCTTCTATGGAAAAACTTGTTACAGGCTTACCCAAGCTAAAACCATCTCATGAGGGAACTTGTAAAGGTTGTGCCCTAGGAAAGAATACAAAGGGATCCTTTCAGAATAGCCTGAGTAAAACCCTTAATGTGTTAGAACTGGTTCACTCTGATTTATGTGGACCCATGTCTGTACCTTCTAAAGCAGGATTTCTATACTATGTCATATTTGTAGATGACTTCTCTAGGAAAACCTGGATCTATTTCCTTAAGTGTAAAGAGTCAATAGAAATCCTTAAAAGGTTCAAAGAGTTCAAAGCCCTTACTGAAAACTTCTCTGGAAAGAAAATAAAAACCTTAAGGACAGACAATGGGAAAGAATACACCTCTGAAATTTTTAAGGAATTCTGCATGAGTGCTGGAATTAAGAGGGAGTTCACAGTTGCTACAACCCTCAACAAAATGGGGTTGCTGAAAGAAAAAATAGAACCATTGTAGAAGCTGCTAAGGCAATGCTGCTTGACCAAAACATTGAAACTTCTTTCTGGGCAGAAGCCTCTAGGACTGCTGTCTATATCCAAAATAGATGTCCTCATTCTCATCTTGATAACAAAACTCCTGAAGAAGCCTTTACCGGCATAAAACCTGACATTAGTCATTTTAGGATTTTTGGCTGTCCTGTCTATATACATGTGCCCAAAGAGAAGAGATTCAAACTAGAACCTTCGAAAGAAGGGAGTATTTGTGGGTTATAGTGAAACCTCCAAAGCCTACAGGATATTCATACCCGGGCAGAAACAAATTGAATTGAGCAGAGATGTCATCTTTGAAGAAGACATTGCATTCAAGAGGGCAAGAAGTTCTAGTGAGACAGAAACCTATTCCCCTAGAGTACTTGAAATGGAACCTGCTCCTGAGATTCAGAGGGAGCATCCTGATGAAATGCCACATGAACTTCCTTCTACTTCAAATGAGAATACAAATGACAACGGCAGAAAAAGACCAATTTGGGCCAGGAAAATGATCAAAGAAGCAGAGGATCATGCAGCACCCAAAGGAACGTTCAGGGAGAGTAAAAGACCCAAACGTTTCTCTAGCTATGTTGCTCTAATGAACAACATCATAAACTCAGAACCTGTCAGTGTTACAAAAGCTTTCTGACATCAAGCATGGAAGGATGCAATGACAAAGGAATATCAGTCTATTCTAAAGAATGATGTATGGGATATAGTGCCTAGGCCAAAAGAGAAATCTGTTGTCTCTTCCAAATGGCTCTTCAAAATCAAGCATGCTGTTGATGGCAGTATAGAAAAACATAAAGCACGTTTTGTGGCAAGAGGTTTTTCTCAAAAGGAAGGCATTGATTACGAAGAAACATTTGCACCTATTGCTCGTTACACATCAATGAGAGCAATGTTAGCCATTGCAGCAGCTAAAGGCTGGAAGATCCATCAAATGGATGTGAAAATTGCCTTCCTGAATGGAACCATTGAAGAGGAAGTCTATTTGGAACAGCCTGAAGGTTTTGTGATACATAAACCTGACTCACATGTATACAGACTGAAGAAAGCTCTCTATGGACTTAAACAGGCTCCCAGGGTCTGGTATGAAAGAATTGACAACTATCTCTTGGGATTAGGATTTTCCAAGAATGAGGCTGACTCCAATCTCTACTTCAAGGTAATCAAAGGTGATATGCTAATAATTATTTTTTTTATGTTGATGACCTGCTGATAACAGGAGAAGATCACCTCATTGCTCAAGGAGCAGGATCTAATTCTGAATTTGACATGAAAGGCTTGGGCATTCTACACTACTTCCTAGGTTTAGAAGTATGGCAGAAATCAGAGGGCATTATACTAAACCAAGGGGAAGCATACTATTGATATTGAAGATTTGGAATGTTGGTAGACCAATGTCTACACCTATGGAAACCAACCTTCACAAATTGAAAGAAGCAGCAAAGAATCCGTAGCGCATCAACCCTTTAACAGATGATTGGATCCTTGATCTGGTTAACACCGCATCTAATATTTTATTTGCGCTGAATGTTCTCACCCGGTTCATGAGTGAGCCAAGGAAATTCACTTAATGGCTATGAAACATATTTTGAGATATCTTCAAGGCACTATTGGATATGGTCTTTACAAGAATGATAACTAGATCTGCTATGGGTACTCTGATTCAGATTGGGCTGGAAGTAAATGATCAAGCACACGGGATGTTCAGCCAGATCGCCATGACTCGGATTGCAGAAAACAATCTTCAGTGCACGGTTCACACAGAAGCTTGAATACATTGCAGCCTCAATGGGAGCAAGAGAAGCAGTTTGGCTTCAGAATTGCTTTTGGGACTCTTTGGTGAGCCCTTGAATCCTACAATTATTCATTGTGATAATCAGAGTTGTATCAAACTCTCTGTAAATCCTGTCTTTCATGATAGATCTAAGCATATTGAGATCCCCTATCAATATGTAAGAGATATGGAAAAGGGAAAGTGATTCGGTTGAGTATAGTAAAATGATCACCGCATATTTCTTCTAAAGGTGGTAGAGTAAAGGAAGAAGAAATGGGTTGTTGAAATGTAATTTGTTATTTATGTTTGAAATACAAATTGTTTATAAATTGTACTAATATATAAAGATGTTTAATGTGTAAACTCTTTTGTCATGTGTGTGACTCCATGACTTTATGGGCCTACTCCCCCTGTGTACATTATTGAAAGGTGATGATCTTTCTAATAATGAGCACTTGTATTTGACATTGTAAAGTGACGACTCTACAATGATAAACTATCATGATAGATATCATGTGACTTGATATCTGTGGACATGTCATGATAGTATCTCTTGGACACTTTGATTGATATCATGGGACTTGATATCATTTGTAGATCATTGTGATCCTTAAGAGATAATCATGGTGGATATTTATATCCGTGGATATGCCATGAATTATGGTAGACATCATGTGACTTGATGTCAGTGCACATACCATAATAAAGATATGTTATGAAGAATGTCATGTGACTTGACAATATTGAGAAATCATACCATGTCTTAGATATCACGTGTTAAGGTGATATCTCTACTTATTTGATTTAAAATATCTTCCCTAGCTAAGAGGGACTGTTAATGAATGATAGCTTTGGTCAGATATGAATGACGATTGTTGTAAGCATCATCGTCATTCATACTTGATCAAAGTTTATCATTTATATTGAAATATTTCTGGAAAAACATTTAATCGAATTTATGAGCATACATATAAAATTTGAATTATATATATGATGTTATATTTTGCATTTCATTAATCGGAATTTACTTACTCATCCGCCACCTTGTAGAAGGGTATATATGAGTTATACTAAACAATGATAAACGACTTTATCATAAGCCGCGCCCTAAGGGACACGTCCCATGAGTGGACGTGTCTCCACTTGTGGAGACACGTCCTCTCATGAGACGTGCCTCTTAGGGGCGGGTCTCCTCTCTTATTTATGGCGGATCCTTCTTTGATATGCAAACATAGAAATCGAATAATGTTCTGCAATCAGCACATTCAAAATAAGAAATTCAAATCTGGAAATTGAAAATCTGAACATAGAAGTTTGAGTAGTATTCTTACACTTAGAATTTTCATAAGTCCCTTAGTCTCCCAATTTGATTGAAGATTTGTTTACATTTACAAAATTCATCACCTAATGATTAGTATTCCCTCAAATAGTCTGCAAACCTTCACCACCATCTTGTTGTCCTATTTTCCCTCTTGGTTGTGCCTCCAAAAAATTAGGCATTAAAGGTCTATGTGTTGTTCTACTAGCTGTCTTGGAGTTGTTGACATATGGTTTCCACAATCCATAGTATTGTAGTATGCAGTTTTTGGTTTTGATTGTGTAAATTTTTCTTTTCCTCAACGTTTCAGATCAAATGTATATCTAGTTGTTTTGATATTTTCTTGTATTTCCTATTATGTATGTTGTGCTCTAATGTATGGTTCCTTATTGCATATATCTGTGTAATTGCGCCTATTATTTTGTTCATTAATAAATAATATTTCTCTTATAATTAAATTTTCTTTTTTAGATATGGTTTTCATTTTTTAATGCATTTTAATAGTATATTTTTAAATTTCTTGCTACCATTAATATTGATTTTATTGCATTTTTTCTTATTCATCTTATTGTTTCTTTTTAATTTTATATAAGCTCATCCCTTAATTTCTTTTTCCTCCAATTTTTTCCTTTTTATGCTTTATTTTTCTTTTTCCCCTTGTTCTTTTTAACCTTTTGTTATTATTCAGTTTTTTTAAATTCATAATTTAATAATATTCTTTCACTGCCTTCTTGATTCTCGCACCTACCAAACCCCCTCCCCCCTCTTCCTTCCCCCCTTTTTATCTGGCTTGGTCTACTAACATTTCTACAATTCTGCTCTCTTATCTTCTATCTTCCTGACAATGGATTATGTAGTTTGATCCGAAATGTCGAGGAAAAGAAAAATATACAGAGTCAAAACCAGAAATTGCATAGTACAATGCCTTGGAGTTGTTAACCGGAATGTTAGTGTTACTTCCTTCTCCATGGTTGGCATTGTTTCCATTATTGCCATTATTGTCGTTATTACCATTGTTTCCGTTGTTGCCATTATTGATTTGCATCCACTAAGTGAGTGACTAAACCAATTGTTGTTGTCCTCTAGCCAAGTCATTTAAAATTTGCATAATACTAGGATTTTGTGGATCATCCCTATCACCCATGTTCTCTGCTGCTCTCTCACCAAACAAGTTTACAATAGCAATTTTTTCTTCAATCTCCAATTGTTTTGGTGGATCGTTTGACCTTCATCTAAAATAATACCTGTGAGACCCTCCCAACTGCATAAGAAATTTTTGCTATCATAAACTTGCACAAATCCCCACTAGTAGGCAGGATACATGGCTCTGATACCACTATAATGATTTGACCCAATTTTCTATACCAATTTTTTGCAAATTTTCATAGTTCCAATGCACAGGCATTTTGTCAAGCAATTTGCATGTTTGTTCTAGTTTTTGTTTCAACTTGTATTGAGGAAATGTTTCAGATATTCATCGTAACATCACTTCCAAATGTTCATAGTAATGATAACAACATTCATACCAAATTTATTGCATAAAAGTAATCATCAAAGAATTTTATATATTCCTTAGTATTGCTGATATAAAATAGAATACCCAAAAATTACTTACAGCAAATAAAATATCATTATTTTAGACTAATATTGTTGACCTAACAGTGCAATCAGCATTTCCAAAGTTGTACAGCAATCTTTGATAAGGTATGGCAGCAAATGCAAGTGCTGTGATCCTTCCTTTGGAGGCAGCGATAGTCATAAGGCAGCCTTCCTAAGCTGCGTTGAAGTTTAATATAGGCTTTAAGCTTTCAATAATGGTACCGCCCCCTTTGTGCATTCCTCATAGTGTACAACTCATCCTTTAAGCATGGTACGGATTCTTTTGAGAGGCTACGAAATGTACAGCTGGGTAAAACCAGCTGCTACAAATAATTTATTATTTAATTTCCTCACTTCACAACACACAACACAAATTTCTGTCCAAATCCCTCTTTGCATCCACGACACTAATATGTTTTCTTCTGATTCTTTCAACTATAATTATTTAAGATAATTTGTCTTGCCTGCAAGAAAAAACAAATTATACAATTTCTATCCACCTATATTCTACTTGTAATCAGCTAGGATAGATGTTTCACTGCTGAAATCGATACCCCTAGGGATTTCATCCTAGGTTTGCTCAAGCTCGAAGCTCAAATCTCCACAAATTGAAAAATAAACAAGCATATGCAAATGAGTTTTCAAATCTCCTTTTATAATTTTCCATAGAACTCACCCAAAGTTGATTTTTAATTTCCCGCTCAAAATATAACATTTAATGCACTAAAGTGACTTTATAATATTTCTCCTTTAAAACATTCAAGTCACCTTAATTGATTAAAATAAATCATTCGGAAATTATTTAATTGGACAAATTTACTTAATTAATTTATTTATTCCCTGATATAGCCCGAAATTAACCTATGGGAATTAAATAGGCTAAATGGGTCATTTCCGGCTACTCCATGAAAGGGGACATTACAGTATTTGGTCAAGTTGTGGCTGTGGTAAGAAGATTTCAACATACACATCAACTTACCTTTCAAAATTCTTCCATTTATTGCTGCTGTCAGATCAAATATCTCTTTGTAAAGTGCCATTCTGTCAGTTACAGCAGAGTTGTACTTTCAAAATTTTAAAAATTCCAAGTCACTAACAGCAAGAGAGAGACTCTTTCAAATATGGAATTGCATGAGAATGTCTTGGAGGCTTAAATGTTCTTATCAAACAGCTCAGACACATCAACTTAACCTTCAAAATTCTTCCATTTGTTGCTGCTGTCATACCAAATATCTCTTTCTAAAGTGCTGTTCTGTCAGTTACAGCAGGGTTGGTCTTTCAAACTTTTAAACATTCCAAGTCACAAAGAGCAAGAGAAAGACTCTTTCAAATATGCAATTGCATGAGGATGTCTTGGAGGCTTAAACAGTCTTATCAAACAGCTCATACCATGAATAAGATACAATACTAGGTCATATGAATATACTTGATTTGAAGATGGTCAAAGAGTTAGGCAATTCGGCTGTCAAAATAGTAGAAAGTGGACACCTTCAAGCTAACTCTTTTCCTATCATAATTCAATCACTTGAAATGGTGATAGCTTGTGCCTGTCTTTATGAACCAAGCACCAAAAGGATTATATATTTCAACAACCATGTGATTTGTAGTTCAGATGCTAAAACCATTGAATCAACATTTGGAATGCAGCCTACAAAGAGACCCAATTGATTGATTTAGAAGAACATGACCTTCAGTGGGACAATAATGTACAGGATTGTCAAAAACATATTGCAAGGAAATGGCTTAATGAAACAAAGAAGTCTACCTATCTGCTGAAGATACTATATGGAAATGATTTCATAGAAGAGCTCAACCTATTGATTACCATGCTCAACAAGGTGACACGCTGAGTAGAATCAAGGACTTTTAAGAATTGGATGTTTTACAGTATTAGCCTTATTTTTTATGGAAATAAACACATTGATTTGGGTCACTTAATCAGCAACTCCGTTCATTTGGAGTTGACGAAGTTCTCTAACAACAATACTTTCCATATGATGTTTTATCTCATCTATTCTTTGGTGTAGGCTAACTCTTTTACAAGGTTAAAAAAGGTCCAAACAAGGAGACACATTTTAAGTATCCACAGCTAGAGTATAGACAACGGATGGACTTCAAGAACATCGATGATGTGTTTAGTATCCTGATAGTTAGGGATTTGGAAGATGAAAACCATGTTTGGATTTCAAATTAGGCAAGTATAGTTATTATTTTTAGAGTAATCATTAATTAGCTAATAATTAATTAATCTTCAATTAATTATTAAGCTAATTTCATTTTATGCACTTAAGCTAAACTTAGGAGTGTTTTTTTCTTTTATTAGATCAGGCTATTATTAGATCATTATGTCTCATTACATAAGATGACGACATTTGTCATGATCTAATCCCTTTCTTATCTAGGGTTTTCTCTTATAAGCATTCTCCTTCTTTGTATTATTCTATTATGTAAGTTTTTCTTTTTGAGGAAATAGTTAATCATTGTTTGCAACTCTTGTGCATGGAAGGTGTTCTTGTTTGTTGTTTGATCCTACTTTGTGTGTGTTTCACAATTTCAACATGGTATCATAGCATGGATTCAACAAGCTCCTCCAATTTTGAGGGTTTTCTTCAACTGAGGTTACAAGAGCATCAAATCTAGAATCTCCATTTTTTTGTAGGTTTTGGAATTGGACATTTTTTGGTGTGTGCTAGAGAAAACTCACCATTGAGTTGAGGATGTCGAACAAACAAATTTTGATTATAAATTTTCCTACACTCGTCGTCGGGAGCTTCAAAGACAAATTTTGCTACTGGTTTATTTTGTTGTGGATCTCATCATCAAATTTTGTTGTTGGTTTATTTTTTCTCAATCGAAGCCAAATCATCATTTTTTGCTTCCAAGCTAATAACTTTTCACTTGTATCTCCAATTTTCGCGATTCTTGCAACATTGGAAAGATATTTCATGGCTCTTTAGATCCATTCATGCACTTTTTCTAGAATTTTCCCTAGGTACACTTTATTCATTTTTTTGTGTTTTCACATTCTATTGAATCACTTGGATATTTTGGCTCCTGGAAACTTTTTGTTTGCATGGGATGACTTGTTTTTTACTATTTTACATGTATTTCCATCATTTTTTTCCTATTTGTACATAGTAGACATCTTTTGCATGCACTTTTTTAATTGTAGACGAACTAAGATAAAGTGCCACTCCTGTGTATATTCTTTGGGGATTTTGCACATCCTATTGTGCCCTTTTGTAATCGCATTGTATTATAAAGTGCCATTTGGGCAAGGGTGTTGTGAAGTGCCTTTGTTTTTCCATCACACCTTTGTGAAGTGAGTGTCCCTTCCACAACAACGTTGAATGCTAGTGATTCTAGCCTCATGTGCGTGTGCCTTGGTTTTCACACCCTTTATCAGTTGCAAGTACTTTCTTGTGCACATTCAAATGATCTTTGTTCTCCTTCATGCACTTCTTAGTGGCACACAGCTTCAGTGGACCTGTCATGGCTCTCCCTTGTCCACATTTATGGGGAGGTTTCTACTGTTAGTGCTAATGCTTCCTTGGCTTCCGTTTGGAGTGAGTTATCTATCTAGTATTTGTTCCTATGTACGAGGCCAATGCAGTGGTTGATTATTGTAATGTCCCCTTCCTAGTCAGTTTGTTTTGCAGAAGGGTTAGCCTATCATTTTGACCCTCGTAGGCTGACAGTTGTGATTAGAGGGTCTTCTATTGCAGTTACCCAATGGTTAGGGACATTACTCCACATTCTGATTCAGGTTTGGGCCTTTGCAAATGTTCACAAAGTGATATTTTGGCACCTACTATTTATAGTAAGTCAGGCTATCAGGGTTTGCTATTTTTGGCAGGGCACCTGGCTCAGTTGGTATTCTCATACTCAACCCAGTTTGGCAGTTGGATTAGCAAATGGGTGGTAATTGGAGCATTTAATGATAATTAATTAATTATTGATGTGACTTTATATTATAAAGTCAAATTATAAGACTTAATGATTAAATGGAATATTATAAAGTATTAAATGACTTTATAATAAAGTGGGGCCAATATTATTTAATGAGTAATTAATACTCAAGGAGAAAGTACCCACTTAAGGATTATTTGCCTAAGTCTTAAGAGTTGAAAATTAATTATCATTTAAAACATTATTAAATGTTTTTTGGGGAGTCAAGCTTCTTGAAGGGGGTATTTAATATCTCCAAGACAAATCAAACTCATATGATTGATTATTCTAATTTGTTTTTTCTCTCTGAAAACATTGGAGTTTGTGAAGAAACAAGGGTTTCTGCAAATTTGTGCAATTTCAGTCTTTGGAGAACAACACCTCTTCAGAGTCAGCCATACTGAGGTTGTGGAAGATCAACTGAAGCTTCTAAATAGAGTGGCTTCATTCAAAAGTCATATTTGTGCTTTAAGGTGAAGAACGAGCAAGGGTTTGAAGGAAAAATCATCAAATAAAAGAGAGGTCAACTTTCAGCCATTTCCAATCAGATTTCAACAGCCTTCTCTCAGCCATACAGCTCTTTATTTGCTGCTGTAAGGCAGTACTATTCCTACCAGCAGGGATGTCTTTTCCATAAGAAGCCAAACGCCTTTCCTTTCAGCTTCTAATCTACTCCAGAGATGACACCTAGGTTGGAGGAGTCTAAACCAAGCGAATTTCAGAGGGAGAAATAAGTTTATCGTTCTTGTCATACAGTTTATGGTCTTCTTCAGGCGGCTGCAAGCAGAAATCAGGTTCCTTAATAATGTATTGCTTGCCTTTTTATATGCATGTTAGTTTTCCAGCATTGTAATCACTCATCAATGAGAATAAAGTCATTCGCCACTATATTAAACGTAGTTTGCTTCAGTATTTGTATTTCTTGCATTTTTCATTGATCTGGCATCATTTATTTGAAAATTACAAAAAAAATCACATATATGCAAAAACCACAAAACAATCAAAAATCAGCAAAACACATTCAAAACAAACAAATCTGCATTCTTCATCAGTAGATTGGGGTTGAGAGACACCAGGTCTCTTACAATTATCCATGTATTTCAATGAGATGGAGCACTTACCATATAGGCACTCCTGCATTCCTATTTATGGAGGCAACCTTCCATTTTCATTTGATCAGTATTCTTCTGACTATTGCTACATGTATTTTCGACTTACATCTTGTATGGTTGAGTAGTGTCATTGGGGTCACTTATGCAGATTCATGTGCCATTTGTATCTTAAACTGTCAAAAGTTTTCCTTTGTTTTCCATCTAATCATTGTTCAAGTAGTGTCATTGGGAGCACTCATGCAGATTCTTGTCTTCTTGATCCTGATCATCTATTTTCAGAGGAGGTTCTTCGTTTCAACACTATAGCAGACATCTTTTGACAATTGTTGACAACTTCATGCTTCAACAATATTCTTTGTGTTCCTATTCTTTTTGGGACATTGTTTTTGGAGGCTTCTTAATCCTTCATTCACCTTTCTCTCTTTTTGGAGAGGAGTTTTTCTCCTTTTCTCCAGTTACGAGAAATTTATTTGATTGTACATGGCTAACTCATCAAGGCTTGTTGCTAGAACCCATTCATGCATTCTTTGTTTTTTATGCACTTGCTTTTAGAGTTTTTTAGCTACTCACTATGTTACACTTAACGGGTGGTGTTAGAGTAATTATTAATTAGCTAATAATTAAGCTAATTTCACTTTATACACTTAAGATAAACTTAGGAGTGTTTTTTCTTTTATTAGATCGGGCTATTATTAGATAATTATGACTCATTACATAGGATGACGAGATTGTCATGATCTAATCCCTTTTACATCTAGGGTTTTCTCTTATACACATTCTCTTTCTTTGTATTATTCTATTATGTAGGTTTTTTTTTTTTTTTGAGGAAATAGCAAATCATTGTTTGCAGCTCGTGTGTGGAAGGTGTTTCACAATTTCAACAATTATGGAATCAGTAGATTGGTTCATCCAGTTCCCTACCTTCACCTACATCAAAGCCTACAAATTTGACAAAATTCCGTACTAACTTCCATGGTATCCAGGTGATCAAATACTCTTGATGGAATATTGTAGGCAATTTTCAATTGCACATGAGCATTGCAAGAACAAACACAAGTTGGGAGCTAATTTTTCAATATAGATCAAGCTATACAGATGTGCAAACGCCATAGATGTTGGGAGCATAGGAGCTGAATTGCCTAAGTTCAATTTCAAATTTTATCACAAGAGTAGGTGCTTTGACTCCAAAGACATGATGATTAAGAAGCTTGGGACCAAATTTTCACATGTGCCTAATAGTGAGGTTTTGGGCAAACTGCCTTAATGAATCTGAATCTTGCAAAAGAAAACATAGTTGAATGGCCTCAATCAACTATGGGAATTCACATCCAAACAATTGCCAAGTGTATTGATTGATTAAGGTGAAGATCTTGTCTCCCTAATTTATTCAATCAAGGGAAAATATCCAAACATTATCACTAATAGATTGGTCAATCAAGGATCGCATTGCCCAAAATGGGATGAATAAGGCAATGATGGGCAAATCTACATGATTCCAAGAAAGGAAGTTAGCAACAATAGTGCCATTGAGAAAATGGTCAAGACAACCAAAGAGAAGTATAGAGGTGGCCATGTTACAAGAGATGTAGTTGTTAGTATTGAAGATCAGAAAACAAAGATGAAAGCTTCAAGTGAAGCTGAGGTAAGTTCTATTAAAGTATTATTGTAATATTTAATGGTCATATGAGCTTTGAGTTAGTGAGTAGTTTACTTTTAGTTAACTTAGTTTGCTTCAGTTAGCTTTTAGTAACTTTCAATTATTTGTTTTAGTTAACGTTTGTTTCTTTTTAGAAACATCGTCTTGCATTGTATTATTTAAGGAGCATTTCTCTCTTTTGTAAATAACAAATAATGAATATCAATTATCATTTCATGGTATCAGAGCATAGGCTCATTTTTGGCGAATTTTTTGAGCAATAAAAATTCGTGGCTGATTACCTAAAGATTTTTGGGAAATTTTCAGGAGTTTTTTCTTCCGATTTTTTTTTAAATAAAAATCAATGGGTTTGATTACCTAGAAATTGTTAGGGTTTTTACAAGAAGATTTTCGAAGGTGTTTTTGAAGATGTCTGCTAAAAATCGTGCCCTTCGTCTGTGAAGAATTCACGTATTTTTAAGACATATCAACATCATTACTGTTGGAAAATCGTGAAGCTTTTTCTGAGAAATATCGTGGATTTTGTATTGCAGAGGAATCACACTTTTTTATCTGTTGGTTTCAATGGCAGTTTTTGAGTGAGAATCGCATGCGTTTTTTTTCCAGCACAACTGGAAAAATTTGCGACTGCCTCTGCCAGGGTTTTCACATGCGTTTTTCTTTGTGTTTCAGGGAAAATTTGTTTTACATGCTTTTTTTTTTGCCGCATTTTTCTTTGAAATAAAATTGTGGGTTTCTAAGCCTCTATTGACGATTTTTTAATAATCGTGGGTATTGTGCCAGTTGATCATCTTGGGATCCGTGGCAGCTAAAAGCAAAATTTTACCTCGTTTTTCGTGCTATTGGAAAATGGGAGGGATAGCATCAATGCAATCTGAACAGGAGTCTACCTCTTATGCATTGATGGCCAAAAGACCAACAAATCGTGTCAAATCATATGCATGGTACATTGATTCTGAAGCCTCTCGGCATTTTACAAACAGGAGAGATTG
The DNA here is from genome assembly GCA_007258455.2 of Sequoia sempervirens. Classification (NCBI taxonomy): domain Eukaryota; kingdom Viridiplantae; phylum Streptophyta; class Pinopsida; order Cupressales; family Cupressaceae; genus Sequoia; species Sequoia sempervirens. Next base: position 206,678,293 of record VDFB02000007.1, on the reverse strand, counting down.
GTTCACAAAGTATATGGCTTGTTCCGACTCCGTCATCTTTCGTGGTGGCGAAGAGTATACTGTTGTTGGTGTTGGCGTAACAACTAACACCTCTGGAGTAAGAGTTGCTACGAACAGCCTATGTACACTACGTAATGAGTGCTCTTCAAATTAGGAGGGGAAGCTCCCTCGTTGTGCTTTACAAAAATACCTGCAAAGGAAAATAAACTAAACTAATTCCTGTCTTTTTGTTTCAGCTGTAGAGGTACAAGGCTTTCTTGAAAACTAATACGTTGCAGCTGAGTTTTCTCTGGTTTCGCAGATTCACTAACTACAACTAAACTTAATAACTTAAATTCTATCCAGTTCCCTCAAGAAAACAGAGCATGAGAAAACGGAGCAAGGTTATGACTATCAGACGATAAACGTGTTTAGATTCTCTACTTGAAGGCAAGGTGGCGCAACTATTATCTCAATCTGAACAAGTCTATTGGCACAAAACAGATTTAAGAATTTACCATGATAATCTTATGAAACCCTATGTGGCATAACACTTGATTATAATAGTAAAGACTCGCAAAACAGATTTATCATCACAATCTTATGAAACCCTATGTGGCATAACACTCGATTAAAATGATAAAAGATTCACAAAACAGATTTATCTAAACTAAGGGAAGTATTTACCATGACAATCTTATGGAACCCTATGTGGCATAACACTTGATCATAACAGTAAAGACTTCTCAAAACAGATTTATCATCACAATCTCACGAAACCCTATGTGGCATAACGCTTGATCAATAATGACAAAAGATTCACAAGACAGATTTATCTAAACTATGGAAAGAATCCATTATCACAATTGCATGAAACCCTATGTGGCATAACAATTAACTGTAATAGCAAAGACGCATGAACAAATACCAAAAGAGCAATATTGAAGGCAAGGTAGGCGCAGCATATATTTCTCTCTCAAGCAAAAGTTAATTACAAATGAGCAAAAGCTCTAATTTATATACATCAAGGTGTAGGGAACCCTAAAATCACCTTGTGTGAACTACAGTCTCGCAAATGCATGCAAGATTAATTATTAAACCCTAATGAAGTAAACTATACAGTTAACTGATACAAATAACCTAAATGGACCATGTGCAAGCATGCGCGTCCTTATTTAAAAAGTTAACTGGACACTACCTTCAGTTAACTGGAAACCCTAACCCTAACTCCTGTGTTGATAATTCCAAGGATGAGATAAGCATGTGTTAAGTCAGCAAGTAAACTCAAGACTGAAAGTCGAGTTAACTGCTACTCATGACTCAACCCTCGAAATTAACTGCAGGTTCCAACTGGCAGATCACTCCATGTCAACTCGGTCTAACACTTCGACCAAGAACTCATCGATCTCTCTGTCATCTGGCACTTTAACGCTGCTCAAAACAACAGTCTGTTTCTTTAGTTCTCTGCCACTTTCTGTGATCGTATGCATGCCATCTTTACATTCTTCAGTCGCCTTTCTGAAACTGGCTGCAATCACTGAAATATTCTCTAATTTGGGCGCCATAGGTTCACCTTCAAGGCTGTCACGAATCAGCTTCTCGAACTCTGCTTGAACTCTGTCCAACTCAACATACGTGCCATCTTCCAGAAGATAATGACACGGAATCTGAACAACGAAACCGCTGACAAGTGCAAGTACTCCAACCACATCATCCTTGAGTGAAAACAACTTAGTAGAGATCTTCTCACATATTTCTGTCCTGAGAAGGTGCTGCTCTCTCCAAGTAAAAACTTTGTCTTGATCCTCATCGATCTCCAAGGCATCATATGCAACTGATAACTGAGATACCAGAACACGATCCTTTGCCAAGTTCTCTGCAACCGCAATCTCAAGTGACTGAACACCCTGACGAACCTTATGCGCATCACTTCTCAACTGATACAAATCTGCAAGAAGAGTTTTACCAGCAGCAACTAAACTATCAATCCAGTTGTCCAAAGTCTGCCATGACTAACCAACTGATCCAATTTTTGTTGTTCTGCAGGTGTATGCTGAGGAAGAACAGGTGTTCTACTCGAATTCCCATGAACAAGATCAGAAATGTATCGACGAAGTTGACCAATTTCAGCTTTAAGTAATGCCTTATCTTCTCCATCTTTGGTGATACGCTCTTCAAGATTATTGGTAACAATCTTAAGAAGAGATACATCTGTCTCTCGTGTAGTCCTGCCAAGATTAGCCTTAGTGAATGTAAAGTCACCAACTTCGACTTCATCTAAGCTTTTACCCTCTGGAGGAACGGCAACTTCAATAACAATTTCTGATTCTGGAGTCTTCTCAATGTGCACCTGTTTCTTTATCTTCTTGTTTGACCTTCTCTGATAAGGTTCACCGAACTCAGATAAGTCAAGATTGTATGAAGGTTCACGCCTCTGTCTCCCTAAAGACTTCTCGAGCCAACAAGACTGAACAATATTCTCAATTCGCGGAGAGACTGTCCCTGATGTATCAACCGGTGGTGGTTCAGGTGTCTCCGATCCAGCTTGAATTGGTGTCTCAGGCTCAGAACTTATGTCAATAGGCTGTACATGAGGTGAACTAGGAGGAGAAACATGAGGCTCGGCCTGAATAACTGTCTCTACTGGAACCTCAGGAACATTCTCAACTTGTTTCTGCTTCCTCTTACCAGTAGCTCTCTTCCCTGTGTTTCCACTGAGTCTAACCCCTTCAGGAGGTATTATAATGGCCTTGACTCTGGGTCTTGCTCTAGAAGTAGAAGGCAACGAAGAGAAATCCTTTGGCGGCTCTGCCACAGGAACTGACTTCCGTGTACGTTTGCTCTCCAAGAACAACTTACTAGTCTTGATAACTGATCTGGAAACCTCTTCGATAGAAATATTCTCCTTGGCATACCAATCAGGTGAGCGAAGTGGCTGCCGAGCAACTTGATCCTTGACATATGAATTGAAGAACTTCTCCATCATCATCCGATAGACCATCAACATCTTCTGACAAGTAATCAGAGAGCTGACCAATAGTGAGTCTACAGTAGTGACGACGACGGACCTCGAATTCATCTTCACAATTAGCCCAGAAGTCTTCAAGTGCTGGCGCATGTGCAATCCTTCGCTCTAACCGATCTGCATAATGACCGAGAGGATCATAGGAACGCCTCTCAGTATAAGTCTTGAGTTTGAACCTTTCCATCTCAGTAGACATAAACCTGGCATCTGTCGCCGCATCGCATGTGAAAATTCCCAATGTGAATGGAAAATTAGCTGCAGTCTTATGACGACTACGAAGAAAGAAATGAACGTGCTGCATCTGTCTGAGGAACTCCATAAAAATGAGCTTATCTGAAGGGTATCTTGGTAACATCAGGGGCTCTCCAACATATCCATAAACTCGGATATATGTGAAAGTAGGGAATTGGATAAACCAATCCGCCCAAGTCTCCATTGCTGATTTAGCCTCGGCAGAAATACGAATGTGCATTTCATCATCAAGATCTCTTACTGTTCTCATGGAAAAGTGATCATTCACTGCTTGGAAGTCCTGCTCGGATTGAGAAAACTCCAACTGAGGATAATACTCATGAACACGCTGAACACCGAGAGTGCCATTGGTTTTAAGAAACCTGTAGCTACCTTGAAAAGCAACCAAGTAAACCAAGTAGGATATCATATGAAACTCATGATACTTGAGAAAGTTAGTAATTTGCTGATGTAAGCAATCACTAATCAGCATAGCCCAATCAAAACGCTCTGTACCATCAAGAATTCTGGTAATCAGGTAGAACATCCATGGACGAAAAGTGCTAGCATCTGATTGACCGGTAACTCGGTTAAGTAAAGTTATCAAAACAGCAACTTCCTCTTTAAATTCACCGCGACCAACCTTCTTAGGCAAATTAGTCTTCTGAACTGTCAACCATTTCTGAGCCACTTTCCTCTGCGAACGTTGCTGATCAGCATTCCATATCTTCTCACAAGCCTCAAGAACCACAGTGAAGTTATCTGAACGAGGAGGAATAGCAAAACATTTCTCTATGTCCTTCGGATTGAGACTGCAAACAACCCTGCCATCTGCTGATCTGATTTGTCGTGAAGACGAGTCATAATGCTTAATGCAAGCAAGTACGAACTCAAGATCAAAAGTAGTAACAGGAATAGATGCCGCTGCCAACAACCCGGAACGCTCAAGATTCCTCAACGAATTGCTGTTAACACCTTCCAAACTGCTCAGATTGACCACTGGATAAACATGATTTAGGTCCGTATCTGACGTTTTGATGAAATTATGTGTGAGAGCCGATTTCACCTTGTAATCAATGAGATTGAACTGCATTTTGAAAATGATGACTTTTGACTGTAAAGTCGAATATATTTGGAGAACTTTCTGAAAACCTTCTGGACAAAGCTAAAAATAGCCTCTGACGAAAGAAATTTTCGAAGTTTTTTTGGAACATGGGTTTTGTGCACAACTGAATTCTGAACAAACCCAGATAGCTGGATTCTCGAAAAAATGTGATTCAAGCCCACATGCAAAGAGATTCTCGGAAAAAGGCACAGAGCTTCAGAATGAAAGCTAGGGGCGATTTTCTCGAAAAAATCTAAGACGTGGGTCTCGCTGCAAATGCTGAAATATGCGAACCCTGATGATCAGATTCTGAATGTGTTGAATTTCTTTGACATGCGAAGAAAGTACCTAAGATGAGAAATAGAAGAAATAAGACAGAAGATAGAAAGTTTTGCTTGTCTGCTTCTGAAAAATCTGCCAACCTCTTCTCTGTAACTTGATAAAACCTGCATGCAAAGTGAAAATAAAGTCTAGAATCGCCTTCCTCTGAACAATCTGAACTCGTTGCTATGAAGATCGCTGAAATCGGACACCTGAATCACCTTAAGCTTGCTGGTCGCTCAAAAAGAATATAAGCTTCAGAGCAAAAGATGATGAAATAATGGACGCCATTCTTGAAATATATAGATTTTCATCATAGAGAATTCGCACTAAGCAAAGAATTCATGGAAAATGGCGCTTGGCTTCTAATTGGACCCCATTTTAGTTAACTGTAACTCGAATATGCTAAATAAATAGCCATGCATTAGGGTTACCCTTTCAAGTCTTCAGTTCAACTAAACCATGCGACTTTGACTTTAGTTAACAATCTTATCAAGTTCGCCATCCTTCACATTTGCTTTGGATTCACAAATTTGACCTAAGGCGACCCTTTTGATAACTTCAGTTAACAATGTTGAATGAGATAAGAAATTCGCCATCTTCATGCAATAATCATGTTCTAAAAATAGCGACCCTTTTCAATCTTTAGTTGACCTTCAAGAAGTGCGTCAATCTTCACTCTTATGCTTCAATTCAGTTCTAAAAATAACAACCCTTTTGGAACTAAAGTTATTATTCCTTAAAAAGTGCGTAGCTTCACAAAATATGCTTCATCAATAAAACCCAAATATGGCGACCCTTTTCATGACTGAAGTTAACAACTTCAAACTCGCCATACTTCACATTTTAATGCTTCATCAAAATATGGCGGCCCTTTTCAAACTTCAGTTGATACTTAATGAAGCGCCATCTTCACATTTTAAAACTTCACATTTGCAACCAAATGCGCCATGCATGTGAACTCCAGTTGACATTCACTGATAATCTTCAGTTAAGTGAACATGCAATCAAGTTAACTCAACATGCAAGGCAGTTAACTGAACATGCAAACTAGTTAACTCGACATGCAAACTGAAAGATCACTCCACATGCCAATATATGAACTGAAGATGACAACCCAGAAATTGTTTAGTCTAACTGCAGTCAGAACTCCAGTTAAGGCGTCCATTCAACTCTCTTTCGAAAACTCAACTTTGACCTCTTAAGGCGAATTCCAGACTTAGCCAAATTTCATGAAAATTTAGGTTAAAACCTCTGTCGGGACCTCTGTTCATCCTCTGACACTGGTTGACTGAGTTCTCCGATTGACTGGCTGATAGGTGCATCGCAGAGCTAAGTAAAAACTGATCAAAAGGTATCTTGAGACTAGAAACCATAAAACTGTCATCTGAAGGCTCAAAAATCCAAGCGCCTTTTGCAAAAGCTGCGCTTTTTCTCAGACTTAGTCAAATTTTGACTTCTGCATTTCGTACGAAGGAAAAAATAAATCCTTCATAACTTTCATTTTCTTAACTTTCAGGACTGGAACTCAGGTTCACTGCGTAGCTGACATCATTCTGCACAACAGCTGCAAAGGCACATTTCCCAAGAAAACAACATCTGAGGGGTGAAAAACTAGGGCGCCTTTTTCAAAAGTTGCTCTTTTCATCCCAGACTTAGCCATTTCAGGAACTGGCTAGAATATCACAAAAACCTCGACTGCAAGCTGCTGAGGCATCTCACGAACTGACGGAGACAGGCAACGGAAAGCTGAACGTAACACGGACACATTGAATATCTAAAATCATCAGAAAGAAAGCATTAAAGGCTTGAAAAGCTTAGGCGCCTTTCCTAAAATGTGCTCTTTTGCTTTTTCCTCTGACGTTCTGACTAAGATTTGACCCTACGTTTGACCTCAGGTTCAGGCACTTCAGCAACTCAGATTCACCCACTGACGGATGCGTTGCGAAGCTTGAACAAAAGTGAGACAAACATCTTGGATGGCATTTAGCCAAAAACCTTCATTTGGCACCTCAAAAAGATGGGCGCCATTCCCAAAAGCTGCGCTTTTTACCAGTGTTAGTCAATTTTCACTTTCGCCTTGTTTTGCGCTGTATTCACCACAACTTGCTCGAAACAGGTCCGTTTGACAAACTTGATAGCTTACTGCAAAGCTGACGTGATGCCGGACGAATGTCTGCTGGAGGTGACAAACCCTAAAAACAGGATCTGGACCCCTAAAAGATAGGGCGCCCATTTGAGAAAGTGCTCCCTTCTCCAGAGATAGAAAATTTTGATGTTTTCGTTCAGATTTTCACTTTTCTTAAATTTTTTCAGTGACAGAATGACATGACACTGACACCAACTCCATATTTAAAAACCCCAAAAACGACCTTCTGACAACACTTTAACAAAGATTAAGACTCAATTAAGCAAAATGCCTTAGTGAAGCAAAAATTTTGGTTTTGGGTACAACAGTTGGCAAAGGCAACGTTCAGATCACATCTGGTGGAAGAAATTTAACATTTCTCAATGTATACTATGTTTTGAGCATGGAGCTCAATTTTCTCTTAGTAAGTCAGATTATGTGACACTATCTGAATTTGGACATCATATTTAGTTCTCACAATGTTGAATTGTTGATAAGGAGTCCAAGGCTCGAGGATCATGGTTTGTAGCGGCTGGTTGATACTAGCGATCCTCAAAAGCATGCATTGGTTGTGACGAATTCATCTATCAGCACTCTTTGGCATCAACGGTATGGGCATCTCAACATTGCCTACCTCTCTCAGCTGGCTCGAGAGAATTTGGTAGAAGGCTTACCTGAAATTTAGCAGAAGACACATGGTGTTTGCAGAGCTTTCCAAGCAGGGAAGCAACATCGCACTCCATTTTCAGATGGAAAGTCATGGAGAGCATCCAAGTTCTACAACTGGTTCATGCAGATGTTTGTGGACCAATGAATACTGCATCGGTTACTAGTGCCAGGTATTTCCTCTTGTTTTTTGATGATTTTAGTAGGAAAATGTGGGTGTATTTCCTCAAAGAAAAGTCAAGTGTTTAATAAATTCAAGAAGTTTAAGGCATTAGTTGAAAAAGAGTCTGGATGTCAAATCATAACTCTTAGGTCAGATAATGGGGGTGAGTTTTGTTCCAACCAGTTCACTGAATTTTGTGCTAAACACGGTATTAAGCATCAGCTTACCACACCCTATACCCCTCAGCAAAATGGTGTTGTTAAGCGGAGGAATCGTACCATCACAGAAATGGCCCACTATATGTTGGAGAACAAAAATGTTCCCAAGAAATTTTGGGTTGAGTTAGTGTATACTGCAGTATACCTCCTTAACCAATCTCCCACACAGGCCGTCAAGAAGATGACCCCAAAGGAAGCATGGTCTGGGAGAAAACCAAGAATCACTCATCTCAGGGTTTTTGGTTTGACTATGTATGTTTGGATTCCAGATGCCAAGAGGACCAAGCTGGATTCCAAGAGCCAAAAGTTGATGCTAACAGATATAGTGACCATCATAAGGCCTATCGGCTAATTGATGTGGACACTAATCGTTTGATATTCAGCAAGGATGTTGCGTTTGATGAGGAAGGTTGGCTCTTTTTGCTCTCTTCTCCCATCAAGAGTCCTGAAGATCAGCCTTTGAAGACTAAGGATTTGGGAGCTAAGCTTCCAATAGCTCCACCTGAAAGGAGGGATTCTGATGATTCTGACATTGTGGAATCTCCTAGGCAAGATCTTGTACCAGCACCACTAGATTTCCCTCAGGATAACCTGGATCAATATCCAAATGGTATTATTCTAGGCAGCCCAAGTGATGATGATGATCATCTTGATTTGGAAGAAGATGCATCTCCTTCTTGTCCTAAGTGGTGGGCGAAGCTCATTGGTGATGTTCATTATGATGAAATTGTTGAGGGAAGATCATCTAGAGGCAAGAGAAAAAAGAACACAGTAAACTTTGTTCTTATGGCCAACATTCAAAGTGTTTATGAGCCCCAAGATTATTCGGAAGAGAAGGGTAAACCTAAATGGGAAAACGTTATGGATTCTAAGCATCATAGTCTTTTGAAGAACAACACATGGGTTCTGTCAGATGTTCCACCAAGGAAGAAACCTATTGGTTGTAAATGGGTCTACAAGGTGAAATACAAGGCTAATGGAACACTGGATAAATACAAGGCTTGGTTGGTGGCTAACGGGTTCTTGTAGAGAGAGGTATTGACTATGAGGAAACCTTTGCTCCTACGGCAAAGATGAGCACCATCCAACTTGTCCTAGCCATGGCAGCACAGTTTGGCTGGAAGATCTACTAAATGGACGTGAAAAGTGCCTTCCTCAACGGAGATTTGGAGGAAGAGGTCTACATGATGCAACCTCCTGGTTTCAAGGTTGCAGGAAAAGAGCACAAGGTATGCAGATTGCAAAAGGCTCTTTATGGCCTAAAGCAAGCACCCAGGGCATGGTACCTGAAGATTGGAAAATACTTGATTGCACAAGGGTTTCAGAGGAGTCCCTCAGATGCAAACTTGTATATTAAGAGCACTAGCAATGATATCATCCTTCTTGTTATCTATGTGGATGATATCATTATTACTGGCAGTAGGATACTTTTGATTGAACAGATCAAGTCAAATTTGTGTCAGGCGTTTGATATGACGTACTTGGGTCTCCTACACTATTGTCTTGGTGTAGAAGTTTGGCAAACAGGTGGCAATATCTTCATTTCTCAGTCGAAGTATGCCAAGAGTTTGTTGGAGAAATATTGGATGGAAGATTGCAAAGGCTCATCCACTCCTATGGAGGAGGAGCTAAAACTTTCAGCCAAATCAGACTCACCAGTAGTGAATGAGTTTGCATTTAGGCAACTAGTGGACAGCCTCATCTATCTTACTGACACTAGACCAGATCTTAGTTTTGTTGTGAGCTACATTTCTCGTTTCATAATTGCTCCTAATGCAAAATATTGGGTTGCAGAGAAGCAAGTACAGAGATATGTGAAAGGGACACCAAACTTTGGCATTCTGTACAACAGATGCATAGATCCTAGGCTGGTTGGTTTTACAGATTCAAATTGAGCAAGTTCAGTTAACGACAGGAAGACCACTTTTGGGTATGTTTTCAGCCTTGGTACGAGTGCAATCACATGGACAAGCAAGAAGCAGCACACAATTTCTATTTCATCAATAAAAGCAGAGTATTGGGGAACAGTTAAGGCAGCATGTGAAGCAGTATGGATTTGAAGGATGCTTGTTGACATGCAGATGTCTCAAGCAAGGCCTTCACCCTTGTTCTATGACAATCAAGGGATGCTAAAGCTTTCCAAGAATCCAATCTTCCACAAGCGAACCAAGCATGTTGAGCTTCATTGTCACTTCATCCGACAGCTTGTTGAAGATGGATCTGTAATGTTGTAGTATGTTCCAACTAAGGATCAAACTGCAGACATTCTCACTAAGTCTCTCAATCTGGATAAATTTATAAAATTTTGAGATAAACTTGGTGAAGTTAGTAGAATGACCATTAAGGGAGGGTATTAAAGTATTATTGTAATGTTTAATGGTCATCTTAGCTTTTAGATTGTCAGTAGTTTACTTTCAATTAACTTAGTTTGCTTCAGTTAGCTTTTAGTAACATTTCGTTATTTGCTTTAGTTAACGTTTGTTTCTTTTTAGAAACATCATCTTGTATTGTATTATTTAAGGAGTATTTCTCTCCTTTGTAAATAACGCATAACGAATATCAATTATCATTTCAAGTTCAAGGCCTAAGAAGTTGAAACCAAAGAAATAGAAATTGCCAAAAACATGCAATTAATCGAAAAAATCATGAAATGTACTACTAGCAATTTTTTCCCTGAAAGAAATGCATTTTTTCAAATTATGGGCAACATATATTGACCAATTTCTTCCTATTGATATGCATTAAAATCGTGTTTAAATCATGTGCTACAATTTTTAGCAATTTTTTAATCCATTTTTCTTTGCGATCATGGTTTCCAATGTTTTTTATTCCATGCGACAAATTCAGCATCAACATAACGCTAAGAAAAACTTTCCCATTTCTTATTTCTAGTCCTATGATTAGCCAATTATGGGCTTGGAGGTACTATAGGCTCTGACACATTCCCTAGCCCTTCACCCCTACTTACAATAATAAGGGAATAGATGTGGGACTTTCTACTATTGGCCAAGCAGAGAGATGGGTAAAGCCCTTAGCCTACCCCAATATTACTCACTCAATTTTCTTTAGAAGCCTACATTTTATTTAAAATCTCAACATAATTAAGTCATTTGTTATAGAATGTACACCATGAATTGCAAATTTATAAGTATTTTTTATAAGAGAAAAAAAAAAAATTATATATATTTTGTTAATTATAAATATTTATATATTTTTTAACATATATTTGTAAATTATAAATAATTTTAATATATATTTACAAATTATGAAAAAAATTAATATTGTATATTAATATATTAAAAATATATATACAAACCCGTACTCATTCCTGAGGCCCCAAACCCATACTTGTTCCCATGTTAGGGTTGGCAACTTGTTTTTTGTTGTTTGTTTAAAGTCATTAACCTTGTTTGGAAACCTCTACTAGTGTCTGTCGATATTCATTTTTTAGGTTAATTATAGCTACATGTAGTTTAGGCTCTTTACCATTGAATAAATTTCATGTGAAACATAATCGTGGGATTTAAATTTATTAGGGTTTCATCAACTCTGAATGTTTTGTTTGTAGGTTTAGTGTTAGGGTCTTAGGATATTATCTATTTCTAATATTATAATTGAAAGCCACAATGATTTTATTATATTAATATTATATAATTATTAATTTAAAAAGGAATAAAATATTGACAAAAATCAAATCTAATAGTGTTAAAGTCAAGCATTTTTTGAAAGAATCATAGGAGTCTTAGAGCTTGGTTAAAAGTGATAAAATTATGAAAAATTGCATGCCCCATGAAGATTTGTGTGGTTTCAAAGGATTAATTGGGACACTACCCCTCAACCCCGTTGGCTGCAATTGCACTACCCCCAGACCCCCATGAGGGGTATTGCCCCTCGACCATGCTAGAGGCTGCCACTCTAGAACCCCGGTCTCTTTTTATTTTTTCTCTATATCTCCATGCTACCAAAATTCCTTTAAATTAAAAAATAGTAGGCTTTTATCTCTTTTTTTACGTTTTCTATGTCTTTTGATAATCCAATTTATTCCCAATTTTTTGACAAAATCATACTTTTGGTTTGTCAATTTTTTGCACAAAAGATTCGTTGTACCCCAAATTAAAATTTTTGCTACACTTAGGCATTTTGAAGAAATGGTCAAAAGTCTTGTTAAAAACTATCAAAAGGTCGGAAAATGAAAACTTGCATGTCATGCATGGTGCTCAAAAACTCAAAATTTTCAAAATTTGAGGATTTGGGTCTACTCAGAGCGAAGTTTTCTACAAAATCCAAATCTTGGTTTGTCGGCCCTAAATTTTAGGAAATTTTATAAAAATAGAATGTTTCTAAAAATAGACTTTTTTTGGGTTTTTCTAGGTTTCTCCTCAAATGGATGTTGGCAAAATTTTCTAAAAATAGAATATTTGGCTTCCAGGGTTCAAACTGATTTTGATTGGCTTAAAATACTTCCTCATCAGGCCGGTCCAGTCAGAATCGCCAAAAGATCAATTTTTCTCTAATGGGTCAATTCTGCTTTTTCAGAAGCTAAACTGGAGCTCTGAGGCCATCAATGGAGGTTGGTCAAACAGCCAGGTGCCCAATTCAAAGTCTCGAACATTGCACAAAAGGTGAGAAATGATGAACATGCACGCAGAACGGAGAATGAATGAGAGATGTTGTGAATTCATGAAAATTGCAAAATTTTGACTAAGTCTGGGGAGTTCAAGCACACCTGTCCAGTCGAGGCGCCTGAGATTCTCTGCCTCAGACATTTTTCAGTCTCTGATTGTCGAGCACGAAGCAGAAAGTGAAGGAGAAAGTGGAAAGTTGAAAAATGCAAAATAAAAACTATCTCTGGAGAGTAAACGCGCCCCTGCTAGCCAGGGCCGCCCATCATTTAAAGTGAAGGAGAAAGTGGAAAGTTGAAAAATGCAAAATAAAAACTATCTCTGGAGAGTAAAGGCGCCCCTGCTAGCCAAGGCCACCCATCATTTCAAGCTATCCAATGTTGTTGTTGGGGTTTGTGCTCCTAAGGTATCTTGCTCAGAATTCCTCCGCCTCCACAATGAATCCAGCAACAGGACCATCAGATCAATCAATCAACCGGAATCTTAGATCGAACGGAGAAGTCTTCATCAAAGAGCAGACTAGAAATTGGGAAAATCATCAAAAATATTCTAAGTCAGGGAACTCTGGGCGCCCCAAATAGCCAAGGGCACCCAAGGTTTTGGAGGACCTAACTCAGCAGTTAGGGTTTGCAAATATGCTCAGATTCTTCAAAATTCTGCCAACTATCCGGTGTATATCTCAGCCTGATCGTCAAATCCATCAGTCACCAACAACTACAGATCAAACAAAGGACAGAAATTGGAGGATCAAAGTTGAGAAAATGAAAATCTCGTGAAAATGACTAAGTCTGGGAGTGATGGGTGCCCCAGCTAGCCAGGGGCGCCCAAGGATTTGAGAGCCTAAAAGCTGAAATTAGGGTTTACAGTCTCTAGTGACTTTTCTTCAAATTAAGTCCAGCTCTTCAACGGATTCAATGGTGAATTCATCAGACTTGCCAGTCACCAGATATTGCAAATCAAACAAGCAAAGAAAATTTAGAAGGAAGATAGAAACTCAGAAAAAACTCTGGAAAAGATGGGCGCCCCAACTAGCCAAGGGCGCCCAAGGATTTGAGGCCCCAAATCATCTTTTCAAGTGATACAGCTCCCAAAAGACCCTCCTCAAAATTCATCAAGCTATCCAACGAATCTAACAGTCAGTTCATTGAGTCAATCTAGCTCCCGAAATTGCAAATTCATCGGAAGGGTTGAAGATTGATAAAAATTGAAGAACATGAAAATGGCTAACACTAGAAGCCACGGGCGCCCCAGCTAACCAAGGGCGCCCATGTTTTTGAAGGTCCAGATGATGTTTTTATCAAAAGTTGCCTCTAGGATAATCTTCTCAAATTTATCCAAGCTAAGCAACGGAGCAATCAGCCAATTCACAGCATTCACCAAGCAACCGGGATCGAAGATTGAAGGCATGAGTTTTATTGAGCTAAATTTAGGAAATTTTAGAAAAATGGCTAAGTCTGCTAGCCAAGGGTGTTCAAAGTTTCATGCCTTAATAGTCAATTTTTCCAAATTTCATCTTTCAACATCAAAAAAGTGTCCAAGTTCGATGGACCTACTCCATAAGGGTTTTCACAGTTCTAAATTTAGGAAACAAAGCATTTTTTTTATCCTAAAAACCAATTTAACATGGCTTTGTCTTCCATTATTCACAAATTTTTGCAGGTGGCGTCCAAGAGCAAGAGAGGAGAAACATAAAAAATTTCTTCATTTCAAGATTAAAAGGCTAAACTTGGTGATTTTTCAGAGTTCTTCATATTTTCCAGATCAGCTCACACAATGCTTCCTTTTTCATGCTTTATTTTTCTAGGGCATCAATTTTCAGAAGGGGGTCATCTTTTTTAATTTTCAGCAATCTGGGTCAGCTTGGTTCATGATTATCAACAACTTTGGAAAAAATTTAAACTTTCAAGAACCTACTTTTTTCTCGCATGTCCAAGAAATCTTCAATATTTTCAAAATATGATCAACTGGGTTCATCCAAAACGTGATTCTGCACAAAACCCAGCTCTTAGCTTTTTCAAGAAAATCCTAAAATTTTAGGATTTCTACTTTTTCAACCAGCCATCAACAATTTTCAAAATCAAACGATCTGGGTCTCTTTGCAACGAGATTCTACACAAAACCCATATCTCAGATTATTCTTGAAAAATCTGCTCGTTTGAAGAAGAAAAATCAACAAGCTCTTTTTAGCTTTTGTGCAGAACTTGTCCGAGCATAGTCGAGTTTATAGTCAAACTTCAAGCTTTTCAGCATGGAGTACTCTCCCATCAAATTCAAAACCAAGTCAATTTTGTATCATGATTTCATCAAAACTTCTAAAACTAATTTATATCATATAAAACCAATGTTCGATTTGCATACTTTGGAAGACG
>VDFB02000007.1:206014447-206046947 GCA_007258455.2 Sequoia sempervirens | reverse complement strand
ACCTATTAATTGATCAAGATATGTGGGATGTTGTTGGTGAGAATGTTTTAAAGCCTAAAGATGCTACTTTGGCTTCTTAATATGATGTTATGGACCATAAATCCAAGGTTCTAATTAGATTGTACTTGAAATATTGTTGTAATCAATTTCCATGAGGAGACCTTTTCAAAGAAACTATAGAAGAAACTTGATGAGACATATCAAGCCAAATCTCTAGTCAACAAGATTTTCTCAAGGAATAAATTGTATTCCTTGAGAATGGAAGAGGGTGGATGAATTCTAGACCACTTGGAAACATTCAATATGTTGGTGGCTCATTTGGCACTTGTTTGTGTAAAAATGGATGAGAAAGAGAGATGTTAGATATTTCTTTGTTCTTTGCCTGATTCATGGGATTCTCTATTGACTATATAGTCTGCTAAACCTTGTTTACATGCCATACACCTAATGATTCACCATGAAATTTAAATAACTTCAATTACTACTATTTTTGTACATAAATTTTTAAAATTCATACAAAATAATAACAATGAATACATACCTTAGTTTCAATACAACAAAATGCAAATTTGTGCCTCCTGGATTTTAGTTGCCTCTAAAATTTTCTACCCCAATTTAATTTTCCTCCCACCATAAGCACCAATTTTTTGTTCAATATCCTCTTTTTAATGACTGGTACCTTGATGAAGGATATTTTATTAGTCTATCGATATTTCTATCTATTGTGATGAAATACAATTAGTTGTTACCTTCCTTGGAGATGTGTTGTGTGAAGATTAAAGTATTAGAGGATAAAGTAGTGGAATATATAGTATCAAAGCACATGATTCAGGATTCAACATCTACATGCCACTTTATTTTGATCACTTGTTTTATCTCACTGCCTTGGACTTACTGGATCTTATATATTAAGTTACTTAAACGAGGAACCAATCTGCTAGCTTGGTGAGCCTCTTCCAATTCCCAACAATGGAAATATCCATTTCTATTCAAAAGACACCAAGTTTGTATCCCCTCTTTGGTGTATCCTCCATATTCAACATGCGTGCAAAAAAATGGAAATTAGTCAAGGCATGTAGCCAATCTAACTATTCCCATGCAACTATTGGACCTACCAAATGCAAGAATTTTATTCATTTTTATGGTTTCCAATTACTTAATTTTGGTAATAACTAACATTAGCAATGAATGGAAAAGTACTCTCTATTCTAGTAATAATTTATAAGATTCTATTTGTTGTTATTTTAAATATAGTATTTAGAAAGACGAGCTTACTATCTCCAATTCAGTGTAGATTGTATTTGTACTAAATAATCGTGCAAGTAAACACAACAAACGAATAATTTTTTTAATAGATTTTGGGATTTAGATTTATAGACATGAAAAAAACTCTATTGTCTTCTTTATCTTCTTGAACTTTTTTAATTTCTATACTAAATTCTATTTGGCCAAGATCTTAATTTGAATAGATATTGAAACCCCATTAGAGACTTTTCCTTTGTATTTGTAATCCAGAAAATCCAATTCTCTACGGATTTTATATCTTATTTAGCTACTTCTCTTTTTTAATCTCCATCATTGAATTCATGTAGGGTTAAAATTAATTTCTTTTTCAAACAATTTAAATCTTTCTTTTGATTTTAAATTCTTTATATAATATGGACATCATTGTGCTTCTCACTTTTCAATGGAGAACTAAGACTTATAATATGTTCTAGATCTTGTTATTAGAGTTTTGGAACATAATAGACACAAATTATATGTAGATTCTTTGTGGGAAGATAATTAGATTCAGTACTTCATCTTGTGCCCATTTCAAAGTAACCCATTTTCTCCTTTGATTACTTGACAACTTTTATGCAAGGATGTCAAGTCATTTATACCTATGATAAACATTCAATAGAACAAGAATGTACCTTCTTACTATGGCTTCACACTCAAAATAGTACACCTTTTTGTAATCACACCATATGCTCATACATTGATAATTCTCAAATGGTAACATTGTTTGTCAACAAACAACTTTTTCACTATGTATGGTGTCATGATTGAATGAATTAGATTTGGAAATTATTTGCTCGTTAAGCAATTTACGTATCCCATAAACTTACTCTTTCTATGCTCGGGATATTTTTTGAACTTATTCCCTATCCAGCTTGGTAACAAAAGTGAGAATGCTAATGACACTCAACCATAAGCAAATTGTGTTTGAAGTGGGGATGATGTAATTGCTAACCCACACTTAGAACTTGACTGTAATATGAAAATCAATTGTCAATTGACAAATTGCACAAATCATAAAATTGTTGGCATAAAAAATATCAAGCCATCTTTTTTTTTGGCATCTGGAAAATTCATTGTCAGCAATTCATCGAAGGAAAATTCACCGCCATGGAAAATTCACCGACAGAAAATTCACTGCGAAGTAAAATTCACCGCTAACAATTCACTAGGTTTTTGAAATATATATTAAAAAATATTGGTGAATTGCTAGCGGTGAATTTTACTTGGGGTTGAATTTTCCGTCGGTGAATTTTCGATGGCAGTGAATTGCTAGCAGTGAATATTCCTTGGGTGAATTGCTGGCAATGAATTTTCCTAGAGCCCGTTTTTCTATATCAATTGAAAGTATAAGGTCACAATCTAGGAATCTCAACAATTAAATTGATTGATTAAATTCACATTAATTGATAATATTTAGAATTTGATTACACGATTCAATAGTTGTGACAATATTTTAAATTTAATGTGCTTATTATCATTTATTTAAGATTTATATAATTATTTTACATTTTCACAATGTGTTGGTTATTTAATCGTATTTCACAATTATTTCATTGTCAATTATTTAAGATTTATTTTTTATTATTTTACATTTTTTTCATATATTAGTTATTCTTTAGTTTTAACATTTATAGTTATATAATATGATTTTTTTTGTTTTCTCTTCATTGTTCAATATCAATGTAATTAAAAATAAATAAATATGAAAGATAGGGTATATTTGATTTTGAATTTGTGAAAAGGTTATCAATGTTGATGTCTTGTTAAACTACTTTGTTCTAGTATGGAAAAAAGATGATTTATTGAATTTCTTTAAGTATGATATTTAAAATATTGATATTACTTAACATTAGGTACAATCTCAAATTTATTTCATTCAAGAATGGCAAATCCTAGTCAGCATACAAACATCATTGAGATATTGAGTAGCAAGAGTTCCCCTGATCTTCCAATTGATTCATCTCCCTCAATTAAGTGGGATGGAACTCCTACACATGTCATTCAAGATTTTTGAGTGATAACACCATTAATTTCTTTGATCTTCTATAGAAAGCAAAGACACTTGTTTGAAACGTACATAGTGTGTAGGGTTTTGAAATTTAGTCAATGGAAGCAACACTAAATAACTTCCACGCAAATTGTGACAAGTTAGCTTCCTTTTGCACCTTTTTATGAGAAATACAAGTTGATGAGCACTACAAACAAGGCGATGCTCCATACATCAAACTTGCATTTTAAAACTACTTGAACAATGTTTTAAAAAATTAGTTTCACAAATATGTATATATCATGTAATATTGTAATGTGATTATGAGATCTACCAACTATGAATATAGTGTGTTATTTTTTTGAAATTCCTACGATAAATGCTAGTTTTCTAGTACTATGAACAAGACATTGTGACTTGCATTAAAACTGCATTCCTAAAGTACTTTGATAGCATGTACTACATGTATACTTCAAAACAATGTGAATTATATGCGATATTCTAATGATATTATATCCTCTATTAACTATGAATATGTTTTATTTGCACTTGGTGTTTTACATATGTAAAATATTGATACTTTTTTGTCATGCTTTTTCTTTTACATTTTATGTCATCAATTTCCACCTACATATCATTCCTAATACTTACTCTCCCAAAATAAGTGAGGTTGTTATTTACACATGATTATAATTACTAATACAAATAAAAAATATTTCACTACTTTCCTTATCTCATGTAAATTGATTATCATCTAATTTAATCAATTCCAATGGATGCATTCAAACACTTAAGTTTGTTTTAAAATAATTATTTAACTACACACGTTGTCTATGAAAAATGTGTATGCCTATTTTTTGTTGTTGATTTATTTGCATTATTTACAACCTTTTATCTTAGTTAAAATATAGTAGAGTTACATTCTCTAATCACAATCATCTTTTATAATTTAACTTAGACAACAAAACATATTTTTCAACTTTTTTGCACCTTCCAAATTATATATGATATTTCTAATTTTGTTTATTTTTTTCTCATCATCTTTTCATCTTCTTATTCTTAATCATGCAGAGGATTAACTTTCATAAGCCACTATCTTGTTAGCAAAACACCAAACAAAAAAATCTCCAGGTATTCTTCATAAACTACTTATAGACATTCTAAAATTTAGTTACTAGACTATATAAAAGTAGTATACTTGTAAAATTGAATTCATTATTGTATTATTTGAAAC
Source organism: Sequoia sempervirens (assembly GCA_007258455.2). Classification (NCBI taxonomy): domain Eukaryota; kingdom Viridiplantae; phylum Streptophyta; class Pinopsida; order Cupressales; family Cupressaceae; genus Sequoia; species Sequoia sempervirens. Next base: position 206,042,442 of record VDFB02000007.1, on the reverse strand, counting down.
AACTAAATACTCTTTACAACATTCATTAGATATATATAGTTAGCTACATTATGTTGTTTCAATTTCATTTATAATTTATTTTTCATTAGGTATGATTCTATAGTTTAATTTTAGGAAATAATAGTTGTCATATGTAATTTACTTTTAATTGGACACAATTCCTTTTCTTCATGAGTTTGCATTTTTTATTCGCTTCTCCTTGCATTTTTAACTTCGTGTTCTTCTGGCGTTAGAGGCTTTGCTTGTTTCCTCGACAATGACATTGAATGCTACATGTTCACAAACACACATAGAACAAAAGTAAGTAATGCATTCTATGAAACATATTCATATCGTTGATTACATTGCATTTTATGAAACATATTCATATCATTGATTACATTGCATGGAGTTGATCTTTCAAAATCAAAGAATTACTTCATGTTACATAGTTCTACCAAAGCATTTTTCATACATGTCTACCAAAGCATTTTATGAAAGAAGGCAGTGAGTTGTTTGGAAAAATGCCTCAAAGAAATGTGTTCTCAAGGTGATGGAAATCACCATAAGTGAACATTTCATTGAGACATTCTTTCAAACAGCTCACTGCCTTTTTCTATGCTACCACATTTTCCATACATTTCTACCAAAGCATCTTATCAAACATGTCTATGCTACAACATTTTTCATACATGTCTACCTCAACCTTTTAATACATGTCTACCAAAGAATTTTATAAAAGAGGGAAGTGAGTTGTTTGGAAAAATGCCTCGAAGAAATGTGGTCTCATGGTGATGGAAATCACCATGAGACCACATTTCTTTGAGGCATTCTTTCAAACATCTCACTACCTTTTTCTATGCTACCACATTTTCTATACATGTCTACCAAAGCATGTTATCAAACATGTCTATGCTACAACATTTTTCACACATTTTTACCAAAGCATTTTATGAAAGAAAGTAATGAGTTTGGTGCAGCCACGATAGGAGGGTCCTCAGAGAGAACAATTTTGACCATGCAACAAGAGTAACACAACAAAAGCAATACAGAATATGGAGGAAAATGAAGATTAACACATTCCCACTAATAGAAATCTCAGTTGCATTCGGTTAGCAACATCCAGCTTATAGATTCGACTCAAAGGCCTGATTATACATGCTCAAAATAGAACATTCTAGTATGCTCCTATGTGCAAGTGAATTCTTACAAATACAATCTATCAACTACTAACTCAATTCTCACTATCTCTACCTACCTATTCTAATGATCGATTACAAGTTTTATACTATATCCGCAATTCTGGAAACATCTACATCGGCCAAAAATCATTACATTTTCCAATGAAAGAAAATATAGTAGTCGCATGAACAAGTCGGCCTCAATTTGAATTATTCCATCAATGGGTGCATAAGATGAAGTGTGGACCTAGAATGAAGGTCGAGGACACTACAAGGAACATTTAAAGTCGCATCGTTAAGATCTGCAAGTCACAGGAACAATCCACGAACAATCAAATTAACCGTTAAGCTTGAAAACTATTCCAATGTCAGTTCAAGAAACTATCATGAAATTCAAAATCGATAACTTGTCAGAAAATAATCCAACCACACGAGCAAAGCTTGGAATAAGGAAAATGAACATGTCCATAATTTGCATAGAGATCCATAGGGTCTAGTGAGCAAAAATGATGAATTCACCAACATGAACTGAGAAAGAACAAAATAAGAACAGAACTGAAAGAAAAATATTTTTGGTTGATGCAAGATTGCCAAGAACCAAGGATGCTCCTACATTAGACATCCGGGGTTAATGAAAAGTGAGTCTCTCACTTTGCAGGGGCCAAAGGAAAACCAATATGATCTACCTCAGCCTGAGAAATCCACAAAGATTCCCCCACTGGTCTACCTCTCCATTTCACAAGATATTCTTTGTATTGTCTTCCACGAGTCTTTCGTCCATCTTTGATATCCAGAATCTCCTCAATCTCATATAACTGTTGTTTAGGAAACTAATTCTCCAATTCCACTGTGTTGTCCTCATTGAATTCTGCTTCATAATACTGATGTAGGTCTGCAATGTTGAATATAGGCGATATACCCATACCATTTGGTAACTCCACTTCGTATGCATTTCCTGAATCAAACTTCTTCAAGTTCCTACAAGGTCCAAACTTCCTCATCTTCAGCTTGTTGTATGTCCCAATTGGAAATCTTTCCTTCCTCAAATATTCCATCACTTCATCTCCAACTTCAAACTGCTTATGTCTCCTCTTTCCATTTTTCTTCTTTGTATACCTCTGATTCATATATTTCAATTGTTCACAATCAAGAACAAGTACCCATTTCCCCTCATTGTTGATTCATTCGATAGACTCACGGAGGCAAGATATTTTACGAAGCTAGACTTGCGTCAAGGTTACTACCAAATCCGAATAGCTCCCGAGGATGAAGAGAAGATTGCCATCACGACGAGATATGGATCTTATGAGTATTTGGTGATGTTGTTTGGCTTAACCAACTCGTCGGCCACGTTCTGCACTCTAATGAACAATGTGTTCAGATCGCTCCTGGATAGATGCATTGTTGTATATCTGGATGACATCTTGGTATACAGCCGAACATTGGAGAAGCATAGAGTGCATCTTGCAGAGGTTTTTGAATTGCTGAGGCGGAACAAGCTCTTTGTGAAGAAGGAGAAATGTTCCTTTGCGCAGAAAGAGGTGCAATTTTTGGGCCACATTGTTGGCCATGGAATGCTCAAGCTGGATCCTGAGAAGTTGTGTGCCATTGAGGAATGGGAACCTTTGCGATCAGTGCATGAAGTGCGCCAATTCCTTGGGTTGGCGAACTACTACCGGAAATTTGTGTCGGGGTACTCCAGGATCGCTGCTCCACTCACGGATCTGCTCAAGAAGGACAGAAAGTGGAGATGGGAGATGAAGCAGCAAGAGGCATTCGAGCTGCTTAAAAAGAAATTGACTGAACAGTCGGTGTTAGCGTTGGCAAAATATGGCGAGCCATTCAAGGTGCAGACGGATGCCTCTGATTTTGCATTGGGTGGGGTACTGATGCAAGGTGGACATCCTATAGCCTATGAATCCAAGAAGTTATGTGACAGAGAAAAGAGCTACTCTGCACACGAGAAGGAGATGACGGCGATCATCCATTGCTTCCGGGTATGGCAGCATTACTTGTTGGGTGTGCCTTTCATTGTTAAGACTGACAATGTGAGCTCGACTTATTTCAAGTCACAGGCCAAGCTCACTCCGAAGCAAGCTCGTTGGCAAGAGTTTCTTGTAGAGTTCGATTTTGAATTGTTGTATAACCCTGGGTGCCATAATGTTGTTGTGGACGCATTGAGTCAGAAGACTCAGCTCACTGCATTGGGAGAGCACTCAGGCAGTGGAGCAAGTCAACTTGGAGTTGCAGAGTACATACTGGAGAAGGTGAAAGAGGGACTCCAGAATGATTCGCAAGCTTATCAAATCTTGGGTGCAGAGAGTCAATATGGAGCCTTAGCCGGAGGCCGTGCCCCTGATTTGAGCTCAATCATGTGGTCCACGTGTCGCCTTGGAGGGAGCTTGGCCGGAAGTTGACTTGGCATCACATCTGCATAGCTATCAATTACTTCCTGCACCTCTTATGGATTTGAGGACTTGGCTTTCGCCTCTTCATCCCAATCCCCTAAGAGTGCAGCCAAGTAGAGCTCATCGGAGTTCTTTCTCGCAACTCGGTGCAAGCTCATCGCCGAGATGACTTGCTTGTCCAAACCAACCTTCATGGTCTGCAACATGCTGGGCTGCTTGGGATCCATAAAGATCACGCTATCTAGATGGGGAGCCAGCATTGCAAAGGGCTGCATGATAAAATCCTGCCCCAAGATTAGATCAAAGTCGGTCATGTCAATGGCCACCAAGTTAATGGCACCAGACCATGATCCAACTCGCACGTTAACATCCCGGATGTCACCAATGCATCTCTCAACTGGCCCATTCACACTCTTGAAGGATTTCTGCCCTTCAAGCATGGGAAGGTTCAGCCGCCTTGCCTTGCTTGCCGCTATGTAGTTGTGGGTCGCCTCGGAATCGAGCATTGCTAACACCTTGGTCAGCCCAAATAAGACCTCCACAAAGCTTAGCTCATGCCGAGCTGAGGGATCCTGAATCGTGACGCCACCTTGTGCATTCCCACGAATCGTTGCCAAAAGTTGTAGAGCACCCATCTCTGCAACGGGCTCATCCGAAGTCTACATTGCATTCAAACTCTGTCGTTGAGGACACTCCCGAGCCCAATGATCAGGTTGGCTGCAAACAAAGCGATTGCGGTCTCGCTTCTTCTCTGAGCTCGCAGAATGATCCTTCCCAGGCTACTTCTCGTTCAGCTTCTTATTTTTCTCATCGTTGCGCTTGGGGTAAGGAGCTCCTCCACGCTGTCGGAACTTCTTCCGAAATGGCTTCCCTTGTTTAGCAACTTCACTCTTTCCACTGCCATATCCTTTGGCTGCATTACCCTTGAAATCCAAGAGTCGCTTGGCTGTAGCAATGGCCTGAGGAAGAGTCTGCACATTCTGGCGACGCAGGTCTGTTTGCGCCCAAGATTGGAGCCCATGCATGAACAGGTATAGCTTCTCAAAATCTGTCATCCCTTTCGGCGCTTCCAGCACCAAGTTCTGGAAGGCTTTGACATAGTCACGCACTTTCCCAGTGTGTTTCAACTCATCAAACTGGGCCCTGATAACCCATTTCGAGTTACCAGGTCAAAATTGAAGTCGCAGTGCATCCTTGAGGTCCTCCCAACTCTCAATGTCGTCAACTGCATATCTTGCTAGCTTGTCAGCTTTCCTCGATCTCCACCAAAGCTTCCCGCTTCCAGTGAGGAACGAAGTCGCCTTTTTGACTTAGGCCTCGTCAGACAGACCCGGCAAATTAGAAAACAACTCCTCGACGTCCCAGAAGAAGTTCTCCAAGGACTTATCATCGTGCTTGTTGTCATACGGCTCCACCAAACTCATCCCTTTATGTGAGGCCTGGACCTCACCCTGAGTCAACAAGGTGTTATGCAGCGTTTGGCCTTGTTGCAAGAACTCGCACTGCTTCTAGAGCACGTCAATAGTGCTCTTCATTGCTTGAGCCTCCGCCAAGACCTCAGCGTAAGCCGACGCCAAGTTCTCTGTGCGCTCGTCCAAGTCTAGAGCCTCCGTCGCCGACACCCAAGCTTCCAGATTCTGCAACCAGTCGCGCGTCCTGGGGTGATCACGGTTTTCACCGCACCCAGTTCGCACTCCTAAACCAGGTTGCTCACTGCCTAGATCAACCTCTTTTTTAGCTCCATGCTCTCTTCCTGACATGATTCAAGCACACAAGAAATCATTAGCTTTACTAATAGAGTGCAGTCACTAAACCGCGCTTTGATACCAACTGTCACGGGGCTACTCTTAGCCGACCTCGTGCGGCACCAAAACTACGACTCGCCCAGCTCAAGGAGATCTGGTTGAGCTCGCAGCTTGGACTACGCCTTGTCTAGTTTGTAGGATTGTGACTCTCGCGGACTCAACCAATGCAACAATGCAACTCGGAATATATAAGCAGCAATAAAACAACAATACAAGCAGATAATTGAACACAATATATAGTAGGTAACTCGTCTATTTCATTAACCTCAGTTGTATGCACTCAAGTCAGTGTCCATGTAAGTCGACAGAGCCGAGCTTACACAACATTCCCTTGCTATAGTACCAACTCGGGTTCCCACTTAATTCACAATGATGAGGACAAAAGACTAGCCCTACTCGGCTCGCCAAAACCTCAAATAGATCAGCTCTCAATGTCACAAAGGATACTTGCATTCAGCGTATTGATTCGCTACTTCGCTAGCTCGTCGTTATTATTACAATGACATCCAATGTCACTCTATATATAACCGATCTTGCATCTTGTAGCCGCGAGCCGCCCCAACAGCTAGCACCGACTCAGAAGCACGACTTGTTCAACAAAGGCAACTCGATGCAACAGCTCAGCGCTACTCTGCATAAAGCTTACGTCGGACACACCACGCACTGCAACTCGGGTGAGCTGGAACTGCCACGATTCGGATTAGGAGCCGTGTTCAACTCCATCACCTTGGGTCCCATTAGAACACGCGCTCGACCCATATCGGATCTTGACATGTATTCTTCTAGAACTCAAGTCGCATCACCTTTATTACCGCTTGACTGGGTCATTGCGCACCCATCGTAAAGCCTACTTGGATCGGATCGCATGAGTCATTGCTGTCACCATCCAAGAAACAATATCCCCTTACATCCTCCCCCACCTAACTTAGGCGACGCCTTCGATGCCTGCACTCGGCTTCGGCTCCAAGCTAAAACCTTCACAGTGCTGGGAGTTAGCTCTCTAGACTCAGCTCAAACCTGAGTAGGGTTCCCATCCAGGAACCTTAAGACTCTCTTCTTCATGCCAAAGTGACTCAGCTTGCTCCCAAGTTGATTCATCCTTCGGCTTGCCCACCCAGTGGACTAAGAATTCTCTATAAGCCGTCTTTCCATAGCCTCGTTTTCGCATTGCCAGAATTTCCTACACCTTCAACTCAGGTTGATCGATCACATTAGCAGGACCCTGGTGTGGAACATTGCACCACAAATCACTTTCGTCAAAGTGATGCGCTCTCAATTGACTGACATGGAACACAGGATGCACTTTCAAATGCAAGGGCAGATTGAGTCGGTATGCCACCTTTCTGACTCATTGGGTCACCTCGAAGGGGCCATCCCACCTTTGTGTCAATGCAATGCTCAAACCCTTGGGCACGTTGAACTGGTGTTGATCCATCTTCAACAGAACTTGGTCTCCCACACTGAATTCCATGGCTCGGCGGTGCGCATCCGCATCCTTTTTCATACAGTCTGCGGCCTTTGTAAGATGATACCTCGCAAGATCAACCTTGTCATTGAATTCCTTTATATACTCTGTTGCTTCAGAGCTCGGACCCATGTATCCTCTCAAAATCATATGAGGCGTGAGTGGCTGCTGCCTAGTAGCCAACTCGAACGGCGAGTACTTGCTCGATCCCAACTTCTGTAAGTTGTAGCTAAACTGAGCCACATCCAGCAACTGTGGCCAGTTCTTTTGATCCACCCAGATGTAATGTCGTAAATAATCTTCCAGTATGCCATTCACCCGCTCGGTCTAACCATCCGTCTGCGAATGATAGGCTATCAACATGAGCAACTTCATCCCCATGAGTCTGAAGAGCTCAGCCCAGAAACTGGACATGAACCTTGGATCCCTGTCAGACACAATGCTTAACGGAACTCCCCAGTACTTCACCATGTACTGAAAGAAATAACTAGCAGCTGCCTCAGCTAGGCACGGAAGCTTGCATGCAACGAACACTACATACTTTGAAAAACAATCTACCACCACCATGATACTGGAATGACCTTCCACCAAGGGGAGTTGGGTTATGAAGTCCATAGTCACACTTGCCCAAGGTCGCACTGGCACTGGTAATGGTTGCAACAAGCCGCCAGGTAGCTGAGTTACTGCCTTGTCTTGTTGACAAGTCAAGCAGGTCCTCACAAATTCCTCGACGTCATCCCTCATGTTGGGCCAGAAATAGCCTCGCTCAAGGAGTGCAAGGGTGCGCTTCTATCCTGGATGTCTCGCCCACACAGAATCGTGACACTCAGACATGAGCTCCCTGCGCAACTCCTTCCACTTAGGTACATACAGTCTGGAACTAGTGAAGTAGAGTAAATCACCTCGTAGATGGAAACGGCGAGTTCGTCCAGCTTTAACTTGATTTACGATTTGATAAGCTTGTGAATCATTCTGGAGTCCCTCTTTCACCTTCTCCAGTATGTGCTCTGCAACTCCAAGTTGACTTGCTCCACTACCTGAGTGCTCTCCCAATGCAGTGAGCTAAGTCTTCTGACTCAATGCGTCTGCAACAGGATTATGGCGACTAGGGTTATACAGCAATTCAAAATCGAACTCTGCGAGAAACTCTTGCCAACGAGCTTGCTTCGGAGTGAGCTTGGCCTTTGACTTGAAATAAGTCGAGCTCACATTGTCAGTCTTAACAATGAAAGGCACACCCAACAAGTAATGCCGCCATACCCGCAAGCAATGGATGATCATCGTCATCTCCTTCTTGTGTGCAGAGTAGCTCTTTTCTCTGTCACATAACTTCCTAGATTCATAGGCTATAGGATGTCCACCTTGCATCAGTACCCCGCCCAATGCAAAATCAGAGGCATCCGTCTGCACCTCGAATGGCTCGCCATATTTTTCCAATGCTAACACCGGCTGTTCAGTCAATTTCTTTTTAAGCAGCTCGAATGCCTCTTGCTGCTTCATCTCCCACCTCCACTTTCTGTCTGTCTTGAGCAGATCTGTGAGTGGAGCAGCGATCTTGGAGTACCCCAACACAAATTTTCGGTAGTAGTTCGCCAACCCAAGGAACTGGCGCACTTCATGCACTGATCGCAAAGGTTCCCATTCCTTAATGGCACGCAACTTCTTAGGATCCGGCTTGAGCATTCCATTGTCAACAATGTGGCCCAAAAATTGCACCTCTTTCTGTGCAAAGGAACATTTCTCCTTCTTCACAAAGAGCTTGTTCTGCCTCAGCAACTCGAAAACCTCTGCAAGATGCGCTCTATGCTCCTCCAATGTTCGGCTGTATACCAAGATGTCATCCAGATAGACAACAACACATCTATCCAGGAGCGATCTGAACACATCGTTCATTAGAGTGCAGAACGTGGCCGACACGTTGGTTAAGCCAAACAGCATCACCAAATACTCATAAGATCCATATCTCGTCATCATGGCAGTCTTCTCTTCATCCTCAGGAGCTATTCAGATCTGGTAGTAACCTTGACGCAAGTCCAGCTTCGTAAAATATCTTACCTCTGTGAGTCTATCGAATGAGTCAGCAATGAGGGGCAATGGGTACTTGTTCTTGATCCTGAGCTTGTTCAAAGCTCTATAATCCACGCACAGCCGCAAGGTGCCCTCCTTCTTGCATTGAAATAGCACTAATGCAGCATACGACGCCCTTGATGGTCTGATGAACCCAGCTTCAATTAGCTCGCGGAGCTGCTTCTTTAGCTCTTCCATCTCGGGTGTAGAGAGTCGATATGGAGCCTTAGCCGGAGGCCGTGCCCCTAATTCGAGCTCAATCCTGTGATCCACATGTCGCCTCAGAGGGAGCTCGGTCAGAAGTTGACTTGGCATCACATCCGCATAGCTATCAATTACTTCCTGCACCTCTTCTGGATTTGAGGACTCGGCTTCCACCTCTTCATCCCAATCCCCTAAGAGTGCAGCCAGGTAGAGCTCATCGGAGTTCTTTCTCACAACTCGGCGCAAGCTCATCGCCGAGATGACTCGCTTGTCCAGACCAACCTTCATGGTTTGCAATAGGCTGGGCCGCTTGGGATCCATAAAGATCACGCTATCTAGATGGGGAGCCAGCATTGCAAATGACTGCATGATAAAATCCTACCCTAGGATTAGATCAAAGTCGGTCATGTTAATGGCCACCAAGTTAATGGCACCAGACCATGATCCAACTCGGACGTTAACATCCCGGATGTCACCGATGCATCTCTCAGCTGGCCCATTCACACTCTTGAAGTATTTCTGCCCTTCAAGCATGGGAAGGTTTAGCCGCCTCGCCTTGCTTTCCGCTATGTAGCTGTGGGTCGCCCCAAAATCGAGCATTGCTAACACCTTGGTCAGCCCAAAGAAGACCTCCACAAAGCTTAGCTCATGTCGAGCCGAGGGATCCTAAATCGCAACGCCACCTTGTGCATTCCCACGGATCGTTACCAAAAGTTGTAGAGCACCCATCTCTGCAACGGGCTCATCCGGAGTCTGCACTGCATTCAAGCTCTGTCATTGAGGACACTCCCGAGCCCAATGATCAGGTCGGCCACAAACAAAGCAATTGCGGTCTTGCTTCTTCTCTGAGCTCGCAGAGCGATCCTTCTGAAGCTGCTTCTCATTCAACTTCTTGTTTTTCTCATTGTTGCGCTTGGGGTAAGGAGCTCCTCCACGCAGTCGAAACTTCTTCCGAAATGGCTTCCCTTGTTCAGCAGCTTCACTCTTCCCACCGCCATATCCTTTGGCTGCATTACCCTTGAAATCCAAGAGTCACTCGGCCGCAGCAATGGCCTGAGGAAGAGTCTGCACATTCTGGCGATGCAGGTCCATTTGCGCCCAAGATTGGATCCCATGCATGAATAGGTACAGCTTCTCAAAATCCGTCATCCCTTTCGGCGCTTCTAGCACCAAGTTCTGGAAGGCTTTGACATAGTCACGCACTTTCCTAGTGTGTTTCAACTCGTCAAACTAGGCCCTGATAACCCATTCTGAGTTACCAGGTCAGAATTGAAGTCACAACGCATCCTTGAGGTCCTCCCAACTCTCAATGTCGTCCACTGCATATCCCGCTAGCTTGTCGGCTTTCGTCGATCTCCACCAAAGCTTCGCACTTCCAATGAGGAACAAAGTCACCTTTTTGACTTGGGCCTTGTTAGACATACCCGAAAAATTAGAAAACAACTCCTCGACATCCCAGAAGAATTTCTCCAAGGACTTATCATCGCGCTTGCCATCATATGGCTCCACCAAACTCATCCCTTTATGTGAGGCCTAGACCTCACCCTGAGTCAACAATGTGTTATGCAGCGTTTGGCCTTGTTGCAAGAACTCGCACCACTTCTGGAGCACGTCAATAGTGCTCTTCATTGCTTGAGCCTCTGCCAAGACCTTAGCATAAGTCGACGCCAAGTTCTCCATGCGCTCGTCCAAGTCTAGAGCCTCCATCGCCGACACCCGAGCTTCCAGGTTCTGCAACCAGTCGCGCGTCCTGGGGTGATCATGATTTTCACCGCGCCTAGTTCGTACTCCTGAACTAGGTTGCTCGCTGCCTGGATCAACCTCTTTTTCAACTCCATGCTCTCTTCCTGACATGATTCAAGCACACATGAAATCGTTAGCTTTACTGATAGAGTGCAGTCACTAAACTGCGCTTTGATACCAACTGTAACGAGTCCACTCTTAGCCGACCTCGTGCGGCTCCAAAACTATGACTCGCCCAGCTCAAGGAGATTTGGTTGAGCTCGCAGCTCGAACTACGCCTCATCTACTTTGTAGGATTGTGACTCTCGCAGACTCAGCCAATGCAACAATGCAACTCAGAATATATAAGCAGCAATAAAACAACAATACAAGCAGATAATTGAACACAATATATAGTAGGTAACTCGTCTATTTCATTAGCCTCAGTTGTATGCACTCAAGTCAGTGTCCATGCAAGTCGACAGAGCCAAGCTTACACAACATGTCCTTGCTATAGTCCAACTCGGGTTCCCACTTAATTCACAATAATGAGCACAAAAGACTAGCCCTACTCGACTCGCCAAAACCTCAAATAAATCAGCTCTCAATGTCACAGAGGATACTTGCATTCAGCGTATTGATTCGCTACTTCGCTAGCTCGTCGTTATTATTACAATGACATCCAATGTCACTCTATATATAACCGATCTTGCATCCTGTAGCCGCGAGTCGCCCCAACAGCTAGCACCGACTCAAGAGCATGACTTGGTCAACAAAGGCAACTCGATGCAACAACTCAGTGCTACTCTGCATAAAGCTTGCGTAGGACCCACCACGCACTGCAACTCGGATGAGCTAGAACCGCCATGATTTAGATTAGGAGCCGTGTTCAACTCCACCACCTTGGGCCCCATTAGAACACATGCTCGACCCATATCGGATCGCGACACATATTCTTCTGGAACTCAAGTCGCATCACCTTTATTACCGCTTGACTGGGTCATTGCACACCCATCGTAAAGCTTACTCGGATCGGATCGCATGAGTAATCGCTGTCAGCATCCAAGCAACAGTATCCCCTTACATCTTCCCCCACCTAACTTAGGCGACACCCTCGACGCCTGCACTCGGCTTCGGCTCCAAGCTGAAACCTTCACAGTGCTGGGAGTTAGCTCTCTGGACTCAGTTCAAACCTGAGTAGGGTTCCCGTCCAAGAACCTTAAGACTTTCTCTTCTTCACGCCAAAGTGACTCAGCTCGCTCCCAAGTCGACTCATCCTTTGGCTTTCCCACCCAGTGGACTAAGAATTCTCTATAAGCCGTCTTTCCATAGCCTCATTTTCGCATTGCCATAATTTCCTGCACCTTCAACTCGGGTCGATCGATCACATTAGCAGGACCCCGGTGTGGAACATTGCGCCACAAATCACTTTCATCAAAGTGATGTGCTCTCAATTGACTAACATGGAACACGGGATGCACTTTCAAATGCAAGGGCAGATTGAGTCGGTATGCCACCTTTCCGACTCATTGGGTCACCTCGAAGGGGCCATCCCTCCTTCATGTCAATGCAGTGCTCAAACCCTTGGGCACTTTGAACTGGTGTTGACCCAATCTACCCTTGCATTTGAAAGTGCATCCCGTGTTCCATGTCAGTCAATTGAGAGCGCATCACTTTGACGAAAGTGATTTGTGGCGCAATGTTCCACACTGGGGTGTTGCTAATGTGATCGATTGACCCAAGTTGAAGGTGAAGGAAATTCTAGCAATGCGAAAACAAGGCTATGGAAAGATGGCTTATAGAGAATTCTTAGTCCACTGGGTGGGCAAGCCGAAGGATGAATCGACTTGAGAGCAAGCCGAGTCGCTTTGGCGTGAAGAAGAGAAAGTCTTAAGGTTCTTGGATAGGAACCCTACTCAGGTTTGAGCTGAGTCTAGAGAGCTAACTCCTAGCACTATGAAGGTTTTAGCTTGGAGCCGAAGCCAAGCGTAGGCGTCGAGGGCGTCGCCTAAGTTAGGTGGGGGAGGATGTAAGGGGATACTGTTGCTTGGATGCTGACAGCAATGACTCATGCAATCCGATCCGAGTAGGCTTTATGATGGGTGCGCAATGACCCAGTCAAGTGGTAATAAAGGTGATGCGACTTGAGTTCCAGAAGAATACGTGTCAAGATCCGATATGGGTCAAGTGCGTGTTCTAATGGGACCCAAGGTGATGGAGTTGAACACGACTCCTAATCCAAATCATGGTGGTTCTAGCTCACCCGAGTTGCAGTGCGTGGTGGGTCCTACGCAAGCTTTATGCGGAGTAGCGCTGAGCTGTTGCATCGAGTTGCCTTTGTTGACCAAGTCGTGCTTCTGAGTCGATGCTAGCTGTTGGGGCGGCTCGTGGCTACAGGATGCAAGATCGGTTATATATACAGTGACATTGGATGTCATTGTAATAATAATGACGAGCTAGCGAAGTAGCGAATCAATTCGTTGAATGCAAGTATCCTTTGTGACATTGAGAGTTGATCTATTTGAGGTTTTGGCGAGCCAAGTAGGGCTAGTCCTTTGTCCTCATCATTGTGAATTAAGTGGGAACCCGAGTTGGTACTGTAGCAAGGGCATGTTGTGTAAGCTCAGCTCTATCAACTTGCATGGACACTGACTTGAGTGCATACAACTGAGGCTAATGAAATAGACGAGTTACCTACTATATATTGTGTTCAATTATCTGCTTGTATTGTTGTTTTATTGCTGCTTATATATTCCGAGTTGCATTGTTGCATTGGCTGAGTCTGCGAGAGTCACAATCCTACAAAGTAGACGAGGCGTAGTTCGAGTTGCGAGCTCAACCAGATCTCCTTGAGTTGGGCGAGTCGTAGTTTTGGTGCCGCACGAGGTCGGCTAAGAGTGGCCCCACGAGATATGAGCAGTCAAAGTTAGGTTGACTTTGTTGACATCGGCATGGTACAATCAACAGTCTAGTCATTTGACACATCATCATCCCAGTTGGCATACACATCAGCATCATCCACATTATCAACATAGTCAACATCCTCGTCGGCAACACGTAGGCAGTATTGACCAATAAGACCCTAACATGTGGCACCCTCCTGGTGCAACACGTGGCCTATTCTCCATCTCCCTCCACCGTCGGTAGTTTGAATAAAAATGGAATGTGGGGGGATTCGATCCCCCCACCTATGGTTTGAGAAATCTCCGCGCAATCGGTATACCAAACCACCGGCCCTTTACTAAATATAGCGGTGGGATTGTTTTGTTAAGAAGCAGTTGACTTTGTTGAAAATTTGAAGCTAGTGGGTTTGGAACCGCGAACCCGCTAGTTGCTAAAATAATTAGCGGTCGTTACACCACTAAACAATCTCAATATATTATAGGAGTTGGTTGGATTTTGTTAAAACTTCAAAACCGAATACCCCTAAAACTAACAAATCCCTCTAAAATAAAACAATCAAACTTCTAAAACCTTTATAAGGATTAAAAATACTAATCCCTTGTAACAACAAAAGCTCGAAAAGAATAATTTGAAGGGCTTAAATTAATTGTAGGGGTTCATTAGGATTGTTAATAATCCTAATATGTAAATAAGGGATATTATTAAGGATTTTTATGTAAAAATGGACAGATAAAGTGGATTTTCTAAATCAATTGGTTATTAGCCCAATTGAGTAATTTTTTTGTATAAAAGGGGGGGTTTAGAGGGTTAGGGGGATTATCAAAATTATTCAGAATTACTCAAGTGTTGGAGACAGAGCATCTTGGAGAGATAGTTTTGTTGTTCTGTAATGTCGGGGGAATGCCGAAATTTCGTCATGCTTGAAGGGAAGAGCTTGCAAACTGATGTAATGCCGAATTTTTGAATATTTCAATCGGATCGGTCTACTCGTTGGAGAGGGGCCCAGAGACAGTCGTTCTTACGATGAACTTCATTATCAATTTGTTTGTGTTCTCTCTCTTTCTCTTCTCATTCTGAATTTTGTTTTGTTTAGTTGATTATGTGTTGTTTTTCATTTTCGTAATTGGAGTTTTGAAGATGTAATTAGTTTGCATTCTTAAAGAAATCGTCTTAGATCCTAAATCGGATCATGCTTCAAGTCATCAGCCTTCTTAGGAACTAAGGCATAACATATATTCTCATGTCTCAACCCATCAAGGAATCATCTTCCATCAACTAGACAAACCCTAGCATTCATGCAAACCTCAACTGTAGGAACATTTTCCAATGGAAACAAAATTTGCTTCATCCCATTAGCAACAATGGTGTATATATTCTTCTTTCCATCATGAATAGCCTGTCTATCATACTACCAAGGCCTTCCCAAAAAAATATGACATATATCCATAGGCATGATATCACACAAAACTTCATCATGGTAATTTCCTATCTTTAATTTCACCAAACATTGTTCACTTACCAGAATCTTATGCTCATCTTGTATCCATGCTATCTGATAGGGTTTTGGGTGCTTCAATCTTTCCAACTTCAACTTAGTCACCATCTCTTCAGAAACCAGGTTCTCAGAACTTCCACTATCAACTATCACCTTGCAACATTTACCAGCTACGTTGCATCTTGTCCAGAAGAAATTCTTCCTCTGCAATGGTTCCTGCTCCAGCTAACTCTAACACAATACTCTTATGTTTACCAACACTTCTTATTCTGGTTTATTAGATGATTCGGCATGATCTTCCTCAACAAAGGCGGTTCTTTTTTTGTTCTCAGTCTTTCTGCTTGTCTCACCCTAATTGCATTAAAATGCTCTATGTCCTTCTCCACCACATTTATAACAAGTTCATATGAATACCATTTTCTCTAGTCCTCTATCATCTCTTCTATATCCTTCATTTTGATATCCACTGTATCCTCCTCTTCTGTATGAGTTCCCAACACTTTTCTAATATGTATTATCATTCTTACTAATCTCCTTATCTTTGTTTTGATCTGGAAAAGATCCTCATCCTCCTCTAGCAAAAGTTCTTCCACCTCTTCCTCTCTCTCTCTACTCATGTCTCTTATTCAACTTATCTTCTTCCTTTAGGGCACACTAATATGCTTCTTCCACACTCTGAAACTTGATCAAACTGATTTCATCCTTTATAGATGACCTCAAATCATTCACATATCTGGCTACTTGCTCAATTTCCTCCTCTGAATGTCCATATTTGATATTCAACTTATAGAATTCCTCAATATACTTTGTCACACTTGAATCTTTCTGCTTCAAATTTTGCAACTTTTGGAACAAACTAATCTAATAGTTTGTTAGCATAAACTTCATCTTCAGCTTATTCACCATCCAATCCCAATATTTTATCTTCTCTTTCCCTCTTCTTTGCTTATCCATCTACAAATGTTCCTACCAAAGGGATTCATGTCCTCTCAACTTTGTACAAGAAAATTTCACCTTCTTATCTTCAATGGTACCTTCAAATTCAAAATATTTTTCCATCTCTGTTATTCAATCAAGTAATTCTTTTGAATCCAACTTACCATTATAATCCGATGGATTGAAATGTGGCTTCGTATTTGCTCTAGTTAGGGCTCTTATGAACCTTTCTTCTCCCTAATCTAGGCCAAGTTTCTCTTCTCTTCCTCCTTCTTGAACTTCTACCTCTTCATCACTCACATCATCAATTGGTCGACCTCTTCTCTGGACCATTTCAACTACATCTAATTTGGCAGAAATTCCTCTTAGCATCTCCATTATAGCTTGGTCTACATTTCCACGTGCTCCATTTCCTCTAACATTTCTTCTTCCAGCCATCTTTACAATAGTCCTCTACAACTGCAGATCAGATCCTCAATCCGCTACCCCAACACAAATCTTTTATAAGACTTTGCAAATTCTATCGACCTTGCATGGATTGAAGCTCGCTTTGATACCAATCTAGTGCAGCCACGGTAGGAGGGTCCTCAGAGAGAACAATCTAGACCATGCAGCAAGAGTAACACAATGAAAGCAATACAGAATATGGAAGCAAATGGAGATTAACACATTCTCATTAATAGAAATCTCAATTACATTTGGCCAACAACATCCAGCTTACATATTTGACTCACAGGCCTGATTATACATGCTCAAAATAGAACATTCTAGTATGCTCCTATATGTGAGTGAATTCTTACAAATACAATCTATCAACTACTAACTCAATTCTCACTATCTCTACCTACCTATTCTAATGATTGATTACATATAACTGCGATTCTAGAAACATCTGCGTCAGCCAAAAATCATTACATTTTCCAATGAAAGAAAATATAGCAATCACATGAATAAGTCAACCTTAATTTGAATTATTCCATGAACAAGTGCATAAGACGAAGTGTGGACCTATAATGAAGGTTGAGGACACTCCAAGGAACATTTAAAATCACATAATTAAGATTTGCAAGTCACGAGAATGATCCACGAATGATCAAATTAGCCATTAGGCTTGAAAACTATTCGAGTGCTAGTTCAAGAAAATTTCATGAAATTCGGAATAGATAACTTACCGGAAAATGATCCAACCATGCTCAAAGCTTGGAATAATGAAAATAAACATGTCCATAATGTATGTAGAGATCCATAGGGTCTAGTGAGCAAAGATGATGAATCCACCAACATGAACTGAGAAAGAACAAAACTGAAAGGAAAATATTTCTGGTTGATGCAAGATTGCCAAGAACCAAGGATGCTCTTGCATCAAAGTTGTTTGTATTGGTTGTTCCTATTTTTTCATTGATGTCAACATGGTGATAACTATATGGGAAGTCTGCTTGGTTTACCAGAAGTTGTTCTCTACCGGTAATACCCTTTTTGTGATGGATCAGTGTGTTAGTATTTGAGTCTAGAATTCACCGCAAGATTTGTTGTGACTCTAATCTCTTAACCATGTTTTCTTGACTCATTCAAACAACTATATCCTAGATCTTGAGGCGTCTTTTTTTGTGAGCAGAAACTTATCATTGACAGAATTCAACTCTGTATTCTACTGTTGTTCTATGTGTGTCGTATTGTGTAGGAGACTCCGCATTCTACTATGGTGAACATTCTTATGCTACATTTTTGTTGATAGTCTCTATGTTGGTGGTATGATGGGAAATTAATGTATTCTCATATCTGGAAGGTGTTTGCTTTGAGGATTATTTGTTGGTTTGGAGAATTGTATTCTAGTGTTGGATGACTCAGCATATGCAATATATTATGAAGACTAATCATGTTTTATGGATGATAGTCGACTTGATATAATGCACTATGTGGATAAAATGATTAAATCATATATGGTGCCAATAAAGAAGTTTTTGATTATTTTTGTGTTCATCTAATTAGGTCGACCTAATTGATGATCAAGATATACTTGTATATATAAGATGTTTTGAGGAATGAAATGAGGACACACATGAGTAGTGAAAGTGGATATATGGAATGAATGTGAAATGTGAATAGGAAAAGGTGTGTAAAGACCTAAGCCTAAATGCTTTACCAGTTGTGATCAATGCAGTTTTGTTGAGCGACTACTATGTGAGGCAGTACTTCATATTATGAGCTTCAATGGAACTGAAGCCTACACATTGAAGGTGTATCCTATCAGCTCAATCTTTTGGTAGTGAACCACTATCATTGTATCTTGGCGGAACGTCATCATTTGTACTCAAGCAGTGAGCCTTTTAAGAATAGTGAGTCCTAGCAGTGAGCCTTTTAAGAACAGTGAGTCCTAGAAATAAGCCCTGTAATATTTTGTATTTGAATATAATATATTTTGAGTTAACCCTCATCATGGTTTTTCCCTTTTTGGGTTTTCCTTGTAAAAATCTTGGTGTTCATGTGTATGGTTGCATTGACTTGTTTTTATGTTCTATCTTGCTAATTCAGTCAGAATTGTGATAATGATTAAATGGATTTTATTATGGTTTTATGGAATACTGATTCACCCGCCCTCTTAGTATTCTGAATGTTCAACAATTGGTATCAAAGCTTGGTTCCTCAAAAGAAGCCTAATAGCTTGAGGAGGGTCTCGTAATTTGAGTATAAGAATTTTTTTCCTTTAGAATTAGTCTCTACCGAATATTCAGAAGAAATGGAAGATCTGAAGGACAAGTTGATGAAAGAAAACAAGTACATTGAAAAGCTGCAAAGTAAAAGTGTTGAAGCATGTGATCTATTGGTTGGGGGAGAAGAAATTATCTCTCACCTGCTACAACAATTGGATGAGAAGAAAAGAATTGAAGAATGTCAAGAAATTGAAATTTAAAGGAAGATGGATGAATGCATAAAGCTAGAAGAAGAAGCAAAAATCTTGAGATATGATTTCGAAAAGGCAAGAAGTTTTGAAGACAAATTTAAGATAAGCTTGGTGATGCTTGATGAATTGATTACCTCTCAAAGATCAAAAATAGATAAGAGTTGTTTAGGGTTTGAGGAAGGACAGAGTTCTAAAGTGAAGCAATCCACTGGTAAGAAGACTCAGTACAAAAATGGGAAAATAAAGGAGCTAAGAAGAAATTCCAGAAAAACTCCTGTCAAACGACATGATGCTTAAAGGTATTTATCTTCCAATGGTGTTTCTTATTCCTGCAAGAAATTTGGTCATAAGGAAAAGGACTAAAAAAGTAAAATGAATGATTATTTATCATTCTCCAGCAAGTGTTCTAAGAGCAAGAAGAATGGATATAAAGTTGGTATGTTGAATAAAAGGGAAAATGGAAAGAAGAATGCTATTTGTTGTAAGTGCAGCAATCTGGAACACCCTATTAATAATAGAAGAAATAAAAATGTTTATTCAGTGAAGAAGAATGATCAAATCATTGATCTAGAAGAAGCAAGAAAGGAAATGAAAAGGATTTGGAGAAAGGAATCATCAATATTATCTATGCCGACCTCCAGTGTAGATACTCCCATCAATTTCTAAGTAAAAGTGGTGGCTAAGGGGGAGCAATCATCGGAAAATATAATAAACCCCCTCATCGGTACTTGTGTCATATCATGGAAGAAGTATATTTAATGTGGTAAAAAGATTAAGGTATTTTCTCAATCGCATGTGTGAAGGATGAAGTTTTTAGAATTTGAAAGAATGGAGGCATACATAATTTTTGAGGCAATCTACCTGCAAGTTGAAGCATTTATTGCAAAATCATTCAGAATATAAGGAATAAATTCAGATAATTTTAAAGGCTTGTGTATTTTTGGAGAAGCATGCAAAGGAAGTTTAGAAGGCAATTCAGAGTTTCAGGGTTTGAAGAAGAAAATCAAGGGGATTTGAAGTGAGCTCCAAAAGCCGGATATCTATACATTTCTTGTCATTTTTAGAGGTATTCTTGTTTGCACAACCTTTCATTTTTATTGCTATGGATAATTCAAAGTTTGTGAATAATGCAAATAAAGTGCAAGTTAGGTTGAAGAGATATTTGAGGAATGTTTCGAAAGAGTTTATTGGTGCATTCTCTTGCATCCCTCCAAGAGTGTTTCCCATAGAAGATGTCTATGCATTTGCTTATAGTAAGATAGAAGAGATGTCATCAGTTCAATTGAGCATGCTTTGGAAGAGTGAATTGAAAGAAAACCATGATGCCTACAGAGTATTAGTTGAGAAAAAGTTGGATGTTTGGAGGAAAGTTCCCTTGTTTGGATTTGAGAATAAGTATATTTGAATAGTGTTGAGAAAAATTCATGATGAATCTTTGTGGATTGATGAGGCACATTTAATTACCAGAGAATCTATTAGAGATGTAACTGGTTTGTGTTCCTCTTGACCAATTCCCAAATAGAAAGCTATGGATGAGCAAGAAATAATTGAGGTTACCAATGCAATTTTTGAAGGGAAAGAGATTGATTTGAGATCAATTGTTGATCTGGTAATAAGGTATGTTGCTATGGTCATCAATCACAAAGTTTGTATCCCTAACAATCACCTTACAGTTTCTACTGCTATTGTGCATACTATTGTTGATATGGTTGAAAAAAGGTATGGATTATGACTTGTGTGAACTACTTCATATTCATCTTTTAAAGAATTTAAAGGAAATCAAGAAGAGTAAGAAGAATACATTCTAGTATAGAAATTTGGTTGTTTTTTTGCTCTTTTAATTTTTGAGAGAGTTGCCAGTAATAGGAAGTATAGAATGGTCAAATTTAGAGCCTATTTCCTATCAAATTAGGAACTTCATGATAAATCTTGGTAGTTTGGATACACAAGAGACTACCCTTGTTGCATTCTTTGGAAGATTTTAGATGAGGATGAGTAAAGTGTTGTTGAAAGGCACTCTGAAAGCATAAATTTTCTTGTGTCTACAGATTTTTGTCACATGGAAGTTGGTGAATCAAGGTTAGTTTGGATATCTGAATTGGATTATGAAGTGTTAGAGGCTGAAGTTGATAATTATGCTAAAATTATTTTGGAAAGCTCTAAGAATTTCAATGTAGAACGTACCTTTGGTAGTGTGACTTGAATAGGGAAGAAAAAGAAGAGTGTTATTAAGCAAGAAGTTGTTGAAGGAAGTGATCTTGAACATGAGCATGAAAGAATAAATACTCAAAGAGCTTTGGAAGAATTGCAGAAGGTTATTCCCAGTGCTAATTTTGATTCATCTATTTCTATTGTGGAGAATCTTTGTGGCATGATTGATTCTTTGAAGGTATACATCTTTGTACTTGAAGTTTCTACTAGAATCAGGTTTGGTGAAGGAAATTTGGAAGATATCAAGGAAAAATTTGTGAATGCACACAATCAAGTGATGAAGGAATTAGAGAGTGTACAAGGTTGTGAAGAATAGGCACATGAACTACTTTCTTTTTTCCTAGATTGGTCTAGCAGTACACTTGATATAAGAAATGAGATAAGGATGAGTGAGTCCCAAATGAGCACTCAGGTAGATACATATAGGTTAGAAAAAGATAAAGATAATCAAAGGTGGTCCTACATTGTGCAGCTTCATGGCAGATTCTTTTCTCTACAGGATCAAAGGACAGATGTTATCAAGAAGTTTGTGGCACTCAGAGACATGATTAAACTTATAAATACTTCAGTTTCTAGTGCTCTTGGTTGTATTGGTGAATTATCAAAGATTAATCTCAGTCCCAATACTTTAGAAAAGGGTGTAGAGTCCTTAACTAAGCTTGAGATATTTTACAAGAATCTTGTAAGTGCAAAAGGTTCATGGGAAGAAGGTAGATCATTATGGAAGGCTATCCTAGAAAGTCTCAGAGGTTCTTCTTCAGGTTAATTCAATTCTATGTTCATATCTTTTTGTGTTACACTTTGATGTATATATACATATATTTTGGACCCCTTCCTTTGTCATTGATGTCAAAGGGGGAGAGATAGAGAGATGGGGAGAGATAAAGAGATGAAGAGATAGAAAGACAAGAAAAACATTTTTGTGAAGAACAATCTTGATAGGGGGAGTATTCAAAGTATTCAGTTGTTGTATACTAGAAAATATTTTTGTCATGCATGTTGCCATCAATTCCAAAGGAGGAGATTGTTGGGAGCCTTGCAACATGAGCATGAAGTATGTATGGTTTGTGTTGGTTGTTCCTATGTTTTCATTGATATCAACATGGTGATAAGTATATGGGAAGTCTGCTTTGTTTATCAGAAGTTGTTCTCTCCCGATAATACCCTTTTTTTGATGGATCAATGTGTCAGTATTTGAGTCCAGAATTCATCGAAAGATCCGATGTGACTCTAATATATTAACCATGTTTTCTTGAGTCATTCAGATAGCTATATCCTAGATATTGAAATGTCTTTTATTTTGAGCAAAAAGTTATCACTGACAGAGTTCAACTATGTATTCTACTGTTGTTCTAGGTGTGGCATACTATGTGGGAGACTTTGCATTCTACTAAGGTGAACATTCTTATGTTATGGTTTTGTTGATAGTCTCTATGCTAGTGGTATGATGGGAAATTAATGTGTTCTCAGATCCATAAGGTGTTTTCTTTGAGGATTATTTGTTGGTTTGGAGAATTGTGTTCTAGTCTTGGCCAACTCAGTGTATGCAATATATCATGAAGACTAATTATGTTTTATGGATGATAACCAACTTGGTATAATGCACTACATGGATAAAATGATTAAATCGTATATGGTGTCGAAAAAGAAGTTTTTGATTATTTTTGTGTTCATCTAATTAGGCCAACCTAATTGATGATCAAGATATACTTGTATATATATAATATTTTTTGAGGAATAAAATGAGGACACACATGAGTAGTGAAAGTGGATATATGGAGTGAATGTGAAATGCGAAGAGGAAAATGTGTGTGAAGTTCTGAGCCTAAATGCTTTATCAATTGTGATCAATGTAGTTTTGTAGAGTGACTACTATGTGAGGTAGTACTTCATATTTTGAGCTTCAATGGAACTAAACCCTACACATTGAAGGTGTAACCTATCAGTTCAATCTTTTAGCAATGAACCACTATGATTGTATCTTGGGAGTTAGCCATATTTTGTACTTAGGTAGTGAGCCTTTTAAGGACAGTGAGTACTGGCAATGATCCCTATAATATTTTGTATCTGGATATATATCATGACTTAACCCTCACTGTGGTTTTTCCCTTTTTGGGTTTTCCACATAAAAATCCTAGTGTTCATGTGTATGGTTGCATTGACTTGTTTTTATGTTCTCTCTTACTAATTCAGTAAGAATTGTGATAATTATTAAATGGATTTTATTATGGTTTTATGGAATACTGATTCACCCCCCCCCCCCCCTCAGTATTCTAGATGTTCAACAGAGACCACATTTCTTTGAGGCATTCTTTCAAACAGCTCACTGCCTTTTTCTATGCTACCACATTTTCCATACATGTCTACCAAAGCATCTTATCAAACATTTCTATGCTACAACATTTTTCATACAAGTTTACCTTAGTCTTTTTCATACATGTCCACCAAAGCATTTTATGAAAGAAGGCAGTGAGTTGTATGGAAAAATGTCTCCAAGAAATGTGGTCTCATGGTGATGTTCTGGATGTTCAACAAAGACCACATTTCTTTGAGGCATTCTTTCAAATAGCTCTCTACCTTTTTCTATGCTACCACATTTTCCATACATGTCTACCAAAGCATCTTATCAAACATGTCTATGCTACAACATTTTTCATACATGTCTACCTTAACCTTTTTCATACATGTCTACCAAAGCATTTTATGAAAGAAGACAATAAGCTATATGGAAAAATGTCTCCAAGAAATGTGGTCTCATGGTGATGGACATCACCATGAGACCACATTTCTTTGAGGAATTCTTTCAAATAGCTCACTGCCTTTTTCTATGCCACCACATTTTGCATACATGTCTACCAAAGCATCTTATCAAACATGTCTATGCTACAACATTTTTCATACATGTTTACCTTAGCCTTTTTCATACATGTCTACCAAAGCATTTTATGAAAGAAGGCAGTGAGTTGTATGGAAAAATGTCTCCAAGAAATGTGGTCTCATGGTGATGTTCTGGATGTTCAATAGAGACCACATTTCTTTGAGGCATTCTTTCAAATAGCTCACTTCCTTTTTCTATGCTACCACATTTTCCATACATGTCTACCAAAGCATCTTATCAAACATTTCTATGCTACAACATTTTTCATACATGTCTACCAAAGCATTTTATGAAAGAAGGCAGTGAGTTGTATGGAAAAATGTCTCCAAGAAATGTGGTCTCATGGTGATGTTATGGATGTTCAACAGAGACCACATTTCTTTGAGGCATTCTTTCAAACAACTCACTACCTTTTTCTATGCTACCACATTTTCCATACATGTCTACCAAAGCATCTTATCAAACATGTCTTTGCTACAACATTTTTCATATATGTATACCTTAGCCTTTTTCATACATGTCTACCAAAGCATTTTATGAAAGAAGGCAATGAGTTGTATGGAAAAATGCCTCCAAGAAATGTGGTCTCATGGTGATGGACATCACCATGAGACCACATTTCTTTAAGGAATTCTTTCAAATATCTCACTGCCTTTTTCTATGCCACCACATTTTGCATACATGTCTACCAAAGCATCTTATCAAACATGTCTATGCTACAACATTTTTCATACATGTCTACCAAAGCATTTTATGAAAGAAGGAAATGAGTTGTTTGGAAAAATGCCTCTAAGAAATGTGATCTCATGGTGATGGATATCACCATGAGACCACATTTATTTGAGGCATTCTTTCAAATAGCTCACTACCTTTTCTATGCTACCATATTTTCCATACATGTCTACCAAAGCATCTTATCAAACATGTCTATGATACAACATTTTTTATACATGTCTACCAAAGCATTTTATGAAAGAAGGTGGTGATTTTTTTGGAAAAATGCCTCCAAGAAATGTGGTCTCATGGTGATGTACATCACCATGAGACCACATTTCTTTGAGTTATTCTTTCAAACAACTCATTGCCTTTTTCTATGCTACCACATTTTCCATACATGTCTACCAAAGCATCTTATCAAATATGTCTATGCTACAACATTTTTCATACATTTCTACCTCCATATCACAACAAAAGTAAGTAATACATTTTTTGAAACATATCCATACCGATGATTACATTGCATTTTATGAAACATATTCATATCACTAATTACATTGCATTGCATATCTTTAAAACTCAAAGCACTACTTCACATTGCATAACTAATGTAACTTATCAAACATTACATATCTTATCAAACATGTCTTTTGATTCCTATATGTAATGTAACTAATGTAACTTATCAAACATTGTTGTCCCCGACCTAGGGTTTCTAGCAAGCTTCAAAAAACCCATAATTTTTTATGCATCTAGTGAAAATCTATGAAACTTGGTACTAATTTTTTGTAGGCCTATATGCATGTGCTAATAAAAGGAGGGTTGCTAAATCATCATTTTGCGTGAGTTACTAAGGATAGTTTGTTTCCTTTTGCAACTATACTGTGTAAAACCTAGTACTTTTAGGGATTTGTACAAAATTGCTTCATGTAAGCGTTGATCAATGTTAAGAAGGGTTTGGGGGGAGTATTTGGAGTGAAAACAAGTGCTTAGGAGCAAATAAGTGTCAAACCCAGGGTATAAGTTGCTGCAACCTTTGAAAACTAGAGAATCTTGTCCTTATTTTTGTTAAAACCACATTATGATTGTCCTTCAAAGCTCCTTGATTTATCATAGAGAATGATGACAAACACAACCAAGCCATGAAGAATAAATTAAAACAAGGGTTTGTGATGTTATATCTTGGAATTATTCACTATTTCTTTGGCAATGAGGTAACTTAGAAAGACAATAATCATTTTCAATTGCACAAGATTTTCCCATTTTGTATTTTTTAGAAAGGTAAATGGTATGAATGAATGGAAACTTGCATTAACAACTATGTCAAGTCACTTGAATTTATTTAAGCACATGATGAAGGTGATTTTTTTATGGCACAAAATAATGAATGGAAACTTGCATTAACATTGATGAAAGCTCTTAGGTTTTCCAAATTAGTTTAAAATAAAAGTTTTCCCAAAACAATCACTAAAAATCACAAGTCAACAATGAATAGAAATTTTGACTCATGCCATACTAGGGAAAACACCTCACACCAAGTCTAGGTATCAACCATTGCCTATCAAGTTCTTAATTAATGAGCAAATGGTTATTCAACAAGATAAGATATTAGTATAATTATGATGATGAATATGATTTTAGGCATGAATGTATAAAAGTTTTCAAATATATTCTAGTTTCAAGAAGAAAATTGAAGGGAATTGTTTGAGTGATGATTCAATTAATTTATTATTTGTGCATGCTTTAGTTAGGATTCTGACACCCTAAATAATGAAGACATTAAATGCATAGAATGCATGCATTGATACATACCAAGGGAAATAAAAAGGTTTCAAGTCATGATAATGGTAGTGTATGACAAGAATGGACAAGTAAGTGAGAGCCACCCCAAGAATGCAATGGACAATGAACCTGTAACCTGCTTTCCAAAATACTTTAGGACTGTGTTGTACCCTTACTGTTTGTAATTAATGCCTTGGGACTGTGATGTTTGTATGGCATGAATTTTTTTTTATTTAGATGTAATGTTGCAGTTACATTAGAAGAGGTTAAAGTTATAGTCCATCAAGGAGCAAAGATGAATTTTTGAAATCCTTTAGATATATAAGTTGTTTGCATTCCATGAGACCACATCGCTTTGAGGCATTTCCTTGAGGGAATTTTTCAAATCTTTTATACAAGTTTACATGAGTTTGAATCTATTATGTCATATTTTTCATTTTTTATCTTCAAACTCCCAAAAATTAACTTTTACATGTAGGATCCATCTAATTAAATGTTGAATTCTATGTGTAGCAATGAAGATTAATAAAATCATCAAATGAATGGTTTATAAATTGTTAAAACAAAACATAAAAAATCAATATAAACATCTACCTAAAATGAAATAGAGTGGATTCCACTAGCCATGATGGAAATGGACTACTATAAGAAATGAAAATGGAATTCATAAATAAATTTGCATTAAGTTGATGTCGTTTATATAAGTTTAAACATGAATTCATCTAAATTATGTCATGCTTTTCATTTTTTTCTTTGAACTCATAAAAATTAAACTTTTTTATGCAACTTCCATCTAATTCAATGTTGAATTGTATGTCAAACTATTATGATTAATAAAATCATGAAAGGAATGGTTTATATTGTCAAAAACAAAAAAATAAACTAAATAAAAATATTTCAATAGTACCAAAATGAATATGTTACCTGAGATCATGTAAAATGATGTAGAAACTTCAAATTGTCTTCTTCTACATTGTCTAGCATGCAAATTGGTGGTAAAAAGGTGATGGATCAATCATAGATTGGTACAATAGGGAGTCAATTGCATAAAAAAGGTGTTTCTGAGTCAAATAAAGCTTTGAACCAGACAAATGTAGAAACATGTGGGCCTGAATAATGAGGTTAGCCCCTATTTTACTGTTCCAAGGAAAAAATACATTTGGCGCTCACCAAATTTGGTGAGTGCCAAATGTGTTGCATTGAAATGTTATGCATGTGCTTTGAGTCAAATTAACATTAGAGTTGGAGGGAGAAAGCTAAGAGAGATAAATATGGTTAGACCTGAGAGAGAGGGAATGTGAGAGGGGGGGTTGAAGTGAGATATATTTGTCTAGGTAGG